>JAZKJV010003016.1:0-339930 GCA_037367405.1 Ottelia alismoides | reverse complement strand
TATTAATCTCCCGCAAACAATTTTCAAATTTTTATTCTTTTTTTGGTCAATACTGTTAGCAGTCCCGATTTTAAGTTAAGTTATCACTTTAATTAATCCACCACAAAGCACGCTTATCGGACAGTCCCAATTTCCTTTTTAATTTAAGTGAGAAAATCAGAGGGGGAAATCGAGAAAAGCCGATGCACGAAAAATCGATGATGGTATGCTGAGTAGAGAATACTTACAGTGATCCCTTCGCTTTTTGATGCAGGATGCAGAACAGAATTGAAATCTTTTTACTCTACATGCAAATGCAAGCGATGAAAAGCCGCTCCTAGACAGGCAGTTCTATTAGCGTGAAGAACAGTTTAATTTTGACTAAGTCCTGCGTTCTAGGTGCGTCTTTTATGTGTGATGTGTGGTCCTATTGATTACGAGCACAAACAATACCTAGAGTGGCTCGAGGAGCCGCTAGTGCAAGCTAAGTTGTAATCACCCACACAGCACACGGGACACAGTTCCACTATCTTTACACGCGCGAGATCCCAAACGGGAACCGCTGGAAATGATGCAAAAGAAATAAAATAATAGAAAATACAATGCCTCTCTTTCACTCAAAAATTTAAATGCTAAGTCCTCGACGTGTCGCCGACTCCTCGCGGTCCTCGCACAAAAATTAAATGCAGGTCAGAGAGTGACAAAAATAAAATAATGCAAAAATAAATGAGAGAAAATAATTACAAGAAAACTGGGGGTCAGACTACCCGGGGAATGAAAATCAAACACTCAAAAATGTGCTACAAATTAACCTAAGCCGTGCCTCCCCGGCAATGGCGCCATTTTGATATCGCTCCCGCACCCTATGTTAATTCGGTCAAATTAATGTCCAAATTAATTAAAGTGACTCGTTGTAGTCGGATACGAGGGGTTAATAAAAAACCACTTAACGATTAATGTGAAGTTAATTTTAAGAGGCAATTTTTTTACTTGGTGGAAGTCCAAGGTCGATCTCAGGGAGGCATCTGTCTCCTTAGATGAATTTAAGAAATTGTTCAAGTGTTGATTTTCGAGGAGTAATTTTTTTGGTCTTTTTAATTTTTGTGCAGACTTATGCAAACAATGTAGGCCAATTTAATGTTCAATTTAATTATGGTACCAAATGAAGTTCAAAAATCATGAAAATTGGCCAGATGGTTAATTATGATGAAAATAACCTACACTAATTTTTTTGGAATTTTTCGACACTAAATGAATTTACTGTGAATTAAATGAACAAGCAGAGTGATTTTTAATATTTAATTTCTAATAAATATCAAACCACAATTTTTTCAAGAACTAAAATTATCCTAGGTGGCTCTAATGATAAGGAACCTAGGAAAATTAATAGAACTTAATTTCACTGTGAAATGAATTAATTAAAATTAATTTAAGAAAATCACTAAACAATTTATTTAGACCTCGATATGCGTGCAAATGCTATGAAATTTTTATGGTATGTTAAAAATGATATCCTTAAGCTACTCTGAATTTTTGATAATTTTTGAAGGCACGGAGAATTAATTAAAAATCAAAAGGTGTCACTGGGCCAAATATGTCAACAATTCACCAATCAATTCATTAATAATTCAAATGAGCTTACAAAATTAAGACACGTGTACCAATAGACAGAGGACAAAATTTCAAACAAAATGCAATTTTTAGAATTTCAAAATGATGTAAAATGTAACCTAGGGATGCGTGCAAACACAGGGGTGCAAATGCAATACAGGAAATTAAAATTTCAATAAACAAATATGCAGACAGGGACTAAAATGCAATTACCTATAATGTGTGGGACTCTTGTGCAAATTCTCCACGGTGCACGTGCTCCTCACGTGGGGTCTGCTTCACAGGGACCTCTTTGTAATTTTGGAAAGATCCAGGGCCTCTCTGCAATTTACCCAGGCCGCACGTGCTCCTCACGTGGGCGGCCTAGGCTCGGAAGGCGGCGGCGGCTCGGAGCGAGGTTCGGGCGCTCTGGAGGTCCGGAGCGAGGCTCGGTGTAGCCTTAGGTAGTCCGAGCCTAGGCTTGGGGCCGAGGCTCGGGCTTCGTCGACGTGGCGTGTCTGCGTCCGTTTGATCCTTGATCGATCCAACGGTTGTGGATCGCTCCTGCTGATAGCGACGTGGGCGATTAGTGACCGTTGGATCTAGATTGATCCAACGGCACCTGGAGCGCGATGAAGTGGTGACGTGGTTGATCTATCGCCGCTGGATCGTGACGAATCTAATGGCTCTCTGCTGCTCCGGTCGTGGGTGACGTGGCGTGATTCAGACCGTTCGATCAAGATGATCGAACGGTGGATGTACGTCGTCTCCAACGGTCCTCCGCCACCTGCGGAGGAGAAGGCGGGGCTCCGGCATAGCTGGCTCTGCTCCGCCTCGGTCGCTAGGCATCGATGAAGCTCTTCGTATGCTCTCGAGTAGCTCGGAAGATGCGGAGCGTACGTCGGAGCCTCCGGTGGCTCAGGAGCGGTGGAGATGCGCTGAAGCTCGATGGCGAAGAAGCTCGAAGGGAGCTCCGACGAAGCTCCGGCCAGTGAAGAAGTGAGGACCTGCAAGGGGTTAGGGGTATAGCCGAAGCACGTGTGTGCGCGTGGAGGTATGTAGGGTGAACGGCGAGGCCTAAGGCGGAGTGTGAGTGGTCCGGCGAGCGAGCTCCGCCGAGGTGGCGGAGCTGGAGTAGAGGAAAGTCGAGATGCGGTGTTTGAGGGAACGGAAGGGTGCGCGAAGATCGAAGCTCTGTCGCGGAGCTCGGAGGAATGAAGGGGGAGCGAGAAAACAACGGTGGACGACGAATAAATTAGGAGAAATCAGAGGAAGAATTAAGGAGAAGATCAGAAGATGATGGAGGGGGCTACCTGGGGAATGGAGCTCAGATTTGAGCTCCAGGTCTTCGCTCGAGGGATCGGTAGGGTCCCGAGCTCGCGCAGCTTCGCGGAGGGAGGCTACGACACGGCAGAGCTTGCCGTGGATCTCGCCGGAGAAGAAACTTGTCTTCGCTCGAAGACACACCCAATTGCTGTCACCAATGGATCGATCTGAGCTCGAAGAACCTCTCTGGAGTGGCGGATCGGGGTGAATGTTGCCGGTGGTGACGTATTTATAAGGTGAAGGTGGTGGGTTGGCTTATGACGAGGCGAGGTTGGTGGTCGACGTGGGGCGACTCTGGTGGGAGTGGTGGAGCGTGAGGTAGACGGCGAGGATGAGGGACGAGTGGGTGACGTCGTGGGGGTGTCATCGGTGGGAGAGGGTGGCTGACGTGCATCCAAGAATAGGAAGGGGGCGCCCCTCCCGCAAGGCAAGGGACGTGGGAGAGAGGGGCGCCTGGAGGTAGGAGACGAGGTCTCTACCGTTGGATCTTGGGATCCAACGGTGGTGATCAGAGCGTGGTGGGCGGGTAGGATGAGATCGAGGCACGCTGATGATGGGCCGAGAGCACGCCACGTGGTGGGCATTGGTGAAGGCGCGAGCGGACGGTTTAGATGAGGAGATGGATTTGATCAGAGGGCCGCGATTCGCTGGGAGAAGGGCGGCTGCGATTGAGAGATCAAGGGTCTGATCAAGCGGCGTAGATGCTGCCACGTGGAGGGAGCTGGTGGAGGCGCGAACGAGCGGCGTAGATCAATGCAGGAGATGATCGGATGGTCCAGGCAAGGGGCGTGCGTGGAAAAGGCTGGGCCGTTGGATCTGAAGTGAGATCCAACGGCTGAGGACGCAGGCGGATGAGGCGATGGGAGGCGGGCCGCGTGGCGCAACCAGAGGGCGCCACGTGGCCTGCTGTGAGTGGCTGGAATAAGATGCACGTGTAGAGAGAAGAGGGGACCGAATTTGGAAAAACTCAAAACATGAAAGTTGTAGATATCGATGAGATCTACAAGTTTCATGTTGACCAAAGACGGAGATGAGGTCAAATATGATACATAAATACAAGGATACATAAATATACATATGTAGTATACAAAGTGGCCCAAAAACCCAACTTTCTCATACAAGCTCCAAATTCAATGAAATTAGTCTCATTTTGAAGGTCTTTTGATATGTAGTATTCTAAGAGTAAGTAGACCTAATTCGGAGTTTGTCTGAGGGCTTTATGTGTATTTTAGTGCACAAGGGGTCTAGGGCTTTATTGGCTAATCTACAAGGGAAACTATTGGCCTTCTTCCCTATATTATTAACTAAGGAATACAAATTATAGAAAAGAAGTGATTTTAGTGAATGTGTATTTTACAAGGGATGTTTGCCTTCTTATTTAAATGCAAATGAGCTGCTAAAATGTATGAGTTATGAATACATGCATGAATGCTATTTATGCAATATAAAGGGAAATATGCCTCTATTTTCTCGGGAACAAGGCTCTATTTTTGACTTTTGAAGTGATGAATCACAGATTCATCAACCCCCTGATAGAATCTTCTCTGCCATGGAGAGAGAACTCACTATTCGAGTTATTTCCTTCATTATCTTCATTGAGACTAATCTATGAATTTACATCACTCCCCGATGGTTATCTTCAGTAGGATGAGCTATATTCTTTGTGCTTGATTTCACTCTTTGATTGTGCATCTGATCTGTTGGATGTCGAGATCGAGTCTTCTGATGATTCAGATTTCTATGAGTTTTGTGAGTTTTTCTCCTTGACGACCCTCGCAAGGATGAGACATGTCTTGTGATACCTAATGATCCATTTGATTTCTACACATTATGTGCATCGGATATCCAGGTTTATAGTGTGTCTCTTGATCTTGACTTTTCCTATTTTATTGAGACTTTGATTGACGTGGAGTATTCTATCATGGATCCATCCATCTCCAGGTAGATAACACCCACATGATTGTCTATTCGGGTGTTTTGGTATTTTTTGTTGACTTTGTCATTGTTCTCACATTGAGAGGATGATAGGAGGATGATATTCAACTGACCGGTGCTATCTTAAAGCTTGATATTGCATTATCCTAGCCTTTGCGTCCAGCTAGGGGCATAAAATCTTGTGCTCATTGAGAGGCACCTCAACATTGGCTACCTTGCATATATGTTTTTTGTCTTTTCATGCCTTCACTCTTCTGTCTATCATTTTACACCCCAGATCTATCGTATATCTTTATGGTTATATTTAGGATGCACTTTATCCTAAGTATAGGGGGTGTAAACACCATGTTGTTGATATAAACACCACTTCATTACTCTTGTCGTTGCTTATAATTAAGGACCTTTGACCTTAAGTATAGGGGGAGTGATTTTGTTCATTCATTCTTTTTTTTCATTCCATTTTTTCCTCGTTTGTCACTTGACTTATTGGTATTCTGTCTATTCTCAGGGATATTTCACGCTAAATATAGGGGAGACAAGATTAGCAGTTGATTTCGTAAATTTAAAACTCGTCCATCCCTGCTTAGTGTACAATCTACTATAATTAGAATTAATCGATCCTAAGTATAGGGTGAATGGTCGACTTTCTATTCTTTGATTCTTTAGTCATTGTAGTATAGGCTTTTATATTTAGTACAAGTTATGTCTTCCTTTTCTCTTTGATATATGAGGACATAGCTCAAGATAAGTATAGAGGATCGTCTATACATTGTATATACTTTAGCCATAACATGTACTTGTGTATTTTATATAATATGTCTAATATAATAAATTTGTTTAAAAAAATTCAAAAATTATTTATATATAATGATTAATAAATCATGTTAAAATTATTTTTAAAAATGATTTGAAAAATGGTTGGAAAATATTTAAAAAATATTTTGAAACCATTTGGAAATTTTTTTGTAAAATATTTTCAAACCTTTATTATAATATTTTATTTGTAAAAAAATCTTTTATTTATTTGAATAAAATGATTTGAAAATCTATTTGCAAATGGTTTGAATAATGGTTTTGTAAAATACTTTGAAAAATTCATACATACTATTTGAAAAATCTTTGTAAAATGCTTTCCATTTTTATAAATATTTATAAAATATTTTCTAAAAAACATTTGCAAAATAAGTTTTCAATGCGTTTGTAAAAATTAATTTTAAAACTGTTTCGGGAACCTTATATATGATCGTAAGAAAATTAGAATTCTTTACAAACCATGTATAGATAAACCTCTAAATACAACTGACTTATTTATGTATAGTGTAAATTATTCACCTAAATCTTGTAAATAACATATGCACTCCTGTGTAAATAGCTGCACACATTTATTTTATTACCTCTTTTGTTTTTCGAAAATGACTAAAATTTTGATAATTTTAGAAATACCACAAAAATTTTCAAATTGTTTTAAAAAATTGCATAAAAATTTGTAAAGCTTTTGAAAATCCCATAAAAAGTGTAAAACCAGAAAATGCCTTCAAAAATATTTTTCATGCATTGTACATGGCATTCGCATTTTTTGGATTGACAATGACAATTGAACTAGTCTATGTAAAGTCTGAAGATTGGAGCTTGATTGCGACTATAGTACACTTAAATTTACAGGAATCTTATATGAACTGGATTTGAGGCTTTTCAAGTCAGCTTGACTTAATTCTTTAAAATATTGATCACATGTCTTCTTGTTGTGCCTAAGTAGAATATTTTGAGACACATGTATGACAGTTTAGACAGTTACCTAACTTGGACACATGCACCTTACACTTTTCTTAACTCGGTTGAAGAGTAGAGGGCTAGATTTACCACCTTGAGATACAAGCGAATGGAAACATACGAAGACACAATTCTGTGGCCATTGTGCCCCAACCCAATCAAATGGCATTGAGGTATAAAGACAAAATGTTGTGGGTTGCAATAAAGCTTCAAAAGAAGGATAGTCTACTTGCTCAAGAGGAAAAAGGTCTTTATGTAAATGGTGTTGTATATAGTATTAAAAAAAATGTAAAACCAAATCTCCAAAAGAATAGACGGGAAAAAAATCAATGAAAAATCAATGCTTGTCAGAGTATGTATTCAACAATCAAGCTTATGCTTCAAAGTCAAAGTATTCATGTGAGCCTGCAGCTGGATGACTTGGATACACTATCAAGCATCCCAAGATAGCTAGCTTCATAAGATACTATTCATTCTATTCTCCACCTCCTCTTCTTGAGCCGGATGCACTTGAACTTAGAAGGAAATACCCTTCTTCTTGAGAAAAGAGTTGCCAGATTGGGGAATTAGGGTTACCATGTTGGAGAAGACTGTTTTCTTACCACTTAAGCCAAGAGGGGCTACATATCACTGAATTAGTAAAAGAAAGATTCGTAGTCATAAGTGTTTGCACATGAAAAGGCTTATTCTAATCTTGTTATTCAGGAGAACTAAATAGAGGATTATGATTCTTAAGGATTGTTAAGTTTTAAATCCTAATCCCAATAAGGTTCTGACAAACTAATAATTCAAAGGTTTAATTGAGCTTCAAACTTTTATTTTATGAAGATAATTTTAAGAATCCTTATTACTCTAAGTTCTTCCTTTTTATTTTCTTTTATTTCTCTTTTTATGCACTCATTATTATAAGTGTTTTCTAGGGACTATCAAAGTCAAGTATAGGGGAGTGATGTATTGCCATTCATGTACATTTTTTCTTTCATTTTAGGCTTTAATCCCTAGATAAAAGCATGTAAATATCAATATCACTCCATAATTAACACATGTATATTCATAAAGTGTGTATAAATACATGTAATTACATCCTAAAATAAAAGAATAAATAAAATAAAAGAAAAAGAAAGGAGGTATCATAGATACTGACTGGCCTTGACCCATGAGACTAAATCAAGCAACGACTTCATTGACAAGGAAAAAGTAGGGGAGATAGTGCAGAGGAACTACAAAAAATGAGCACTAAAACCCTAATTCTTTTTGTCAATATAAACTTTTTGGGACCTATTTTATTTTTGCATTTTTACACTTCAAATTAAAAAACTTTGAACATGAACTTCATACGAAAAAATATAAAGAAAAATCAAAAAGTTATTTCATTTGAAAATAATGCACAATGTGCCCAAGACACACAGAATAAAAATCACAAAGAAAACTTCTCCGATCTGTATCTTCTCCATACATAAGCAAAAATAACCAAACTCACCTTTATTATTCATAAAATCAAATTATCTATTTAATGGTTTTATTTAATTTGGAATTAAGATGCAAAAGATGGATGTTGGGCTCTCATTATGCAATTTACCTGTATATAATATTCAATATATTTTTCCTTTATATTTTCCTATTTTATATTTTTATATACATTTGTAAATAATACTTAAAATACTTGTAGATTATAAAACAAAAAATATCATTAAAAACACTCTAAAATATAAAATGTACTTAAGCATATAGGTATATATACCTATAAAGAACCTGTAATATATATATATATAAACATATAATTGTATAAACATATTCGGAAAAATAAAAGAAAAATATGTACATATGTAATTAAATATAGTGTAGATATAAAATTTATGTATATAAAATAATAATATATAAGATACAAAATAAAAATAAAATATAACATATATGGGTATTTTTATCTTAATTTACATGTAAAAATTAGAACCTAATAAATAAAGATAGAAAAAATAAATAAAAATCACCAAAATTTAGTTTATTAAATACAAAATAACATGTATGTTTTTAAGTTTTTAAAAATAATTTTTTTCCATTTTATATTGAATATTCTTTTAATTTTTGTGGTATTATGTCGTTTTGTGCCCACATGGCCCAATTAGGGCGCATGGACTGTTGACCCCGTGTCAACTGCCCCCATCCTCTGTTGCATGTCAGATCCTGTCGGGCATCACTTTTTGTTGAATTCTCATGTCGTTTTTGTTCCTCTTTTAGCCCTGACACCTTTTACTTTTTTGTCGACCGGATCGAGCTCTTCCATGCCATATCTTTAGGATTCGGGTATATGGTACATTGTGGCCGAAAACCATAGTTCCATTTGCCTTCTTCCTCCACTTGTATGTAAGTCCCGCCTTCCTCCCTTTTGATGTTTAACACACCCTTGAGTGTTGTAACCCCTGGACCCACTTGAACGTTATTGCTTCTCATGATAGGAGGAGAAGGAGTTGGTTCGATGGCATGGAGAAGGCCTTCTCATTGCATTTCCCGAAGCTCGTAGAATAACTCCGCGATGGCATCTTCAGACACTATTAATTCTCTGTTGAGGTTTAGCTAAGGAATTTCTTATATGCATATCAATTTCAGCATTTTCTTTTTTCTTTTATTTTATGTTTTCTTCTTGTTTTTTCTTTGATTCCATAGATTAGAGCTTCATCGAAGCACTAGGTTCCAACCACTATTCATCCGTCAACCAACCCGTTCCAACCACACCATCCACTCCACTGCCTTTTCCCAACTACTTCTCCACCATTGTCCACCACCCATTCACCTTGATCTACACCGGATCAAGCTCCAGTCTCCCTCCACCACCATACGCTAGAGATCCTCTGCTTTGCTCCACCACCTATTAATTTTGCTCCACCACCTATTAATTTTGACCAATAAGTGGGGCAACTCCATTTCTTATGTGTTCCCATCTTTTTGCTGCATGAACAAACTTCAAGGAGCCTGAAAGCATGATAATTGAGGTCGCTGAAGAATCTGACAACTTGATACTTAGTCGTTGAGGCAGCCAGTCGAAACCTGTGTTGTTTCAACAATTAGCCTAGGATCACTGATAAAGCAATGCAATGTAGGTGTGGAGTTAAAACTTATTAGAACTCTACAAAATATATGTATAGTGCAAGTATGTAGAGTGTCAAACTTAGGGAGCAAACATGATAGATTGGGAAGTGAATCCAAAATTTTCCTTCTCTTGTCTTTTTATTTGTGTTATTTTTGTGGATTTGTAAGATTTGATTTTTTTTATTTTTATTTATGATTTTTTTGATTTAAAATGTATAAATAAAAATATAGTAATACTAATATAAAAAATAATGCCAGATATATATTGGTGTCTAGATAATAAGATAGAGGGAGAGAGAGAAATATAAGAAATAGAGAAAATATTTTTGTATTTTTTTAAAATATGTCAAATAAAGTTAAAATATAGAGAATAAAATCTTTTTGGTCTTTTTATTAATTTTGCAAATGTTTTTAAAATTTTTAGAAATAAGAAAATTCAAGTAATAAAATAAAATAGGTAATCCGACATTTAGAAAAATAAGGCAAATAAGACACTCGGAAATTAGCTAGAAATAACTCAAAATGAAGTCATAAAAATCTACCTATATTTTTTTATAGATAAGAATATACATAAGAAAACATGATCTTGTTTTTGGATTTTTGAAACTATTTCAATTTTTAATGATTTTTGCAAGTTTTGAAGTGTTTTTTCGGTTTTGGAACACTAGATTTAATAACACTAAATGTCCTTTGGATATGATATAAATATAGATGAGAAAAAACTACCACATTTTTTAATATTTTTCTGAGATGTAATGAATACACAAAGAATAAAATATAACAGGAAGGCTTAAATGATGTTTTTGATTTTTTTCTATTCAAAAAACAAGATAAAAATACAACAGCAATTCCAAATTATAGAGCAAGATCAAGGATACATGACCTTTTAAATTTTCAAAAAGATAAAAGATGGTCCTGAACTAAAAAATTTATTCAAAATATTATAGAAATTCTACAAGCTACAAATCAAAAGATCTTCTTATGAATCTTGGAAACAAGTTTTGCCCACTTAATTTTTACAACACATACAAAAATGAGCAAGTGATATCATCTATTCAAAGAGTTATTAACAAAAAAAGACAAACACGTAAGATAAATTCAAAATTCTCCATCAATAATTCGTATATCAGAATCTTGCGAAATTTTGAAACAATGTAGATATTTTAAGTTTCTTTCTAACAAAATAAATTTCACGAAAAATAGAGATCTGATGAGTGATTAATGGGCATATAAGTGCAGGGGTACAGATGAAAATGCAAAAACGTAACTGCAGTTCAAAATAGAGCTAAAAAACTCATGAAATAAGCCAAAAATGCAAGGGTTTTCTTGCAAAACTACAACTTATCCATGTGTCATCTCAATATTGTATGCAAAAATGGAAAGTTGTGGTATCCGACTTGCAAATTCACCATCAATCAAGTGGATGGCTGAGATTGGAGGAGAGGGGTGAGGATCAACATTAGTTACTCTCCTATTGCTCCTCCCCTTTCTTCTTAATGTTCTACTGCACAACAACCCTGAAAATGGTGTGGCGACAATGGATGTCTCCGACAGGCATGATTCTGAAGATGGACGGTGGTGGATGCCACGAGAGTCGACACCTGCAAGTTCGAAAGAAGGCTTGAGATTGCTAATCGACCTGGCGTTGTGCTGAAGTTTGGAGAATGGAAGTCCTCCTCCTGCATATATGGGGGAGATGGAGGAACTGCTCCTTCGGCCAAACTTTGGCCAAAGGTTGAGAGGTTATATGAGGGACTTGGAGAAGATGAGGTGTTGGCAGCGAGTGGGAGCGGATACCACAGGGAGGAATGAAGTGGATTTGAAGGATGATGGGTCTTAACAAAATAAAAGAAAAATCTAATGAAGGAGAAGAAGATGGTGCTTACATAAGATTGTTGCTAAGACTGTAAGTGTTGGAGTGGAGTACGCCTGGGGATGAAGGTCGAGACCTTCAGTCATGGCTTCGACGGACAACAGTGGCCGAAAGCTTAACAAAGAAGAACTCCATGATACAATAATGCATAAACCAAGGGATCTCGCCAAGGAGTGAAACCTTCGTGGCTCATGCGACAAGCTTGATATCACCAAGAAATGCCGAAGCTGTTGGAAGGTAGTTCTCTAAGGTCGGATGATTAAAAAATGGAGCTTGGGTCTTCTTTTATTTTGTGGCGAGTTTCAAGGAGAAGGAGAGAGTTCTTAGGGGTTCTACATGAGGAGAAGAGGTCAACAGGTACGTAAGCCAAGGGGTTGGTTGCCGACGGAATGGTGGCCTGAGTGGAGATGTGTGCAGGTGGTTTGGTTGATTTTTGCATGGATGGGGAAGGATAGAAGAAGAGACGTTTAGATGACCTAGGTCAACTTGCTTTAAAGAGGGAGAGAGAAATGGAAAGACGTATGCGCATTGAGAGTGGGGTATTTTAATTTTTTTGTCTTTTAGTGGTTGACAAGTTGCCTCATGTGGACGAATAACAAAAAAGAGAAGATTTTCAGTGAAATTAAGCAATAATTAAATAGTAGGATGCCTTAACAGAAAACTCCAAACACAATACTTTCTTAAAATAATTCTATCTAAAATATTGCAAAAGAAAGTTTTCCCAAAATATATTTTGAATAAAATATACAAATTAAAACCATATTTTTTAGGTATAAAATACATATTTTGGAGTTTTATGATTTTTAGTTTTGTTTTCTTGTCAATAATACTAATATATTATGTTTTATAATAATCATAGATAATATACAATACGTAAAAACTATTTTTATTGAATTTTACTTTTAGGAAATAAAATATATAAAAATACTAAAGATAATAGACAAGTCAAGTTGACTTGTTAAGAAAAGACCTATTTTGTGTCTTTTTGATTTTATACTTTTTATTTGCTTTTATATTTTTAATAGAAAGTGGACCATATAATTGACAAAATAAAATTTAAGTTAAAATAAAAGGAGCTAACATGAACTCCGTACAAAAGAAAGAAAAAGCCATAAACTATTGAAAAATATTGGGCCCCAATAACTAACTTTTCACAAAAGATCTCCGATTATTTTTAAAGTATTTTTAGAATTGAAATGTTTTAAAATTATGAACTTTAAAAGTGAGAAAGGGTAAATTGGAGTTCATACGCTCCATATATAAAATATGGATTGCACACATATTGGGGAAAAGTGAAAGTGTTCCATTTGTCAATTATTCGTGATGATATTTTTGTAATATTTTTATATTTTTTGATGCATTTCTATTGAATTAATGCAAAAGAAATCATTTGAATCAGAGTTGTATAAAAATACTTACAAATGTTTGAAGTTGGAGTATATTTGTGTATATTGTCAGGTTTGTTTACCTCTGTATTATGTATTTTATTTTTATATTATATTTTAAATTTTATTATTTTATCTACATATTTTATATCTTTACAACTTAATTAAATATATTTAGATATATTTTTATTGTGTTTTTCTGAAGTAATATGTACTCTTATTTAAATATATGTATTTATTATATAGGTATATGTATATATAATTCATCTATGCATTTTTTGTACACTTATTCCGTTTATTATATTTTTATTGACTTTTCTTTCTTTTAAATATACACATATAATATAAATAGTATCTACAAACTTATAAAAATAGAGAATTATGAAAATATAAAGAACAAATAAAACGATTATTTTATTTATGTATATTGTACGATAGGGGTCCAAAACCTAACTTTTGCTTCTTTACTCCAAATTAAATGAAACCACCTGCATTAAATAGCTAATTAAAAGTTATAACAATTAACAGTGGTTTTGGTGAATTATGAGTTCGTATAGAGAATATACGGTGATGTGAAGTTGAGATTTTGGAATTTTATTATGAGTGTAGAAAGCACAATATGCATCATTTTTATGCGAAATAAATTTTGTATTTTTCTATATATTTTTATCTATAACTTTCTTGTATGAAATTTATTGATTTTATGTATAAATAATAAAGAATAAAATTGGTCCCAAATTAGATTTATTGGGGTTAATGAATTAGGATTTTATTGTATTTTTTCACCATTATCACCCTTACTTTATTTCTTGTCGACTCAGTCATCATGATACCTGGGTCTCATGGTTTAGGGTCTTCGATACCTTTTGTATTTCATTTCTGTATCTTTTCTTTACTCTTTTATTTTGGCTTTATATATAGTATTTTATACAATATTTACACAATAAATGATACATGTTATTTTGTGCAAAATGATGTTATTTACATGCATTTATCTTGGGTTTAATGGACAAAATGAAAGAACAAAGGTGATGAAATGGATAATAATCACCCCCTATACTTGTCTTTGCTAGTCCCTAGAAAACACTTAAGCCTATAAGTACAGAAAAGAAAATAAAAAAAAGAAAAGGAAGAACTTGGATTGATTTTAACTTTCAAACTTGTCTTCATAAAATGAAAGTTTGGAGCTCAGTCAGACCCTTGGAAGTTAAGTTTGGACAAAACCTTATTGAGAAACAGATTTGAAACACAACATTCTCTAAGACCAGCAAGACTCTACCCAAATCTCCTCAAAAGCCATGTCAGAACAAGTCGATGCCATACACAGTCCCTTGTTACCATGAATCCATCTTTTACAGTGTGTGTGGTATATAGCTCCTCTCGGCTGAAGCGGTAAAAGTCAGTCTTCTCCAACATGGTGACCCTAGTTCCCCAATCCAGCAACTCTTTCCTTAAGAAGCAGGGTATTCCATTCTAAGTTCAAGTACAACCAGCTTAAAAAGAGAAAGTAGAGAAGAGAATGGACGGTAGGCAGCGTAGCTACCTATACTAGGATGATCGACCAGTGTAGCCAAGTCATCCGACTACAAGCTCACATGGATTTGACTTTGAAGCTCAAGCTTGCTTGTTGACTATATAAATACTCCGATTGGAATTGATTTTCTTTGATTTCTGCCTATCTACTCTTTTTGGAGTTTTTGAATATGCATCATTTTTAATACTATATACAATAGCATTTACATAAGAACTTTTCCTCTTGAGACAGTAGACTATCCCTCTTTTGAAGCATTATTGCAACCCATGACATTCTGTCTTTAAACCTCCACACTACTGGCTCAAGTTGGGGTATAATGGCCATAGATGTATGACTTTCGATGTTTCCAATGGCTTGTATCTCATGCCAGCAAATCCGGCCCTCTACCACTTCAACTAAGGTGAGCAAAGTATAAGGTGTATGCGTAGATGTTAGGTCACTGTAGACAACAATCATGTGTGTCTTCCAAAATATCCTACCTAGGAAGTCAAGACAACACTGAATCAAGTCTCGTAGTCTCAAAGAATTAAGTCTAGTAGACAAGAAGTGTCTCACTTCTAGTTCCACAAAGGTTCTTGTGATTAAGTTGATTAAAATCCAACCAAGCTCCAATCTTCGGATTTTACTTAGACTAGTTCAAATCAATCTGAAAAAATTCAAATGTTATGCACAATGCAAGGAATATATTTTTGCGATGTAATTTTATAGTTTTAAACTTTTTTAAGTTTTTTTGAAAAGATTTGAAATTTTTTTGTAATTTTTGAAATTTTTTTGAAATTTTTTTATAGATTTCTACTTTTGCAATTTTTAGGGTTTTTTTTAAACAAAAGAATTAGAAATATATGCAAGTATTTACATGGGACTGCATCTTGTTATATACCAAAATTTGGGTGAAAGAATTAACACAAGGTATTTGCAGGTTTTATGTACAAGGTTTGTAAAGAATTTATGTATTCCTCAAAATAATTTGCAAAGATTTTGATAATCATTTTGAAAACTTTATTCTGAAAGAATAATTTGACAAATAATTTTTATAAACATTTTAAAAATTTTGGAAATCGTTTTGCAAATATTTTTCAAATAATTTGTATAGATTTTTCAAACAATTTTTGCAACAATTTTTCAAATCACTTACAAAGAGATTTTCAAAATATTTTATTCAAATAAATAAAATAATTTTTTACAAACAATTTTTTTACAATGATTTAAAAACATTTTACAAATAGTTTTAAAAAGTTTTTTCAAAGAGATTTTCCAACCATTTTTCAAACATTTTGTAAAACATTTTGAACCAATTTTATTAATATATATAAAGAATAGGATGTGTTTTAATTTTTATTACGTATCCATATTAAAAGATAGAAAGTATGAGTTATGGCTAAAGAATATAGAAGTTTCATACGAACCCCCCTTATACTTAGCTTGAGCTATGTCCTCGTAGATTAGAGAGAAAAAGAGAAGGCATAACTTGTACTAAGTATAGAATAGATATACTACAACAAAGGAGTAAAGAATGAAAGAACAAAGAATTAGATGTAAGTTATCCCCCCTATACTTAGGATCAATTAATCCTAAGTATAGCTGGCTGTATTCCACATGCAAAAAGGGCCAGGGGTGGGAATGAACATATCATAACTCGATATGTCTTCCCCTATACATAGGGTAAGATATCCCTAAGTATAGACATCAATATCAACAGGAGAGGAGATAGTTGAGGGGATCGGGAAATTGATAAAAAGATAAAATACGATGGGCGAATGTGGGCACCACTTCCCCTATACTTAGGGTAAGGTATTCCTGAGTATAGGCAACAACAGGAGTGATGAAACAGAACGAAGGAATAACAACACAGTTTGTACACCCCCTATACTTAGGAGAAGGTACATCCTAAGTATAGACTCATAGATATGACAAATGATTTGGGGTGTACACGAAAAATAGAAGAAAGAAGGAATACAAGACCAAACACATATATACAAGATGTGAGGATTATTGAGGTCCCTCTTAATGAGCGCTAGGTTTTATGCCCCTAGTTGGGCGCAAAAGTTAGGATAATGTTGTATAGAGGTTCTAGACGACATCACTCAGGTGAATGTCATACTCTTGCCATTGTCCCAAAGTAAGATCGATGACGTTGTCAAAAAGAACACTAGTACATGAAATCATTTGGGTGTATACCACTGGGAAAAAAGATTCCAAAACTAAACCATGGTCCGATGGTTCTAGAGAAATCATCGTCTTAAATGACTGGAGTGAGTGATCGAATCTGAAAAAATTGAACATGGAGAAATATGGAGCAATAATGGAATCCTCCATGTCAGTCACAACCTCAGAAAGATACGAAAAGTAAAGATCCAGAGACTCTCTATGCAACTGGGCATCCGATGGGCATATGGTCGAAAGATTTAGGAAATCACCGAATACCTCAAGACATGGCTCATCCTCACAAGGGTCATTGAGGAGAGTAGACTTAAAGAAGTAGATCATATGACCCAATCTCTGAAGTCGACAATCGGTTGTGCAGTTAGAGGGTGTACTAGTACATAGAAAATGTTGTATCCACCCATAGAAAACCTTTGGGGCATAATGCAAGATGATCCGTGGAAAGAGAGGTCATGTTGGCATCCAAACTCTCAACCTCAAAGAAATAATCACACTCATCTATCAGGATGATGTATGGAGGATGGTAGAGGCTAATATGAATGGGCATGTGAAAATGGTAGAACTCACTAAACAGTATCCACAGAACGGGTCATGTCATCAATTAAGGTCAGTAATGTGCTCTATGGGGATAGGACAGTTAGGAAGAAGGAAATAAATCTGCTAGTAAGAGGGATCAAGCAATGTGGGTTCTGACTCCATCTCCTGAGGTACTGATAGAAATGGTACAATAGGCTCCTAAAACATGACATGCATTATTGACTCAAGGGTCGGTATGGGAAACTAGAAACATACAACATCGTGTCATCCTACAAAATTTGTATTGCCTCGGAGATCAAATCCCCAACCCGGTGTTCAACCATAGAAATCTCAATAATGACATCACACAATCCATAATCCATAAGGGAAGCACATTCATTCCAGCCTCAATTCTTATAGGCTCAATAATGTCATCATCATCCTCAATTTAGGCCTCATCATTTAGTACAACATGCCTATGGATAGGTGAAGGTGACACAGGGGGAGACGAGGATGACAGGGAAGACATACGAGATAGGACTCTGGATAAGACTCCAATCGAACGAGGGTTGAGATCAAACCAGACAAGGCGAAATTGTTGTTCAAGAAAAGAGTCATCTCGAGCTAGAACAAAATGCAGATATGAGGGTGATATGGTTGAAACGAAGCCGCAAGATCCAGATAATGAAGATGAGAGTGACCCATAATCACGATGCTGATGGACTCAAGAAAATGAAAAAAAGAAAATGACTCGAAGACTGCTTAACTAGATGTAAAAATGAATGCACTTGGATTCACCGATCACAAACAATACACCAATCAAAGTTTAATTCATCAACCCAAAACAGTAAGGACCGTAAGGGTTCGATCAATTATCTTTTCGAATTTTGAGTTGTGAATATCAAACAGTTGTATGAGCATATAGGAATAGGCCTGGGATGAGGGCTCTAAGTCCCAATGTGTACCTGCTTATCCTAAATAAAATGTTGCATGCAATGAGGGGGTTGCTCTTCCCAATCCAATGAATCTAATTACGTTTATTTTAAGGTCAAGTATTCTTAGAAGTCTTACTTTTATTTAGGTTATTACTTTTTTTATTATTTTTATGCACGATGCCTAACGAGATTTCAATTCTTTTTTAATCCTAGGTGCTCAAAATCAGAGGGAGGGATCGAGAAAGCAATGTAAGCGAGAAATAAATGATGCATGCTTAGTTAGAAGATTTACAACACTTCCCAGCTCTCTCCATTGGGATGCTAATAAGAATTCAAACCGATACTTTATGCATATGCAAGCCGATGAAATCACCCTAATACATGAATCGCTATTAGAGTGAAGAACTAATGCTACTACTCAAAAATAGAACCCAAAATGTCTGATCTTGGGGACTCTTCAGTGCCTGACACAACGGGTCCTGCAAGCGCTGTGTAGAGTCCCTCGTGGCGCTCGGTTCCAAGTCGAAGTGAGAAGCAACTCATCTTTGATTAAATCCAAACAGGAATCAATAGGTACATGGATATATTATGCGGGTGGATTTAGTCTATCGTACAAGAAAATCTTTGCTAGGGCTCAATCACACAAAATAAAGGAAAAGAAAAGCGAGAAACAAAGAAAAATAAAGAGTGTGAAAACCGTGAAAAACTAACGGGCCCCCCAAGTGAACAATCACCAGGACACTAGACCTCGTAAAGTGTGTAGAGTCATGGAGAGTTCAACTTATTATAAATAAGAGTATTTCTCTCGCACTTTAAATTACAAATGAAATAAACATAAATACAAATGGGCACTGTCTTCAAAATATCTCCAAGTCTTCTCATGTTTCTAGATAAGAAAGTTGATCTCGCTTCACATGGGTGTGTAGTCTCTCCTATCAGCGTCTCCCTCAACTGTTGTCCCTCGCAAAAAAATCAAACAAGTAAGAGGGTTAGAAAGTTCAAAATAAAATAAAATGATAAATAAGAATAATAAAAAACAATCTATACTACGTTGCTCCCGACAATGACGTCATTTGAAAAGCACGAGAATCAAGGCCACTAAAGAATCTGACAACCCAAATACTCAGTCGTTGAGGCGACCAATGGAAACCCGTGTCATTTCAATGAACCTACGATCAATTTTAAAGCAATGCAATATAGGTGTGTTGTTAAAATTTTTTATAACTCTACAAATGTGTGCATATTTCTAGCATGTAGAGTGTCGAAGTCAGGGAGCAAACATGATAGATTGGAAGGTGAATCCAAAATTTCCCTTCTCTTGTCTTTTCATTTGTGTTATTTTTTAGGGTTTTTAAGATTTGATTTTTTACTTAATTTTAATTATGCAAATGTTCTGTTATTTAAATTTTATAAATAAAACTATATCAATACTAATATAAATAATAACAACGGATATATATAGGTGTCTAGATAATAAGAGAGAGAGAGAGAGAAATAAAAGAAATGGAGAAAATATTTTTGGAATTTTTAAAATAGATGAAATAAAGTTAAAATAAAGAGAATAAAATCTTTTTGGTGCTTTAATTAACTTTGCAATTGTTTCTAGAATTTTTAGAAATAAAAATAAAAGTAATAAAATAAAACAAGTAATCCGACACTTCAAAAAATAAGGTGAATAAGACACTCAGAAAATAGCTACAAATAGCTCAAAATGAAGTACTAAAAAGTCTACCTATATTTTTTAGATAGATAATAATATATAGAAGAAAACATGACCTTGTTTTTAGATTTTTGACACTATTCATTTTTATTGATTTTTGCAAGTTGAAGTGTTCTTGGTTTTTTTGGACACTAGATCTAATATCATTGAATGCCCTTTTAATATGATATATATATGAGATAAAGCTAGAATATTTTTTCAGTATTTTTCTAAGATGTCATAAATACAAAAAAAAACTAAAAGATAACATGAAGATTGATATGGTGTTTTTGATTTTTTTGTCTATCCAACAACGATATAAAAATACAACAAAATTCTTAATTATAGAGCAAGATTGGGGATACATGGTCATATTTTTAAATTTTAAATGAACGAAAGATGCTCCAAAAATAAATCAATTACACAAGATATTGTAGAAAATTTATAGGTCACAAACAAAAGGTCTTTATATGAAACTCGGAAACAAGTTTTGCCTACCTAATTCCTACAACATATCAAAAAATGAGCAAGTGATATTAGATATTCAAATAGTTATTAACAAAAATACCAAATTAGTACCTTGAATTCAAAAATTAACCATTAGTAATTCATATATCGGAATCTTGTTAAATTTTGACATAATGTTTATTTTGAATCAAATTTATATAAAACAAATTTCACAAAACAGAGTTCTGATGAGTGATTGATGAGTGTTTAAGTGCAGGGGTACAGATGAAAAATGCATCTGCAATTCAAAATAGATCTCAAAAACTAATGAAATATGCCAAAAATGCAAGGGTTTTCTTGAAAAACTGCAACTTAACCATGTTGCATCTCAAGATGGCCTGCAAAAATGGATTCTTGAGGTGCCCGCCTTGCAAAATCACCATTAATCAAGTGGATGGCTTAGATTGGCGGAGAAGGGTGAGGATCAACGGTAGTTGCTCTCCTATTGCTCGTCCCCTTTCTTCATCATGTTCTACTGCATAGCTGCCTTGAAAATGGTGTGGTGGTTATGGATGTCTCTAGAAGGCACGATTCTGAAAATGTACAGTGGTGGATGGCACAAGAGTCGACATCTGCAAGTTCAAAAGAGGGCTCGAGTATGCTACTCGACCAACTATTATGTAGATGTTTGGGGAATGGATGTCTTCCCCAGGCATATATGGGAGAGAAGGAGGAGGTTCCCCATTGACCAAACTTTGTCCTAAGGTTGAGAGGTTGCGTGAGGGAATGTAGAGAAGGTGAGGTGTTGGCAGTGAGTGGTAGCGAATACCGTAACGAAGGATGAAGTGGATTTAAAGGATAATAGATCTTTACAAAATAAGAAATATCTAATGAAGGAGAAGAAGATGGTGCTTACCAAAGTTTACTGCTAAGACTGTAAGTGTTGGAGTGGAGTACGCCTAGGGATGAAAGTCGAGACCTTTAGATCATGGCTTCGATGGATGGCGGTGGTTGGAAGATTAATGGAGAAGAACTCTGTGATACAATGGTGTAGGAACCAAGGGATCTCGCCAAGGAGTCGATAACCTGTGCGGCTCTGACAATACACTTGCTCTCACCAAGAGATGTCAGAGCTGGTCGAAGGTGTCTCTCTAAGGGAGGATGATTCAAAAATGGAGCTTGGGTCTTATTTTATTTGGTGTGGAGTGTCAAGGAGAAGGAGAGAATTCTTGGGGGTTCTACACAAGGATGAAGAGATCAGTGGGTGTTCATGTCAAGGGGTTGGTGGCCAGCAGAAATGGTGTCCCGAGGTGGAGAGGGGTGCAGCTGGTTTGGTGGGTTTTTGCATGAATGCAGAAGGAGAGAAGAAGAGCGGTTTAGTTTACCTAAGGTCAACTTTCTTTAAAGATGGAGAGAGAAATGGAGAGACTATGCACATTGGGAGGGGGGTATTATTTATTTTTGTCTTTTAGTGGTTGGCAAGTTGGCCCATGTTGGCAAATCACAAGAAGGGGAAGATTTTGCAATGAAATTAAGAAACAAATAAATTGTAAGATGTACTAAAATAAAAACTCAAGACACAAAATTTCCTTAAAATATTTTATATAATATATTGTAGAAGAATGTTTTCCCAAAATACATTTTGAATAAAATATACTAATTAAAACATATGTTTTAGGTATAAAATATTTATCTTGGAGTTTTTTGTTTTTTAGTTATGTTTTCTGGTTAATAATACTAATTTATTTTGTTTTATAATAGTATATAATATAAGATACTTAAATAATATTTTTGTTAATTTTTTACTTTTATGAAAGAAAATATATAAAAATACTAAAGATAATAGACAAGTCAAGTTAACTTGTATAGAAAAGACCTATTTTTGTATCATTTTGATTTTATATTTTTAGTTGCTTTTATATTTTAATATAAAGTAGACCATATAATTAACAAAATAAAATTAAAATTGAAAGAAAAGGAGTTAACATGAACTATGTGCAAATGAAAGAAGAAGCCGTAAACTATTGTACAAATAGGCACCAAAACCGACATTTCACAAAAACTCTCCAACCACTTTCAAAGTATTTTTAGAATTAAAGGTATAAAAATGATGAACTTTAAAAGTGAGTTAGGGTAAATTGGAGTTCATATGCTCCAGATATGTAATCTGGATTGCATGCATATGGAGAAAGTGAAGCTGTTCCATTTGCCAATTATTCATGATGATATTTTTGAATTTTTTGAATTTTTATGTATATTTTTATTGAATTAATACAAAAGAAATCATTTGAATCATAGTTGCATAAAAATACTTACAAAAGTTTGAAGTTGGAGTATATTTGTTTGTATATTTGTAGGTATATTTACTTATATAGTATGTATTTTATTTTCTTTTTTAAATATTATAAATTTATCTACAAATTTTGCATATTTACAACTTATTTAAATACAGTTTTATTGTGTTTTTCCTCAAGTAATATTTACACTTAATTAAATATATATTTATTATATAGATATATGTATATATAATGCATCTATTTATTTTTATACATTCTTTTATTATATTTAATGACTTTTATTTCTTCTAATTATGTACATATATTATAAAAAACATTTACAAATTTATAAAAATAGAGAAATATGAAAAATATAAAGAAGAAATAAAATGATTATTTTATTCAGGTATACTATACAATAGGGGTCCAAAATCTAGCTTTTGCATCTTAACTCCAAATTAGAAGAAACCACCTTCATTAATAGCTAACTAAAAATTATATATAATTAAAGTGATTTTGATGAATTTTGAGTTCATATGGAGAAGACATGTATGTGATGTTGGGATTTGGGAATTTTATTATGAATGTAGAAAGCACAATATGCATCATTTTTTATGGGTCATACATTTTGTATTTATATATATATCTACAACTTGCATGTACAAAATTAATTTGATGTATAAATAATAAACAATAAAATAGGTCCCAAAATGGGTTTATTGAGGATTTATGAACTAGGGTTTTATTGTATTTGGCCCTTATCTCTCCCAACTTTATTCCTTATAGAACCAGTCATCGTGATGCCTAGGTCTCTGGGTTTAGGGGCACTCAATAGCATTGGTATTTCATTTATATTTCTTTTCTTTATTCTTTTAGTTTGACTTTAAATTTAGTATTTTATACAATATTTACAAAATAAATACTATATGTTATTTTGTAAAAATGATGTTATGTACATGCATTTAGCTAAGGTTTAAAGGCCAAAATGAAAGGATAAAGGTGATGAAATAGAAATTCAATAGAGTCCTTTTTTTTGAGACAATCTGAGCCTGCAAGGAGCTCTTGGTGCCCACACTGCTCCTCCAACGTCCAGGGCTCCACCTCTGAGCCTCGGACCTTCCTGTTGCCAATTGAAGCTCAAGAGGACCTCTAGGAACCTTAAGACTACACCAGTAGCTAACATCATCTTTGGATGGATCAAGATATAGTTGATTAAAGTCTTCCCAGGTGGAGTTCTTCGCTAGTTCATCCAGGAGGCTTCCTAACCATTGGATCTCGAGTGCCACCCAGATTAGGGCACAACTGTACGATTTTGAGGTGCCTTGATTATTGATTCATCCGTGGATCGACTTCCAGCCGTTGGATCGTGATGCAGTACATCTCTCAGACACCCATCCATAAGTGGGTGAATCTCAACCGTTCTATCGTGAAAGGGTGGGGATATTTTGCACTTAACCCCCTACTTTTTGACATTTTCATTTTAATATTGTAAATATTAAGGATAGTATAAAACATGGGACATTTTGCACTTTTAACCATATCTTTCCTCTAAATTTTTTGTAGTTTAGGCTACATCACCTCACATGTAGTCCTACGTGAGGGTTTTTGTAGGAAATTTGCACTACTACTCCCGTGGTTTTATTGGACATGCTCTAAAATTATGAAAATATTTTTGTGAATTGAAATTCGATCCCTGTCAATTTAATTTGAATCTATATTTTATTGGGATATTTGCAGCCCTAGACTTTATTTTATTTGTAAAAGGCCCTTGCTAGATTCTTTTCAATTACGAGTTTGATTGCAAAAATTGTGGATTATCCCTTCGAATTTGTTGTTACAGATGCATACCTTTGGTCCATTTATTTGTAAATTAGTCCTTAAGCTGCTCAAATATTTGTTTTTCTGATTTTAATTAGTTTAATTACCAAGTTAATTAAAAAATATAGGAAATTATTTCAAATACCTTAAATCATATTATATCATGATATTTTTATTAAGGTATTTCAAATCCTATTTATAAATTGCTATACTAAATATATTTTAGTGTTTGGACTTAGAAAAATAATAAAAACTAAAATATAGCTCCAAAATTTATCAAAAGATAATGTAGGTGCATATTAATATATTTTATTACATATCCAAAATTCATAAAAAAATAATAAAATAGAATGGTTAAAACTTGCAAAATATCGAAGAATTTGCAAAATCATAAAATAGTAAAAAAACAGAAAAATATGTTCTAAAGCCTCAAAATTTCTTCTTTTATCTACTATACATGAAATGTTTTTTGGCCCTTTCTGATCTGATAGATATTTTTTAGGCCCATTTGAAGTTCCTATATTTTCTGTTTGATTTATTTTGTGCATTGTATTTTTAAAATCCATAATAGTTTATAAACACGCTAAAAATACCAAAAATAGAGGAAAATGTAAAAAACTATTAAAAAACATTTATTTTGTTTATTTTGACTTTATTTACTATTTTAAAAATCAAAAAAATCATTTTTATTTCTCTTTATATAACTCTGACCTCTACATTATTATATATTTATTATAAATATTAATTATAAACATTTACAAAGTCAAAACCCATAGAAAATACTAAACTATAAATCAGAAAAAAAATTAATAAAAAAATTAAAAACCCAGAAAAATACATAAAAAAACTAATACGTTGCTAATCAAACAAATTTTGTACTTGATTGATTAATTGGGTTCGATTTTTGTGATCTATCCCTGCTTGATCATGTGGACTACACTCTACTAACTTGATTAGAGTTAAATAAATTTCATCACTCACACCTACATGATCTATTTACACACACATCTATGGGTTTTGATCATTATTGATTTGGTCGCTTGATATCCAAGGGCCAAGAGAGGCACCAATACAATGATTACCAGATCGGACTTGTCGGGCACCACAGACCCTCAAAGACTGAACGTTATGATCCCTACTTAACAGAACATCAACACATGGGGATGAGGTCTAAATCCTCTGATCTTCACTTGAATCATCAGCAATGCAATGAGCTTGAGTAGCACCTAGGATAAGCGACTGCGTCTTGACCAAGATGTGAAGGATCACATCGGAGTCCAGGGTTTGATCGTAGCTCCCTCTCATACTCTATCTCTGCCACCGAAGGAGGGATAATTCTCGGAGAAGACTCACACTAAGGGCGGATACTGGAGTAGTCGATTGCAGATGGGTTTTTATTCCCTCTCTAGGTGGTTGCAAGGAGGTGGTTTAAACAATCTCCATGTCTCTCACGTGAGGAGGAGAAGGGTAGCTGTTGTACAAGAGTGAAAGAGGAAGCTTAGGGCTCTCGGATGAGACTGAAATTGAAGGATCAAATCATGTGAAGTGATTGGGAAAATTGGGAGAAGTTGTTCGGTATTAAAACCCATGAAGATAGGGATGAAAGGGTGCGAGAAAGAAGACACACAGTCATTGGATCCAGGGATCCAACAAACCAAAGAGGCACATGTGTATGGATGTGATCTGCTTGATCATTAGATCAAACAACTAAGGAGAAGGAGAGATGGAGTGATCAGGAACCGCCTGATCTAAAGATCATACCATGGAGAATGGATGCCGGATGAGAAGAGGGATCGTTCCACGTGGTGCGATGTGGTGGAGCTACATGGACAAATCAAAAAATCAAGAAAATGAATAAACAAGTATAAAATCAAAAGGAAATAATAAATAAGGTCAAATAAAAATTGTTCAACATGAAAGTCATTCATCTTTTCAAGATCTACAACTTTAATTAAGAACTCAAAGTCAAAATACATCATAAGTGCATACTTAATATTTTTGTAAGTATTTTTAAGGAATAAAAATACTTATTTTATTTCTTTTGTCATTTTTAGTAATTTTATATTATGAATAATATATAATAAATTATATACAATATTATTCTAATTTCTATTTGATTACAATAAGAAGAAACACAGAAAGTAAAGAGAATCATAATGCATGTATTATGCACTTGTTTATATACAATAATTAATCTTAATTATTCAAAAGAGATTGAATGTTAAATATAAATAATTAATTGTTAAATGAAATAAGTTTATGATAGAAGGATAAGGAGTATAAATAAAGATCATGAATCTGGGATACATCAGAGAGTTTAATCTGTTTTTTAGAGCTCGTATAGAGCGTAAATCATTTTAGCTCGAGCTCAGAGATAGGGCTATATTACATTTTGCTAAAAGTTGAATAAACCTTGAAATTAGATACTTATCTAAATTTCAAGTCACTATACATAGTCCTTGACATTATATCCGATATCTACATTTGTATCTCACGAGTCCTAATTGGATTAGGGCTCATACTATGTGATGCCAAAATTGAGAAATAATTGTTGTTGTCATAATTAAACTTCTACAAAGGTATTTTTGTGAATATGATTCACAAATATTATTCACTAGTTAATATGAGTATGGATTCAAAATAGATAATATTTATATGAATTTTATTCATATAATTATTTCAAGTCACTTGTTTTTTTAAATATGATTAAATTAGAATTTAAATGTAAGTTAAATTACTATTTGTTTGGATTTATGAATAATACTCATAAGTGATGAGGGTTCTGTCATAAATTATCAATTATGATAACTATATTACCATGAAGATAATTAAACAACAACTTCAACAACAATTAGGATAAGGTGGACGCCCATGCTTGGAGAAGCATTACATCCACTATGAGAGTCCTAATGAGATTAGGCTCTTCTATTATTTTGTTGATTTTATCGACCTATTTAAATGATAATTAAATGAGATAATTAAAGTCATATTTTTTGTTGAGTAAGTAGTTAATCATAATATTTGATCTACCATCCAAGGGATGAGAAAGTGGGTGTACTATGAGGAGTAGGACTCCTTATAGACGTCCACCCTCCCTGTATAAGAGAGCGCATTGGCTCTCTCCCAAGAGAATGCTTGTTCTCACCAATAGTTCTCGTGCCTTGAGAATTTAAGAAGAGAAGAATACATGTCTACTCTCTCCCTTCAATATACCGTACACGTCCGCCTTCAAGCCTCTCTTCTTCTCTTCACAGGCATGGCCTTGTGGAAGAGAAGATCATTTTCTTCTCAATGCATTTCTTGCATGACGAGGGATCGATTTCGTACAATGACATCAGGAGCTTGATCTCATTCTTACATGTACAACTTCAAGAGGTAAACATCAAAGTTCGTGGGAGGCTACATGACTCATCATCATGCCCATGAGAGAAGCAACAACAAATCAAACTTGATTTGGGAGGATTTTTTTTGTTTAGAAGCTCATGATTCATGATGTAGGTTGATATTTTATCTATATTTATTAGAATATAAGAAATCATATTATGAAATCATTCCTTAAGTTTGTGGTTTTGCAAAGCATAAAGTTGTCATGTTGAAATTCCAAGCTCATGTGATAAACAGCCATTATTTTTGACAAATTGTTTGCTATTTTGTGTGTTTCTATGATGCAAAGTTTTAAACTTTCTTAAATTGGTATCAGATCCTTAGTTTAGAGGATTTGTAATTTGTGATGTTTCATCATGTACATTGTCTTGCAATTTGTGATGTTTCAAATGATTCAATGATATATGATGTTGTTTTTGTTCTTCCCTATTTATAACACAATTTTTGGGATATGTATGTTGTCTAGATAGTCTATAGTCATTCTCAAAATACACACCAATAGTTGGTGACGTTCGAGAGAAGATTCAGATGCCGAAAACGACCGCAAACTCCGATTTCGATCAAAGATCGTAACTAGAAAATATTAATTTTTTTACTACTGATTTTTGAGTCATATAATATAATAAAAATATTAACTAATAATTTATAAATCAAGTTGCCAATCTGAGGATTTGAACATAATATTTTAAAAATATTTGAGGTTGTACTGAATATTAAGTCCAAATTATATAATGCTTTCTAATTTAAATTGTGATGGTCGCAACATGCAAAATAGAATCCGAAATTATTGTTTCTTTATTTGGATGCATGAAATAAAGTAGAATATCTATTTAATCTAATATTTTCTTTATTATTTTGTGCACTTGATTGTTTATGAATAAGTTAGAAATTGAGAATCAATTGATCGATTTCACCAATTGTCTAGTTGTTGCATTGAAAATTTATGGAAACTAAAAATATTTTAAATTTATAAATCTCCGAGTGATTATTATATAGTATAATACATGATTAAAAGATAGATAAAATCTCTTAGTATAATATGTACCAATTGTGTTGTCTAGAATTGAAACGTTGAAGGTGACAAGCGTTGGATATGTTAATGGGTTACAAAATTGACGCCTTGCAACGCTTGGCAGTGGAAGCACTCATTGTTAGCATAGTCTTCACGACCTAGCTGGATCCAATTCAAGGAAGGGTATTATGAGAAGTCATTGCATACTTTTAACAAGTAAAATTGGAATAAGAATCGTACTGAGCGGGTATACTGTATGATAACATCAAGTGCATAAAATAAAACTGATTGGATTGATATTTGTTTTATTTGGATTAAAATTAACATAATAAGTAAGAATCCTTGCTAGATCCATGATTAGATTAATCATGAGAATATGACTGGAAATGATTAATCATCAATTTAAACAAGATATGGAGAAGTCATATGATGTCATCCATGATCTTCCATCATTGCGAAAAACTCTATCACTATGGGTTGTATGTTTGGAGAAGCTCATGCATAATCATGACTTTGGAATACAAATTCACATTGATCAGATATTTCATTTCTCCAAAGAGATAGATCGTATGCATAGTAACTCCAATATTGTTCCCCATATTATTTAGGTGATGGATTGCATATAGCGTGATATTGTAAATTCGCTCATTGATGGTGGGTTTAATCGATAACATGCCAACTCCATATATGTGTATGGGTTTTGAAGATCAACGCTGTGATATTTCAAATTCTCTCATTGACTGTGGGTTTTGAAGATCAATACGGTGATAACATGCCAACTCCATAAATAGCATGATATTTTAAATGCAAGTTGGACTTGCAAGGAGGAAAGAGTTCTCGCTTCTTCAATATAATTGTATTTTTCTCATATTACTGGGTGTAATGAAAGCGCGAAGGAGACTCATATCTTGTGGGATGGTCATTAGGTAGGAATGCCTCATGCTTTGAAAGATTATAAGGGAAAGACTTTCAAAGTACAAAAAATATGAGAACATCTTGATTTAAAAATATTAAAAATATATAATTACTTCAATCAACATTTACTGAAGTGTATTCTTTTAATTTCAGATGAAATCTCTCGACCAACTGAACAAATTTCTTGAGGATAATCAGCTGAACAATCCAAATTATTCAGATTGGATTTAAAATTTGGAGCTTGTACTTATAATGGAGCGCAATGGGTATGTGCTCTCGAGCATAAATACAATAACCCTGAGAATGATGATGCCATAGATTTCAATAAGAAGTGGGATGATGACTATTGGCCCATTGCTACATTCTTAGTTTTTTATCTAATGTGCTTCAGAAGCAACATATGGATATAGAATCTACTCAAGACATCTTAGGAAATCTATAGGAGATGTTTGTCTATGTGAACCTCACTCATAGATACAATATCATGAAAGGAATACTTTGTTGTAAAATGCAGGAAGGTACTTCAATCAATAAACATAAACTAAAAAATGTTTGGGTATCTCTCTAATCTGGAGATTCTAGGATCAGAGAGAGACACATATACACAATCTAATTTCATACTGCTATCTCCCTAAATCTTTTAATAGTCTCATTGTTTCTTATTATATGCATAACAAAAACTGACAAATACGGAGGTACTTTCTTCACAAAAATCCACTGAGGACATCATGAAGAAAGAGAATCCCTTTAGTAGTGCAATGGTTGCACAAGTCAAAAGGAAGCGCATTAGGAAGCATGGATTAAGAATGTACTAGTCCACAAGAAAAAGAAGAAGAGTCAACTTATTGGTAAATCTTCTACACATATGGCATCCAAGAAGACAGATGTCTGCCATATCTGTAATAAGCATGGATACTAGAAGCACAAATGTCCAAATGCTTGAAGGCCCTTGAGAAGGGCAAAAAGGTGGCTCCAATAGGAAACTCATATATTTTCATCATCAAAACCAACTTACTTGTTGGACAAGAATGTAGTTGGATTGTTGCTTCTAGTTCATTTGTTCATGTATGCAATTTGTTGCATACGTTTTATAAAGATATAAGTTTAGTGATGGTGAGATAGTAATTCAAAGGAAATCTGATGCAATGGTTGCATAAGTCGCTATCGAGACATGCTGACTATACTTTCAAGGGGAAGAGTTCTTATAATTAGATAGTGTCTCTATGTTCCTGATGTACCAAGGACCCTATTACCTGTATTTAAATTAGTTGGACATATATATTTGTTTTATTTTGTAATAAACTTGTCATAAATCATTATTGTAAATTTATAGCCGATGGTTCTATAACAACAGGTGGACTTTATGATTTTAATATGCATGAATGTATCGTAAATGCCAATATCAATATTAATAAATTCCCTAAATGATCAAGAGAGGATGGAGATCATTTAACTATGATATGACATCAAAGACTTGGGCATGTAACTGTTGATAGGATCAATAGACTGGTAAAGGACACACCATTGGATTTCCTAGATGTTTGTGATTTACCAACCCGCAAGCATTGTATTCGAGGGAAAATGTCCAAGGCACCCTTCTCAAAGAAAGATGAAAGATACCAAGGTATACTTGACTTAATACATACTGATGTATGCGGTCCATTTCGTACTGTGACTTGTAATGGACATCAATATTATGCGACGTTTATTGATGATTATTTACGGCATGATTTTGTCTTCTCGTTACGCCACATACATGAAATCTTTGAAAAATTAAAAGAGCTTATGGCTTTGGTTGAGAACCAAATGGGAAAGAATATAAAATGAATTCTTTTTAATAGAGGTGATGAATACCTCTCAAAGAATATCTTAAGGACTCAAGAATACTTAAGGAGAGATGAATCACTTCCAATCTCATCCTCCAGCTACTCCTCAACTTAATAGAGTTGTAAAGAGATGCAACAGAACCGTATTGAACATGGTATGATTAATGATGAGTAAATAAAACATACCTCTTAGTTTCTGGAGACATGCAGTAGAGACTGCAACCTATGCCCTAAACAAGATTCCATCTAAACCTCTACCTAAAACCCATCATGAGCTTTGGTATGGTATCAAGCCGAGTGTATGTGACTTATGGTTTTTGGGTTGTTTGGTACATGCTAAAAATGTAGATGCAAGTAAGTTGGAATCTCTCTCTAGAGAGTGCTACTTCATTGGATACATAAAGAAAGGTAAGTGATACAAATTTTATGATTTTGAGACTCAAAAGGTATCTATTTCTAGAGAGGTAAAATTTCTGGAGATGAATTCCTTAAAAGTATAGACTATAATGTAGTTAAGGAACTAATTGAGTCTTACAAGACGGATGAAGTTTCCACACTAGAAACTGAAGAGATATTTGAAAATGACACAATCATAGTTGTAAGACAACCTGAAAGGCACTGATTCCATGTATCAGACCAGTCTGATGATGGCCCGACTTCATATGATGAAGCATTGGGTGATCATGACATGGATAATAGGATGCTAGTAATGAAGTCTGAGATAGACTTCATGCACAAGAATGGTGTATAGACCTCGAAGATTCACCTAAAGGGTTTAAACCCGTTGGCCGCAAATGGATCTTCAAGAGAAAGACGTGATGATTACCGAAACGAACAACTAGGGTTAAGTTATCAATTAATCAATGTCGTTGTGACCGTAATCAATCAGGGAGTCAATCGAGAAAATAAACCTCTTGATGAACCAAATAATGAATGTCAGTGGTTTGCAAGTTTTCTACTTTATTTACCTGGTATAGCGACCAGGATCGAACACAAGGAGCACAATTAAGAGCTAAGTAATTGACTTCAAAAGATTTTTCTATTGTTTTTAGTGGTTTTTAATTTTTAAGTTTTTACTTTTTTCAATATAAAGAAATAAGCACAACATACACACAAACAATATTTTATATTTTTCAAAAAGGGTTTAAAAAAATCTAGAAAATTGTAATAAAAATATTTTTGGATTTTATATGTTTTCAAATGTTTTTGGTAATTTTAGTGATTTTTCATATGTTTTTGTGGTTTTCTAAAAGTCAAACCGTGATAAAAAAGGCAAACAGTTAGCAACGAGGAGTAATTTGTACATTAAAAATAAAAAAGTGTCCAAAACATCGAGAAGTAATTTTTGTAGAAAATATAACCAAAAATCTACAAACAGAGACTGGAATCATAATTTTTTGGATTTTTCAATGATTTTATATAGTTTCTTATAGGTTTTCAATTGTTTTGCACATTTTTAGGTTTTTCCAAGGTATTTTTGAATAAAAATGATATTTGAGTTTAAAGGTAATAAAAGACAACTATTCTAATTTTTATAATTTTAGATGGATTTTTGAATTTTCATTTTTTTCTAAGACAAATAGGACACTTTTTAGGGGTTTTTTGAATTTTTAATAGTAGAAAACAAATGCAAATCAATAAGCAAACATCATCATAAATAAAACGTGCAATCAGAGACCACATGTAATTTTTAGACAATTTTTGGAGTTGATTTAATAATTATTGCAATAAATTAAAGAACAATAATAAAAAAGTGCAGAGGGACCTAGTTACTTCCAGTTTATGGGCCTTTCGAATAACAAAATGAAAAACTACAGGGGACCGCTAAGCAATTTGTCCATACAAAACGTGCGCATCACGTGAACTAGGATAATAGCGGTATAAATGTAATTTCTTGAAATATAACATTCATTCAGTAACAAATGAAAACTTTAGGAGAAAACATGCAAAAAACACCAACAAATGTGTGCAGGTAGATGTAACTACAACTAAATTGGACTAAAGTGCAAATATAAAAACTACAGGGGTCTAAGTGTAAAAAGTTCTCAACTAAAAAATATGTTTACTAGACTAAAGCGAAATAAAAAGATACGTAAGTTAAAGTGGAAATATACCCTTGCTGGCACGTGAGTTGCGGGAGGGGGCTTTGATAATCCTTGGAAACAGGATCTGACTGTTTTGGTGTTGTAGGGGACGTGTGGCTCTGATCTGCCATGCCAGTACAGATCCGACGACTGACAAAGATGGCGATGAAGTGTGTCTCAGATGCGTTGAGGATTAGATCTGACAATTATTAGTTGGGCATGAGATAATGGTTCGGATAAAATATGGCAGAGGATAGGTGATCCGACGGTAATGGGGGATGCTGGAAGAATTGACAGTTGGGAGACTTCGATGGGTGATATGTGGCACTATGTTGGTCTGATCAATGCTCTAAAAGTCCCAGCACCTTTGGAAGATTCTGATGAGATGGTGGACGGTAGGATAGGCATGATGGTGCTCCCCCACCTGCAACTACTCTGCTTGAGCAGTGGGAGGTTTGGTTGGGTACCCATGCGACCTACAAAGAGTAGTCAGACACAGAGGCGTTGCTCCGATCTGGTTATTGCATGGAATAGTGAAGAGAAATGATGGGGGAGCTAGTTGGACCTTCGACGTACATGGGGGATGGAGATCAGATCTTAAACTCGATTGATCTATCGAGTCTAAGGGGGTCAGGTCTCGAGGTAAGATGGAAGGTGGATTCGTGTGCGAATTGATACATCGAAAAGTGAGAGATGGGGCTTCGACTCAATGGCCGAAGCTGAGAAACTGTAGCGGTTGTGATGAACCAAATCGAAGTAAAATGGATGTGCGGGCGAAATGCGAAGTACCTGGGTGCACTACTGTGATCAACTAGGCAAGGCGGATACGAACAACAGGGTTATGCCTTATTTTGCTGTGGGTAGCATAAGAGGCTAATCGCGGAGGAGGGTTCCGACCACGAGCGAGTTGTGTTGAAACGATAATCAAATCGACCTCTGAAGGGGTCCTACAAAAGCCTGACACTCTTTTGTAGGTGGCTAGGGAGGGTGGTGTTGCGAGGCACGAGATACTGAGCTCTGGAGGTGGATGAGAAGCTTTATAGGGGTGCTTAGGGTTCTAGAAAAATCGGAGGGGTGCTCAAAACCCTAGGGTGATCTGACTGCGCCTAAGGATCGGTGAGGATCATTGATCCTAGGAGAGTGGTCAGGCACAAGAATCAAGGCGAAAGGAGATCAGACCTGACCGAGAAAATTCCAAGAAATCGGGTCTAGCGAAGGGTTTGGCGGGTCGGGTCAGCTTGGGGAGGACGTCGACCGCGATCAACAATCATACGAGGACTAATAAGAAATCAGGAATTTACAAAATGAAAGAAAATTGAATAAAAAATAACAATTGATTTCAAAATAAATAATAAATAAAATAAAAAATGTTTATTATTTTTCATACTATTTTTCTATAATTTTTAATTATATTTATGACAAATATAAATAGGGTATATGCCGTATAATGTAGTTTGTCTAGGCATAGTATACTTGTATATTATGTACATGTATTTTTATTTTATTATTTTTTTACAAAAATACGTTTTATTTTATATTTTATATATTTAAAAATTAAATAGAGGATTATAAAATTATTTTTATTTGATTTTTATGGAGTAAGTAAATATATTGATTAAGTATACATTCTATACAATATACCTATGTCTTTTGTACAATCTTTTGATTTTATTTTTATTTTATTTTGTGTTTTCTGGTTTTTATTTTATTTTTATTTATTATTAAGGGTGTAAACAAAAATGTTAAAAATATAATATGTACAAATTATACCTTAAATATAATTATTTATAGTATAGGTATTGAGTGGCTATACAAGGACCCTATCTCCCCATACTTTCTTCCTTATTGATCTGATCATTTACTGACCTTTTCTAGGTGTTTGGGTCAGTCTGTATTTATTTCATAATTACATCCTTCTTTCTTTTTCTTTTCTATTTATTCTTTTATTTTTGGAAAATATGTGTTAATTAGGCAATATTAATAAGGACATGTACAATGTTAATTTTTGTATTTGCACTTATTTATAGATGTTTTTGTTAAAAGATGAAGTTAAAATAAAAGAATAAAGAATGTGAATAATAGATTCATCATCTCCCTATACGTTACCTTTGCTAGTTCCTTATCAAACACTTATTTAAAAAAGAAGTGAAAACATAAAGAAAAGAAAAAAAGCATCAAAGTTGATTATTAAGCTTATCTTCATTAAATTGGAGTACGGAGCTCAATCAAACTTTTGTATTATTAGCTTGGAGGAACCTTATTGGAAGCGTGTTTAAAACTCAACAACCTTCAAGTTCCACAGTTTTATATTCAGGACTCCTTAACAACCGGTCAGAACAAGTCTACATACGCAAACTCTAATGACTGTGAATCTTTCCTTGTACTGTGAAGTGATGTGAATCTCCCCACCTCAAAATGGTAAAGAAACATTCTCCCTCAATAAGGTAACTCTAATCCCCTAGTCTAGCAACTCTTTTCTCGAGGAGTGGGTTATTCCCTTCTAAGTTCAAGTACCACCAGCTCAAGAAGAGGGGAAAGAAGAGAGTGGACCATGACCAGTGTAGCCATGTATCCCTTGGAGCTTAACTAGTGTAGTTAAGTCTCCAACTGCAAGCTTCCTTGAGATGATACAGTAGGATACACAAGCTTTGCTTATTCACTATATACACTCCGGCATGCATTCTATTTTCAATCAGGCCTGTGCTCTTTTTTGGAGTTGAAGTTTCGTGCATTTTTTTTGATATATACACAACATATCTACAAGATGAAACGTATACATAAGGAGTTTTTCTTCTTGATCCAGTAGAATGTCCCTCTTTTGAAGCATTATTGTAACCCACAACATCATGTCGTTAGACCCCAACTCTACTAGACTAGGTTGAGGTGCACATCCCTCCCTAGAGGAGGACGGGAGGTTCTGGCTAGCTGTACTACCCTTGTATGCTACTCCAAGCCAAAGGATTCTACCTCCTCACCACCTCATCCGTGTTGAGCTACGTGTAAGGTGCGTGTCCAAGTCAAGCCATTGCCTCCGAGAGTCATGCGTGCATTCTTAAGTGTTCTAATTAGGTTTATCAGGATGACATATGAACATAGCCAAGTGGACTCAAAGAATTAAGTCGCTATGGACCTGAAAAGTCTTAACCCCAAGTCCTATAAGGTTCCTATGAAGTTTAGTGGATTAAGGTCTTATCCAAGCTCATTTTTCAATTTAATTCCAGACTAGTTTAAGTGTCAACCATGATGCAAATATTTATAAAAACGCTTTTTGGTGGGAATTTTTCAAGTTATGCAATTTTTTATGGATTTTTGGATTTTCAAATATTTTTACCAACATATATAAACATATATATACAAAAAGGTATATATCTACAAATGGTTTATGTTATAGGTTTTATATAGGAAATGGATTTTATTTGCACGATATCTATATACAAAGAATTTAGGGGGAGATTCTGGTTTTAATATATACAAGTAGTTTTTGTACCACTTATTTATTCCTTATGTGGCAAAATAATTTTGCAAAATAGTTTTCACAATATTTTCCCAAAATAAATTTACAAACTGTTTTTGCAAACTTTTTATTTTCATGTAGTTTTCAAAAAAAAATTACACTATACCTAATTTCTATACATGAATAAATTTTATAAATATTTTGAAAGCAAAACATTTTACTAACATTTTTACAAAATTTGTACAAAAATACTTTTTGAAAAGATTTTTGAAAATATTTTCAAAGCATTTTTATTCCCGTTTTATAAATAATAACCATGTTATTAACAAACAAAGTACGAGTTATGTCTAAAGTATATACACAATATATACGACACCGCCCTATACTTCGTTCATACGATGTCCTCAGAGTGATCAGTGAACAATCAAGGAAGACACATCTCACGCTGAATATGGAGAAGTGGGAAGAATGCTATACTACAATGACTCTAAAGAATGAAAGAATAAAATCAATAAAAGTCAGTGATCCCCCAATACTTAGGATCAAGTAATCCTAAGTATAGAAGATTGTACTCAAAAGGGAAAATCGATGAGTAGAATGTACTATCATTACCTATGCTATACTTAGGGTGAATTATCCTTGGGTATAGGCAACAAGAATAGAGGTAGTGGAGGAAGTGGAAAATCACAAGTCTAATACCCCCTATACTTAGGATCAAGTAGATCCTAAGTATAGCAAAATCATAAGATGGATCTGGGGTATTAAACTAAAAGAATGAGTGATATAAACAATATGGATCTATACAGCTACGGGGAAGAAGTGAGAATCTGTTATGCGATGCAGGTGATGTGAATCAAAGATCACATCTCATAAAAAATTAATAGGGGCAACGTCGACGATCAGTGGATCATGATCAAGATATGACTTCTGGTGTTGACCGTTTACTCAGAAGGGGGAATCAGAAGACAATTCAGATATATCATTATGCCATTGTCGTGTACCTTTCTGACCAAGTATGATACCTTCCATTTACTCTTTAATTTTCCTAGAATTAGTATAAACCAAGCATCAAATAGCCATACTCTCTGATTAGGCTCAAACTATTTATGGCTGATGTGAGAATCATGTCCTGACTTCACTCTGTCCTTATATTATAGGCTACTTGAGAAATTTATGTCTCTCAACTCGTCCAAGGCTACCAATTATTCTCTCCTCTGGTCTCCTACACTCTAAGAATCCAATAGTATCTCAATGACTGCCCAAAGTGACTTATGCTTAATTTCCACGGGAAAGTGGCATGGCTTGCCATAAACGAGTTGAAAGGGAGATGTGCCCAAAGGTGTCTCAAAGAAATTCTGATAGGCCCACAAGATCGATTCCTAAAGCTATGACCAATCCTTTCGGTCTGGGCAAACAACCTTCTGCAAAATAATCTTAATCTCCCTATTTGAAACCTCAGCAAGAACAATAGTCTATGGGTGATTTTGAGTGGCAACTATATGGTCAATGCTAAACTCGTTAGCAAGGGCCCATACCTTTACATTGATAAAATGAGTCCCCTCATCTGAAATCAAGACTCTAGGTACCCAGAACCATGTAATGATATTCTTCCTCAAAAATTTGCAAACAGTCTTTGCATTTGCAGCTCGTGCAGGGATGGCCTCAACCCAATGACTAACATAATCTACAACAAGTAGAATGTACTCAAATCCCTAACTTTTAGGGAATGGACCTATGAAATCGATGCCCCATGTGTCAAAAACCTCACATAAGTGAATGGGCCGCATCAGCATCATATCTCTCTGTCCACAAGTGCCCATCCTCTTACAGTCAGAGCACGTCTTTATGAATTTGTCTGAATCCTTGAAGAGGCTTGGCCACCAAAGGCCGAATTGGAGAACTTTCTATGATGTATGTCTCTCAAAGTTATGTCCACCCACCTCAATCTTGTGGCAATAGGTGAGGATGCTATGGTGCTCCTCCTTTAGAATACATCGATGCCAGACGCTATCCCCTCCTTCGTGGTAAAGGGTGGGGATGGTAGAACTTGGCCTTCGTGAGGAAGGTCTCAAGTCGCTTCCTGGGCCAACCATGTGGAACTTTATTGGCAACAGGATAATTCACAATGTCAGCGTACCATGGAAGAGAGGTAATAGCAAGAATCGCCTCATCTGGGAATGTATCTGTAATAGGTGTTGTCTCGTCAGAATCTTGAAGATTCTTTAATCGAGAGAGGTGATCCGCCACCACATTCTTAACTCCGGGATTATCCTTAATCTCTATGTCAATCTCCTGGAGTAGAAGTATCCATCTGATCAATCTGGCTTTGGCATCCTTCTTTGCCATGAGGTATCAGATGGCAGTGTGATCGATATAGATAATCACTATAGATCCAAGAATATAAGATTGGAACTTGTCCAGAGCAAAAACTATGGGTAGCATCTCCTTCTCAGTCACTGTATAGTTCTTCTAAGCGACATCCAAAGTCTGGCTAGCGTAGTGAATGGAAAATGGCAATCCATCCCTCCTCTGTCCAAGCACAATCCCTACACCAAAGTTAGAAGCATCAGTCATGATCTCGAATGGGAGAGAAAAATCAAGTGGCTGAAGGATAGGAACCTGCATAACTAATCCCTTGAGAGTCTCAAACGATAAAAGACACTTATCATGTACAAGGAACTCAGTGTCATTTATCAGCTAATCAGTAAGCGGTCGGGCAATTCGGCTGAAGTCTTGTATGAACCATCGGTAGAAATCAACATGCCCTAGAAAAGACTGCAACTATCTCAAATTAGAAGGAGGAGTGAGCTTCTTGGTGATATCCACCTTGGTCGGATCAACCTCCAAGCCCTTGTTGGAGATGATGTGACCAAGGACCGTCCCTTGAGACATCATGAAATGACTCTTCTCCCAATATAACACAAGGTTGACCTCTATGCAGCACTAAAGTACCCGATCTAGGCAAGCAAGACAAGCATCAAACCCATCGCCATAGACCGAAAAGTAATCCATGAAGACCTCTAAACATTCGCCCACCATGTCCAAGAAGATGGAAAGCATGCACATGTGGAAATTAGCCGGGACATTACATAAATCACAGGGCATCCGTCTAAAAGCATACGTTCCAAACAGACAGGTAAACGTCGTTTTCTCCTGGTCTTCGGATGCTATGGCCACCTGATTATACCCCGAGTACCCGTCAAGAAAATAGTAATGACTCTTCCCAGCTAACCTCTCAATAATATGATCAATAAATGGTAGTAGGAAATGATCCTTCTTGGTGGCATGATTCAATCATCATAAGTCCACACAGACCCTCCAAGAAGTGGGTACTTGCGTAGCTATCTCCTTTCCAGACTCATTCACAACTGTAGTGATACCCATCTTCTTAGGTACCACATGCAATAGACTAACCCATTTGGAGTCGGAGATGGGGTAGATAAAATCAAAGTTCTACCACTTAGATATTTGCTTCATAACTACATCTCGAAGATTTGGGTTTAGTCCCTATTGGAACTCACACGATGGCTTGGCATCATCTACAAGATATATGTGATGAGAGCATATGGCTGGACTTATCCCCTAGAGATCAGCTACACTCCAACCTACTGCCTTGCGGTTTCTCTCAAGAACCTTCATCAATTGAGATTCTTGGACATCAGTCAAATCTGTTGAGATAATGACTAGAAACATTTCCGGCTCACCCACAAGGAATATGTACTTCATACTCTGTGGCAAGGTCTTTAATTCAGAACAAGTGGGAGCTGGCAGATCTGACCTCTGAAAAGTCTGCGTGAAATCTACCAAATCTGCATGGGAGAACTCCTGCTTAATCAAAGAATCTGATGAAGATGGATATGTTGATATGTCTATCAATGATACTGGCTCGATCTTCGTAATAGATGTGGGATTTGTGGACATCAGACACACAGATAATCATCAATGTCCTGCCAATCAAAATTGGTGTTTGAGTCTGAGGGATCTGTATATGAATCTGCATCACAAGAAATATACCCAGCTTTGCTATCCTGATCACAACCGTCAGCCTCTAACGTATCCTGTGCCATGAGTGTGCTCTCTGAACTCTCATCTGCTGGCATTCGTGACTCTGCGGAATCTGAAGGTGTGACAAGAGCTCGTGATACTAAGTCTTCCTAAATGGCTTCATCATCTGTGATCATAAATTACACTCATGGTGGATGTCTCGCTCAGAATCTGTCATGTACTCGGTTCTTTGCTCGGAGCATGTTGAATCTCTATTTCTAAGCTCCTCAATTGTCACTATTTGTACACTCTCGCCCCCAACGCAAAAGTATGCCTTCCCGCCATCATGATCGGATACTACCTTGGATGTGGCCAAGAATGGTCGTCCTAAAATGATGGGGGTATCGATCACAAATTCAAGGATCTCCATGTCCAACATAACGAAGTTTACAGGGAATTTCAGGTCCTGAATTGCGATTACAATGACCTTTAATAACCCCTTCGACCTCTTAACAGATCGATAGGCATACTGATGGACTGTCCTGCTCTGTTTAAGAGGGACAAACTCAAAATAGTAAAACAATTGGGGGGAGATTAATCAAGGAACCACTGTCTAATAGAGTCCGATCAAATTGCTTCTCATGAATGTGGCATCTGACATAGGAGCTCCTGCATCCGGTCTCTTGTATGGTAATCGGTTCTGGATGGTAAAGCAGGTGGCATGAGTGAGCACATGAATTTCTGCATTGTGGTTTCTCCTCTTCTTCCTACGGACAGTGGTCTTCTCTCTCAGGTTCTTTTGGAATAGAGGGATGCACTCAAGTGCTTCTTGAAGAGTCATTAGTATATGGAAACAGTATATCATTGCTCGTTGAACTCTGTCTGTTGTTTCTTTTTGGAATTTCCTGATTTTTAGACCTTTCCTAAATGGAGTGCTTGCAGGAAGGGGATGAAGGGACCCTCTTCAGAAAGACGAGGGTTAGGAGTAGGTTCTTGGGTATTTAGAATACTAGAATCCATGCATAGATCATTAAGCACAACATATAGACTTACAAGAGATACAAAAACCTTTCCTTTATTCATATTTTTAATTTTTGGGGTTTTTTTTAATTTTTTCTGTATTTTCTATACAGATCCTTAGGTACGGGAGAGGACACAACAACTATATGACTCTTGATGGCATAAGTACCACCGACAACATCTGAAATTACAACATCAATACCACTCTCTAGCCAATCATCTGGTGAACTGGTTGCTTCACCTTTACCATCTGTAACTGGAATCTCAACGGCCTCAGCACCATCATTTGGATCAACATCCTTGGTGTCTTCAGCACCACCGCCATCATCATCATGGTGAGCAACATTAATTACACTCCTAACTTTGTCTGGTGTCCTAACATCTGTAGTGGTCTATCGCCTAGACGAGTCGCAACCGGCTGGCTTCCTACCACTCCTAACTGTCACAAAATCAACAACAAACAAAGAATAAGTGTCATCTAGAATATCACTAGGAGAGGCGATCTCTGTAAACTGTACCTACTTAGACTTTCTCTTCAGATTGTTCGGGTTGGGTTCAATATGAGTGGGTGTGGTTGCCTTTCCCTTGATTATTTCTCTCATCTCCTGTCGGAACATGTCCATCTCTTGCCAAAAGGTAGCCTGCTGCTCAGATCACATACATGCAAGATCATCGAGGGTTGGGTTCTCATATGAGTGACCATGAGAACCGGATGGGTTGCCTCGCTGGAAATGAGGTTGAGTCAGCTTTCGGTAGTGAGGAGGGGGCTGGGAGTGATGTTAATGAGGTAGTGGTCGCCTCCAATGTTGACCCTGATATGCGGGTCGAGGACCGTGATGCTACTATTGTTGCTGGGCATACTGGGCCTGCTGCTACAAGGCGCCATGTCCTACCTGTACCAAAGGCTGCTGTTGGGACAAAGTGCTCCCAGTAGACCATCGGAAGCCTGGATGGTCATGACGGATACCGGGATGATATTGGTACTAGGAGTACCAAATCCCATTGACTTCCATCAATGGCTCCTGCTGATGGTGAACTGGCAGGGGAATGGTCGCCAAGGGCTAATCTTGATGATAAACCACCAACTACATGTATGAGGAAGGCGGTGGTGGCAACTGGTAATTTGGGAGCAACCGGATTGGATCCGCCTGAATGTTGTGAACCCGGTAGTACAAGGTGAAGCGCTGGGATGAACTGCTCCCTGGATTAGCTCGTGACCTGGAATGGGGATGAGAAGTCATCTGTGCCTCTTAGAGGCACATGATCTGGGTCTTCAGGTCAATCAAAGTCTGGGCCAGATCAACAATCTTATTGAGCTTATAAAGGCCCTGACACGCCTTCTTCTCGATGATCTCTATCCGGTCCAACTTTTGGCTAGTGATGCCCATATCAGGAGCTAAAGATTCTGCTACTGATACTGCCGTAAAAGAGGTAGAAGGACCAGCTTCAATGCGTGTTATCCTCTGGTATGAAACTACCTGCGGGAGAGGCTTCCCCTAAGCGTAAACATGGGTATGCGACATCATTATATAGTTTTGTGCCATCTCCTCATAAATGGCTCAGACCTGGTCTTCATCTTTGGCAAAGTAGGAACCTCCACACGAGGCGTTCACTAGCCCCTGCAGCTCAGGTGTTAGACCACAAAAGAAACCCTGAATAAGGTTGGGCTTGCTGATCGCATGGGGGGACACATGTTGATGATCTCTCTAAAGCGATCCCAAGCTTCATGGAACTGTTCATTACGGATCATGGTGAAATTGCTGATCATTGCTCTAGCTGCATTGGTCCGGCTGAGTGTATAGTACTTGTTCAAGTACTCGGTTCGGAGCTGCTCCCAATAGGTGATAATCTTCCCCATATGCTTCAGCCAGTATGCTGCTCAGTAAACTAAAAAGTACCTAATGACTATCATCTTGATTGTGTCCTCATCCACCAATCTATCATGGATGGTGCTATAAATCATCTAGAACTTCTACAAATGGAGATGGGGCTTCTCCGTGGCTAGCCCATGGAACTTGGGCAATATTTGGATGGTTTGAGGGCGAAGCTCGAAATCACCCAAGATGGCTGGTAGCTGGATCCATCGGTGTGTGAGGGTTGCACCAGGGTTGTGTAACTGTCTCATGGAGTGGGCTGGTCTGGCTAGGTCCTGCATCTTATCCTAGCACCTGTCGTCTATTCAGCCCTCTTGGCATGGTATTTCTCCACCACCGGCTGGTCGTTCTGGCTCCTCTCGCTCAGCTCGCATCTGCGTAAGATATCTCCTTACTTCTTCCATTAATACACCCTTGTCTCGGATCTATCATTGCATGGTCTCTAGGGAAGCTAGTAATGTGTTGTTAATGGCAGCCTTATCTAATATGAACGAGGATGTCTGCGGCTACTAATCAGTTCTCCTTTCACTACTGGTCATCTCACCAGTTTTTGCAAAGGCAAAAGACCCTATCTCAGGTGTTGTCAAATGAATGTATAGTTGTGCTAGCCTTTCAGTCTTTACCTCAGGTGTGGAAGAAGGATGGTCGAGAGGGAACAAGGTGGAGGTGATTTTGGTTCAGAGAGTAGGTCTGGGTTCTCTGAAGCTGCCTTAGATGAATGGGGAGGAGTGTTGGAAAGCGGTGCTGCCAGAGGTAGCCTAAGAGACCTCCTGGCCATCATTGTGATGTGGGGATTTATGAATATTAGATATGGGATGAAAGCAAGATGACAAAGCAAACCCCCAATTCACCTACTCACACGAAATGATGGCCGTGAAATCTTGGTAATTTATCTTATCAAATTTTATTTAGGTGATAATCCAATCTTACAGAGCGTGTTAGCGAGCTGATAGGAGCCTGATTCTCCTTGGAGACTGGCCCGAGTCCTTAAGACTAGTTGTGCCTATTTCTAGCCAGGATGGGTGTAAGTACGGACCATTTCCGGCTACCCGATTTTACTTGAGGATGGAGCATTACACAAGGTCCTCTAAACCACCCACTCTACTAAGAAAGTTCAGACTGTTTACCGGCTACCCAAAAGTCCTCACTAGAGAATAGGTAATCATTTTTAGAATCGATAGTCTGAAGAAAGTTCAGCCGTGGCTCTATCCTCGTTTGTGAGTCGCTCAACTCTCAACAGTAAAATCAGATAAGAAGGGGGTTACTCTGATGAATCTCGTATTCATCACTCTAAATCTCATTTATTAAGCTCAAAACCCTCAAAATTAACAACATTCTTGCACCTATTCTGCATAATTAGCATCCGTTCATGATTTCATAAGAATTCCATTTTAGCACAAAAATCTGCACCAAAATAAGAAGCCAAAAATCCAAGCTAAAAGTGACCTATAAATAGCCTAACTTCCCAACTTTTTAACCCATTCATGCTAACTCCGAATGACTCAAAACCACTTCCACTGTGTACATATCACTAACAAGAATAAAGAAAAAATACAAAAAAATAACTAACCCAAATAAGTGGACCAAAAACTCAAACCCTAATTTCAGGATTTTCGGACTAAAACCCTCATATCTCCCTCATCCAATGTCCATTTTAATCCTACTCACATTTGAACTAATTTACATTCAATTACCTTCAAAACAAGACCATGTTTAAGTGAATCGGAGCTCGTATGTGAAAGTTGGGTTTTGGGCCTCTTTTGTACATTGTGTATTTTAGCTATTTTTGACCTAATATTTTATGTATATTTTTTCTTAATTAATAAAAATCCAGAAAATTAGATTAAAGTGTCTTCATTTATCGTTGATTTTATCGTAATTTTTCCGGATTTTTATCTGATCTTAAAAATGACATAAAAGTTACAAAACCCCAAAATTAAGGTATTCTATGTACATAGGATACCCTAAAAATTCCCTTTGTGCAAATGATCGATTTTGGTTTTGATGTCTTCATGAAAGTTGTAGATCTCATCGAGACGAGCAATTTTTGTGAAGAAAGTTTTTCAATCCGAGGTCATTAACTATTTATTTTTGATTTTACAAGATATTTATCTTTCGAATTTTCTGGTGCTGACACGTGGCAGCACCTGGTGCCGCCACGTGTCAGCCATTTTTTGGCTTATTTAAACTCATTTTTATTATAAAAAAATAAAAAAAATTATTATTTAAAAAAAAATAAAATAAATAAAATCGGACGCACGTGCGTCGCACGTGCCTCAAAGGCACGTGCTCCGCACGCGCGCCTCCGTTTCTCTTCCTCTCCCTGCCACGTGGCGTGACGGGCGCCATCTGATCAAACTCGATCGGACGGCGCCTGTGCGTCATCCTCCTCAGCCCCTTTCCCCTTTGGGAGCGGCGCCGCCGCCGCATATCTCTCCTCCGAAATCTCCGGCCATCTCCGATCCCCCATAGATCTCTTGCCACCACCTCCCTCGTCAAATCCTCGTCCCCGATCTCGTTTCCATCTCCGGCAAGAACCCCCTTCCCCTATTTAAGAAACCACCACCGCCTCCTCGCATTTATCCGTCGTCTGCACTAAATCGAAGGAGGAGGTCGGTGGTGACAACCCGACCCCCTCCTCTTCAACCTCAGCGAGATCCGAGGACCTCCCCAGCCCTCGTTGCAGAAGCTGCTCCACCGCCGCCTTGCTGCCCCTGCTCCGACTCTGTTCGTCGAGCCAACGCCACGACACCATTCGCCTCCAATCTTCATCTTCGACAGTTCCGCCTACGTCTCCGACCACCGCAAGCCACTCCGCCGGTCATCTTCTTCGACACCACCGGAGCTGCATCAACGCAACTCCCCCGTCATCTTCATCGCCAACCGCCGCACCTGGGCTGCCCCTCCACCTCTCGTCCACCACAGCAGCCCCGTAGGCCCCCTCGCGAACCCACGTCGGACCTCCACCGCTCGGCCGCCATCAACCACAGAAGCACGGCCAGAGCTCCACCTTCAGCCATCACATCAGCCGCTGCCCCACTGCTCGGCCGGGCGCCCCAAGCCCGAGACCCCCGCCACGCGCAGCGCGCGTGAGGGCGGGGGGACGTCACCGCTATGTCACGCCCAGGTCACGTGCTTCACACGTGACCGAGGGTGCAATTGCAAGTACCCCCCTACAAGACCTTCAAATTACGCCTCAGACCCGCCAGCCAGAGGTCACGTGCTTCGCACGTGACCATCTGGCAAAATTGCAGATTCACTCTCCTTTTATTGTAATTACTACTAGGTCCCTCACTGCTCTTTTATTTATTTTATTTATATTGCATCTGTACCCCTATGTTCCCCTGTGATTTTGGACCTTCTATTTATATTATTTTATTAATTCAAAAATAGCATGATGTTTGTCAAGTAATTCTCTACATTTTGATATATTGTAGGTATTTTTGTGATTAATGGTTAATTAATAAATAATTGTTTTGTGGAAATTTGCATATTTTACCCATTTCTTGCTCTGAAATTCATAGTTGATTAACCATTTCTCTAAAAATCTCCAAAAAATCACATATTGTAGAATTAATTGTACTTGACATTGTACCCAAAAAGATTTCATTTGCATGCATATTTTGTCCTGTAAAAATCATTTTCATCTTTTAGTATTTAATTTTTAATAGGTATTAAACCCCATATTTTCAAGGTTTAGGATTTTTCTGAGATTCATCACATAGTGATAGATTTTAGATAATTTTATTTCTTGTAAAAAAGTAGGTTTAATCTTTATTATAATTAAATATTGAAAATCATTCTGTTTGTATTTAAAAATCCATAAAAAATTCATATTGCATCCAAAAATTCAAAAAAAAATTAGTGCATATATTTCATCGTATTTTACATTGTGGCCAAGTTTCATATTTTTCGGACATCATTTGAATGTAATTCGCATTTTATTCCTGAAAATAGGCTGAATTTGCATATTGCACCCTTTATTACATTGGAAATTCCAAAAAAAGACCGCCTTGAAAACTGTGAACGAACTTTGATAGACATCTCTCTAGGTTATTCCTTGGCCTCCTTGTGATCGACCTTGGGACTTGTCCAAGTAAAATAAACATAAAACCACGAGATTAAAAATTTAATAAATTATTTGTTGCATTTTCTCGACCGATTCCGATTGCCTCCTACAACGCACGACTAATTATCTTTTAATCCGAACAATAAAAACATTTTTTTAAACGCTGCAATTTCGGACTCGTCAGATGGCGCCGTTGCCGGGGAGGAAAATGGCTTAGATTTTTGTCTTAAAAATTTATCGTTCGGTTTTCCGCATTCGGGTAGCCTGACCCCCGAATTTTTTCATTGTAAATCTCATTTATTTTTAGCATTTATTTTTTCTTGTCTATTTTATCAATTTTTTAGTCACTCTCTTACATTATCTCTCTTATTTTTTTTGCGAGGTACACGGCATACGTGGAGTGGTTTTTCAAGAAACCGAGGCATCTTCACCGACCTCCTAAAATCCGCAATTAATTTAAGATTGAGTCAAGTCGTGAGAGAGCGTAGAGTCTAGGTTTTAATTCCTGCAATTTTTAAAATTTTGTAATTAATTGCTTATTTATAGCGGTGTCCGTTTGGACGCTCGCGTGTGTAACAAGACCTCTAACTTTATTTTGTGGTGTGTCGTTGCGTGTTTCACGCTCCGGTGAGGGTGGGGCCCGACTTGAGTGGCGAATAGGATAGACCTGTACATACGGCTCTCAGAGCAATTTAATTTTTTGATTGTTCTCGTAGGATTAAGCCACACTTCACTGTTAATTGAGACGCACATAGATCGTTCAACTTAGCCAAATTTAACTCAATTCTTTCCCGCTAATAGAACTTTCTACTTAGGTGCGGTTTTTCATCGGCTTGCATTTCATATAGCATAATTTTAAATTTCTTTCTAGCATCCCACATGAAGATTGCGAGGATTCACTGTAAGTCTTCTAACTGAGCATACATCATTGTTTTTCACGTGCATCGGCTTTTCCCGAATTTCTCCCTCTTGTTTTGACACATAATTCTAAAAAGAAATTGGGACTGGATGGTAGACGTGCATTTGAGCTCACTTAATTCTTCAGTGATAACCTATTTAAAATTAGGACTTCTAAATCTAGCCGATTTCAAAATAACCCATAAAATCAAGATTTTTTGCAGGAGAGCAACCCCGACCTTGGATTATTTTATTATTCTGAGTGAGCGAGAGACGACACATAAGGTTAGAGCCCAAAACCGGATTGTCATATTGACTACTGATTCTACCAAAAACGATTAGCTACTTCTCAGTGAGGATCTACGGGTAGCCAGTAAACGGTCCGGATTTCCTTAGCAGAGTGGGTGGTTTAGAGGACACTGCGTAAGGCTCTGTCCTCAAGTAACACGGGTAGCCGTTCTACGATCTGTACTTACACCCATACTGGCTGAAAGTAGGTGCAACTAGTCGAAGAATTCGGGCCAGTCATTACGAAAATTTCGGCACCTAACAGCTCGCTTAAATATTTTTCAAGATTGTTTTGTCACCAATTAAAATTGAAAAGATAATAGCCGAACTCTTACGGCTTCATTGTGTGAGTTGGTGAACCCATGGTTGATTTGTGTTTGTATTGGTGTGCGTGAACCGATATCAAAGATCAATAGCCGCACGTTTGATAAAATTTCGATCTCATACAATCATCTCTCTCATCTCTTCATTTTAATCTCATCATGGAACTTTTTCCAAATTTCAGATCCAACCCATCATTTCTTGCAACTTCTTCAAAAATGACCGAACATCACTATGAAAATAAATCTGTCTCGGTTAGGCCCAAATCTACTACATCCTCTTCTTTCAATAATCCTCCAACATTTGTGGGAAACTTTCAACCGCAAATGAATTCGGCTACATCATTGAATCCTTACTCAAATCATCCAACCGGACATGACCACTTACCATCTTGGACTGAACCGCCTTATTCTTAGTTTCTCGCTAATGAAACATTTCAAAATCAAAATCCCTTCGAATCTCATGACTGGCAGAGAAACCAAACCCAGATGGAAAGACACACACTTAATGATCATCAGCGTTGGATTGACCATGACAGATCCCTCGTCAGACATGAAACCCATACAGAGGACTGGACAGACCTCCTAGACACATATGAACCCTGTATGCTAACTCCACAATATCAAGATCTGACCAATCATGATCAAAGGACTGAACTCTACTCAGATCAAATACACATGCCTGTACCATATGAGCAGCCTCCTTCCATAATTTTTGAGGAGAAATTTTCAAGAAATGATCGTATAATGGATATTCCGAGAAATTCTCCTCTACGCATATACAGAAAAATGGAAGACGGAATCATGGAACAAAATCCGAGTGCTCCCATGATTGATCATGAACAAAATTGTGAGGATAATGTTTCGAGGATAAAAACAAGATTTGATATGATGGAGGATAGATTTCAAAAATTTTCCGACCGAGTAATCTCATTCTATGGTGGATTGGGTACAAAACTAAATGAGGAAATGATTGGATCCCATGATGAAAATTTTGAGGATATTCAAAGACCTAGGTAAGATTCTAACATCAACACTTCTGCTTATTATTCCCCTAGAAATGACAATGCCTCTGACATTTACCCTGAACATCAAAGCCCCTTCTCATCTATGGACGACACCATATCACCACACCACACAGAAAATACCAAAAAAATTGGAATATTCAAAAACACCAAAAAAATCGAAAATCCAGAAAATCTCATAAAAATTGAATCTGAAGAAGATCTGAGGAATTTGGATCCTGCTTTCCGGGAAGCACTGGAAAAATACTTGATTTTTGAACTTCCCATTATAAAGGTCGTTGAACACTTCCCTGACCTTAAGAAATTTTTAATGGACAAATTAGTGGTCAAAAAGTCGGGAAGGATTAGAACAAAAATTGAAAGACATATCTTGTCAATGGATTCCTCCTTGGTGTTGAGGAGAAAAACCAAGAGCCGCATAGTGAAGCGGTTGCCCAGATTTGACTGTAGAATCAAAGACACAACTTTTGAACTCCTCCTTGGTGTTGAGGAGAAAAACCAAGAGCCGCATAGTGAAGCGGTTGCCCAGATTTGACTGTAGAATCAAAGACACAACTTTCACCCATGCTCGTATTGATGATGACTCACCGATCAATATCCTCCCGACCTCTGTATTTCACGAACTCAAACTCGGACCAATTCGGAAGATACGAGAGATTGTTCAATTAGCAGACCGATCGATAAAGAGGCCGAGAGGAATCATTTCTATCATCATGATATTCCAAGGTGCTCCGCTCAAGATGGAATTCATGATCATTGATATTGAGCATCAAGGAGAATTAACCCAGTCTCCAATTATTCTCGGAAAGCCATTCTTAGCATTGTCTAAGGCAAATATTGATTGTGAGACCCGGGAAATAAATTTTACGGCATTGGAAGCACTTCGATCTGACATAGTCTTTGAGGAACCACGATTTCCTGAGGTAACCCATGAAGTCCCTAACAACCGCAACCATGAAACGGTAGAAGAGCCCTACCCCGCTGCTACACCTGAGATTGCGTTTGTTAACGAGACTATTGGTTTAGAAACTCTCCCAGTATTTCAATTCCCGCGGATCTCAAAATAGACAAATCCTTCTACTACGATCCGGAGACATATGCATGGTCACACCCTGGAGCAACCTACTCTGATTATCTTGACCAAATCCTCCCAAATCGAGAGTGCACCAACATTCAGGAGACTAAGAACCAACACGCAGCCCGAACACCGACCAAGGAGAAGAATTTCAATGGCTATTCATCTGGATACTCAAGTGAACCGACATCTTCAGAAATAAGAAAAAGAGAGTCACCTTTAACCTTTCGGAAGAGGAATCAGTTGATGATCCCTCATCAGGTCCGGAAAAGGTGGTCTACATGAGTGAAGTCTGTTCGGCAGCTCTAAAGCAATATCTTCGCAAGGATCCAAAATTCGATTCTCGTTGGACAACTCCCGTTCCTAATTATTACACATCCAAAGCTGATGCTCCTGCCTTCCACAACTACACTGGAATTATTTCTTATGAGCTGACTGAGACCAGAGCATCTGAATATTCATCTGAGGAGAAACTGATTGATCTTAAAAAGGAACGAATTTTGAGGAAACAATAGAAGAAACAAAAAGACATGAATATCTGGAGTGTGTCCACTTTCAAATACTATTATTCTGAGGATAACTCTGATGATGGCTACCTTTCATCTGACTAAAATACTTCATCTACTATCCATCATGATACTTCTGAGTATGACACTGATAATAGTTGGGAATCACATGTCTCAACACCAACTCATTACGATCTCCCACCACAGGCTGACAAAAAGATCAGCCGTAAACCGCCTTAATCATCGGCTACCCACCATCCCTCCCGACCGCATCGGTCTCCTTGTACAGCTTCTTCCTCTTCTTAGGCCAAGGCCTAAGTATAGGGGGGGGGACCGATGCCATCTGTATATACCATTTTCCCGCATCACACTCATTCTCCTGATCACTCCATTTCCACCCTTCTTCTATACTTAGGCTGACCAGAGCCTAAGTATAGGGGGAACCGACGCCCACCTGTATATACTCTCTTCATTCACATACCCCGACCGCTTCATTTTTTTCTTTTTTTCTTCTTTCTTTTCCCGCTCTTCTTCTATACTTAGACTATTCACAGTCTAAGTATAGGGGGGCGATTCTGCAAATCTTGTTCTTTTTCCTTTTCACTCTCTTATGCTTAGCCCGAGCTATGTCTTCTTTACGCTTCTTGTGCTATGAGGACACAACACTCGCTAAGTATAGGGGGGTCTGTATATATACTATCTATATATTTTAGCCATACCTCGTACTTTCACGTAAGTCTATATGTATTTACGAGATGGGTAATTAATCAAAAAAAACACAAAAACAAAAACAAAAAAAAGAAAGAAAAAAAACCTTTTTGCCACTAACACTGACTGTACCCAAAATTTTTGAAAAAATAGCTTCTTATTCATTTTTTTTGCATAAAAAAATTTGTTTAAAAAAAGAAGAAGAAAGAAAAAAAAGGAAAAAAAAAGGAAAAAATTGTGTCTGCATTCCACACACCTGCATTTCATCAAGCATCACATTTGCATATGTGAAAAGTCTTTGGGTTCTGAACCGAGTTTTGAGCCGAAACCGAGAGTGGTCTGGATTTGACCTTAATCCACCTAATTTTCAGAGGAACTTCACCGAGAAATAGGATTTTAGAGTCTTCAGGTCTTTGACTTAATTCTTTGAGTTCCACATGACAATGTGCAGCATTTGACTCTTAGTGTCTAACCTGGTTTGTTCATTCTGGGTACAACTCTGGAATAAGGAATTAATTTGTACTCTCGCACTATGCACATAGCTCAACTCAGACGGGATGTTGGAAGACTGTGTGAGTTTCTTTTCTGGTAGCGTGGAAATCTAAAGACCGGAGTACGGGTTGAAATAAAGCTTCGGAAAAGGGATAAATGGTTGGGCACAATTTTTTCTAAGACCTCAAAAAATGTACGGAAACAAAACAAAAAGATTATATATACGTAGGGGCACTACAAGATCCAAGCAGAACCACCAAAAATTCCAAATACAAAGAAGTAACTACCAAATAAAAATCTGACCAAAAAGGTCCAAGCTTCAAGAAACCTGTAGATCTTGGTGGAGACTCGGCTACACTGGCCAGCTTCACAAGGAGAGGTGTCTACACTGGCCACCCTCCAGTTCTTTTCTCATTCTTCTAACTTCTCCCCCAATTCGATTGTGAACACAACGCGAGAGACCTTAGAAGGAAGTACCTGACTTCCCGAGGACGAGTTACTGGAGAGGAGGTTTGCGCAGTAGTCCGGCATTCTGGATGGGAAGAGCTAAAACCTTTCACACACATGAGTCGGTTATTCAATGTTCATAGGGTATACTTTGGGAAGAGGAACGATCTAAGATGACTTTTGAGCCGAAACTGTAGCAATGATGTGTAGAACTTGAGGGCTGTTGATTTTAAAATTCTAAGTCTCACAGAAGTTCTGACACACAAATAATCCAAAGGTTGAGTTTAGGTTCACTTTCACCTTCAGCTCATGGTCTTGGTATGGAACCCAATTTCATTTCACCTCATGGCATTTCTTTTTGATGCTCAGGGACGAGCATGGTTTAAGTATAGGGGGATGATGAATCTCGTATTCATCACTCTAAATCTCATTTATTAAGCTCAAAACCCTCAAAATCAACAGCATTCTTGCACCTATTCTGCATAATTAGCATCAGTGCATGATTTCATAAGAATTGCATATTAGCACAAAAATCTGCACCAAAATAAGAAGCCAAAAATCCAAGCTAAAAGTGACCTATAAATAGCCTAACTTCCCAAATTTTTAACCCATTCATGCTAACTCCGAATGACTCAAAACCACTTCAAGAAAAAATACAAAAAAATAACTAACCCAAATAAGTGGACCAAAAACCCAAACCCTAATTTCAGGATTTTCGGACTAAAACCCTCATATCTCCCTCATCCAATGTCCGTTTTAATCCTACTCACTTTTGAACTAATGTACATTCAATTACCTTCAAAACAAGACCAAGTTCAAGTGAATCGGAGCTCGTATGTGAAAGTTGGGTTTTGGGCCTCTTTTGTACATTGTGTATTTTAGCTATTTTTGACCTAATATTTTATGTATATTTTTTCTTAATTAATAAAAATCCAAAAAATTTAGATTAAAGTGTCTTCATTTATCGTTGATTTTACCGTAATTTTTCCGGATTTTTATCTGATCCTAAAAATGACATAAAAATTACAAAACCCCAAAATTAAGGTATTCTATGTACATAGGATACCCCAAAAGTTCACTTTGTGCAAATGATCGATTTTGTTTTGATGTCTTCATGAAAGTTGTAGATCTCATCGAGACGAGCAATTTTCGTGAAGAAAGTTTTTCGATCAGAGGTCATTTACTATTTATTTTCGATTTCACAAGATATTTATCTTTCGAATTTTCTGGTGCTGACACGTGGCAGCACCTAGTGCCGCCACATGTCAGCCAATTTTGGGCTTATTTAAAGTCGTTTTTATTATAAAAAAATAAAAACAATTTATTATTTAAAAAAATAAAATAAATAAAATCGGACGCACGTGCGTCGCACGTGCCTCCAAGGCACGTGCTCCGCACGCGCGCCTCCCTTTCTCTTCCTCTCTCCGCCACGTGGCGCGACGGGCGCCATCTGATCAAACTCAATCGTACGACGCCTGTGCGTCATCCTCCTCAGCCCCTTTCCCCTTTGGGAGCGGCGCCGCCTTCCCCTTCCTCCGCGAATCGCGCGCTGCCGCCGCATATCTCTCCTCCGAAATCTCCGGCCATCTCCGATCCCCCATAGATCTCGCGCCACCACCTCCCTCGTCAAATCCTCGTCCCTGATCTCATTTCCATCTCCAGCAAGAACCCCCTTCCCCTATTTAAGAAACCACCACCGCCTCCTCGCATTTATCCGTCGTCTGCACTAAATCGAAGGAGGAGGTCAGTGGTGACAGCCCGACCCCCTCCTCTTCAACCTCGGCGAGATCCGAGGACCTCCCCGGCCCTCGTTGCAGAAGCTGCTCCACCGCCGCCTTGCTGCCCCTGCTCCGACTCTGTTCGTCGAGCCAACGCCACTACACCATTCGCCTCCGATCTTCATCTTCGACAGTTCCGCCTACGTCTCCGACCACCGCATGCCACTCCGCCGGTCATCTTCTTCGACACCACCGGAGATGCATCAACGCAACTCCCCCATCATCTTCATCGCCAACCACCGCACCTGGGCTGCCCCTCCGCCTCTCGTCCACCACAGCAGCCCGTAGGCCCCCTCGCGAACCCACGCCGGACCTCCACCGCTCGGCCGCCATCAATCACAGAAGCACGGCCGGAGCTCCGCCTTCAGCCATCACATCAGCCGCTGCCCCACCGCTCGGCCGGGTGCCCCAGGCCCGAGACCCCCGCCACGCGCAACGCGCGTGAGGGTGGGGGGACGTCACCGCTACGTCACGCCCAGGTCACGTGCTTCGCACGTGACCGAGGGTGCAATTGCAAGTACTCCCCTAGAAGACCTTAAAATTACGCCTCAGACCCGCCAGCCAGAGTTCACGTGCTTCGCACGTGACCATCTGGCAAAATTGCAGATTCACTCTCCTTTTATTGGTAGTTACTACTAGGTCCCTCACTGCTCTTTTATTTATTTTATTTATATTGCATCTGTACCCATGTGTTCCCCTGTGATTTTGGACTTCTATTTACATTATTTTATCAATTCAAAAATAGCATGATGTTTGTCAAGTAATTCTCTACATTTTGATATATTGTAGGTATTTTTGTGATTGATGGTTAATTAATAAATAATTGTTTTGTGGAAATTTGCATATTTTACCCATTTCTTGTTCTGAAATTCATAGTTGATTAACCATTGCTCTAAAAATCCCTGAAAAATCACATAATGTAGAATTAATTATACTTGACACTGTGCCCAAAAATATTTCATTTGCATGCATATTTTGTCCTGTAAAAATTATTTTGCATCTTTTAGTATTTAATTTTTAATAGGTATTAAACCCCATATTTTCAAGGTTTAGGATTTTTCTGAGATTCATCACATAATGATAGATTTTAGATAATTTTATTTCTTGAAAATAAGTAGGTTTAATATTTATTTTAATTAAATATTGAAAATCATTCTGTTTGCATTTAAAAATCCATAAAAATTTCATATTGCATCCAAAAATTCCAAAAAAAATTACAGTGCATACACTTCATCGTATTTTACATTGAGGCCAAGTTTCATATTTTTCGGACATCATTTGAACGTAATTCGCATTTTATTCCTGAGAATAGGCTGAATTTGCAAATTGCACCCATTATTACATTGAAAATTCCAAAAAAAGACCGCATTGAAAACTGTGAACGAACTTTGATAGACATCTCTCTAGGTTGTTCCTTTGCCTCCTTGTGATCGACCTTGGAACTTGCCCAAGTAAAATAAACATAAAACCACGAGAGTAAAAATTGAATAAATTATTTGTGGTATTTTCTCGACCGATTCCGATTGCCGCCTACAACGCACGACTAATTATCTTTTAATCCGAACGATAAAAACATTTTTTAAACGCTGCAATTTCGAACTCGTCATACTCTCTCCAAAACAAGAATTTTTTAGTGAAGTTTTAGTTTTAGGTCAAGTTTGCTTTAGCAGACATAGATTTTATTTAGTTATCTCCTTTTAGATCTTTTTCTGAATAAGGCAACGTCTAATGAACTTTCCAATTTCCTTTTTATTTAAGTCGAATAAAACTAGGGAAGGAAAGCGGAAAAGCCGATGCGTGATCAAACACAATGATGCATGTAAAGATAGAAATGTATACCTTGCTCCATGATGAACCTCATTTTCATCGTATTAATTTCCGAATATTAACCCCTTAGCTTAAATTAGCGTCAATAAAAACCAGATTAATCATTGTATATCTGAGTCTTTAAAAAATTAAAAATACAAAAAATGACAAAAGAAAAAATTGTAGTGTTTTTATACCTTCAAAAATGCTCACAAAAATATTTATCCCTTTCTTTAACCTCGTTTGCATTTTGATCAACATGAAACTTGTAGATCTCATCAAGATCTACATTTTTCATGTTTTGAGTTTTTCCAAATTCGGCCTTTTTATTATTCTTTTTTGCATTTTTCTTCTAAATAACCTGATAGGGCCACGTGGCTCCTTGGTTGAGCCACATGGCCCGTTGTACTTGCATCTCCCACCTTTCTTTTCCATCGTTCAATCGCCTTATGGAGATTCAATCCAAGTCGCTGGTTCCCGCTCCTTTCTCAACTGCCCGATCCACTCCAGGAGCTTCAATCTCCACTGTTCGTTCCCGCTTCAATTCCCACCCTCCGATCGCTCTCCAGATTGCATCTATACCATTTGTTTCCGCCCACTTCCCTTCTCGCCACGTGTTTCCCTCCAGAGCTGCTCGATCTCCTCATGTGCGCTTTAATCATAGTCGCTCCCTTGCGCCCACCTCTCAGCCGTTGGATCATGAGATTCAATGATCGAGCTTCGTCTCCTTCCTCCTACCACCCTTCTCTCCCATGTTCTCCACCTCACTAAACTAGTGCGCCATTTCCATTTCCCCCATCTCCTCATCACCTCCAACCATTCACTGACCTTCCACTGTACAAGACCCATCCTCCAAGATCCTCGCGGACTCCATAACTCCCCACGATCCCCTCTCTCTTGTCCCACATCGCCATCTCCCCTTCTCCAGCACTTGATCATCGATGCACCACCTCCTCTCAAGTCGCTGGAGATGGAGCTCCAGTTCCTCCCCTCCTTCGCTCGCATGGAACCCCGTTCCACGTACGTCACCCTCACGCATGCATGCTTCGACTTTTGGACTAACATGCGCAGGTACTACTTGAATGGTCGGAGCCGTCGCTGGAGCTGCTTTCCAGAGATTCGTATCTGGGGAGCTCACGTCATAACCTTGATCCAGATAGCCTCGACAATTCTCCGGCATCTGATCTTCATCGCCAGCACTTCCATAGCCTCCGCCAATATCCAGATATTATACCATGGCTGGGCGAAGTTTGGAGATCTTTGCTGGAGCCCAGCCGAGTCTGCCACAGGAGGCGGTGGCGAGGAGGAACTCGTGGAGCAGTTACCGTCCGATTTTCAAGATCGGATGACCCACAGAAGAACACGTCCGCAACCCAAGCCTCCATTCTGAGTCTCCAGGCTCGGGTCACCCGAGGCAACACAGAGCTTCACCAGACGACGCGTGGCCCGAGCGACCTCAAAGCCTTTGCTGACCATCGAGCCTAGCTTCACATGCCTGGTCACGCGAAGGCTGGGAAATTTGCAGGGGGTTTACCAACTTCTTCAAACTACAAACAAGTCCTTATATCTCGTGAAAATCACGCATGACTGGGGTAAGTTGCAACCATCCCCCTTTGGGTATCAACAATTGCAAATTAGTCCCAGCGCGTGTGGGAAAATTACAGGGAAGGACTGATGCTTTATTTTATTTGCATTTAGGTCCTTCTAGGGACCTGTTTGTGTTGCTTCCTCTAGTTATTTTCATGTTTTCTTTGTATTTATGCCTGACATGACCTGCTTTCTGATTTGACACTATAAATATTGATGATTAATTTCTTCAATGTAGTGTCTTTTATGTAATGTTTGATCATGCATTGTATTAATTTATCAATGGAATTTGCTTCATTATTGGATCTTGAAGTTGACTATATTTTCTTGGCTCAATTATTTTGATCCATATATGGCATACATGCATAACTTTATTTCCAGAGCATTATAAAAATAAACAAAAAGTGTATGCTTCATGTTTCTTTCTGCATTGTTTCCTTGCATTTTTTGATCTGTGAGTTCTTTAGCTTAATCTAAGTAATGAGAGTCTAAATATTTACTCAAGAGGCTTGTGTCCCTGAGTTCGACCTTGGGCATGCCCAAGTAAAATAAATTCGACCACTTTGATTTAATTGACAAATTCATCAGCATTTTTTGATGAACCAAATTTTGAAGGATATGGGATGATCCTCAAGTGCATCACGGAAGCATGATGGTAATATCATATACGATCAAGAGCGACTAGTTGCACTAGTTTCTCGGTGCAGCGTAATTTAAAAAAAAAATGCTGAAAGCACATGATCCATGAACATTTCTTGGATCATTTCATCTAACCACATAGAAGATATAGGAAGACCAATAGGAGTGTGGTCGCAATCAAGCCTCTAAGGGAAGGGACCTCCTCCTGTCTCAAGTCCGATCCGTTGGAGGAGATGCTTGCGAGCATAGGGATGAGTCACATGCTTCTCGCAATCTAAGTCGATGATCCAAGCAATGGATCTCCTGATCTCGTCTCATGAGATCGAATACCTTCTTCACGAGCAAGAAGCACCAAAGAAGACGGAGATCCAAGAGTCGTCGAAGCGGGAGCCCAACGGCAAGGTGATGACGAAGATGACCTTCTCTTTATAAGAGTGGACGACCACTCAAGGAGAGAAGGGAGGGAGTATGAATGAGAATGAGAGGGAGAGAGAGACGTCATAGAGATTGTGTAACTCGAAGAGCAAAGGATGCCTCTTCTTATATAGGGTTTTGGGAGTCCATGGATCACAATCCAAGGACAACACATAATCAATGATTGACATTGATTTGTGTTTCTTTCAACGACTAAGATGTTGTTGTAAAAACACAACATGAAATGATTTAATTTAAATTAATTTACATTGATAAATCAACAAAATTAATTTAATTCAAATCACTTTTGACTAGAGAAGAGATAACGAGGAGACTAAACTAATCCCCTAAGAAGGGGGAACAGTTACTCTTCTCCACATGGGAGTAGTAGTCGTCTACTCCTTAGGAGTGGATTTGGTTAATCTCCTCTGATTATTATGAGATCTCATTATCTCATGGTATCTCTTTAATTTACAACAACACTTGTTATAAATATTTTTCACAAAAAAAATAATTCACTATTATCTTGTGAAAAAAATTTAATCAAGCCATTGAAATTTTGTGAATGTCATTCACATCACAAAATAAAATGTAATTATATTTTCAATTAATCATTCAATGTGAATCCAATTCACACTAACAATTAATCAAAAAATATAAATAACAGAAGTCTCTCTCTAAATTATAAATCGTATTTATAATATACATGGATAATTGAATAGTTCTATCCACATTATCCATATACACAATAATTAAATCTGATTTAATTACATTAGATAATCATTCTCATGCATTCAGATAATGTGAATCAAATTCACATTATTCATGATAATTAAATCACATTTAATCATCTATTTCTCAATGCTTAGATATAATTCAACTTTGGAATTATTCTTGAAATCTTTCAAGAATAATGCACTTTCTCTGCAGATATTTGGAGATAAGGACAGTGCGATTGTATTGTTCCACGTATAGTTACTTGGATATTGAGATCACATCTCAAATTTAGATCACATTGACCTCTCATAGGTTCTTGATTTAATCAAGTCCGCAAATCTAATCTTCTCATTGCATTTAAATCTCATTCAGATCAATGCCCAACACTTGGACCAAGATCAGATTACTTCTCTACTAAGAGGACTCACTAAAATCCATACCAGTTTCATCACTCCCTCGATATGGAAGCATCATGGTTATCCAATCGTTTATGATCACATCACCCTCAGGAATTCCTAATACATGTACATCATGCATAATGGAAGACCTATGATGATCCTGAAGATATAGATCAATTTTATACTGTCATCTTCAGGGTTTCATCATCAATTTACTCAATCTTGGTCATTGGGATTCGATATCAATCATATGCTTTTCAAAAGCATATATCATACCTTCAAATTCTTGTCATGCTTCTAAAGAACGACGACCATGCATGGAATTTGATCGGTCCCAATATGTCATTAGTGAGCTCATGTCTTTCCGTTCAAAAGTGAACATGTATGATCCCTTTGAGAGATCGTATTATGCATATGCCCTTGCATGCACACCAGCGTACTGGTGTACATACCTTGGTTAGGTCATCAACCTATTGGTCTGACAAATGTATACATTCAGACTTACAGTAACACATCTGTCTCCGGTCAAAGGATGCGTGCCTATATCGTGACAGTATACGATAAAGGACTTCGGTTATCCCGATCTCATTAAGTCAACTCTTTGACCTAACTAATCTGACACCTCCGAATCTCTATTCCTATGAAGAGTACATGCATCAAGAGGCCGCACTGATATCAACCTATATGAGAAAGGATTGTCATCTCCTACTCAGGCTGGAGATCATCTCTTAATAATCATTTGACGGTGCTCGACGAGTCCTCAATGTAACTTATTAGATATTCATCAAATACCAGCCTCTATGATTCCATTATGGAATCAAAAGTTGTATGATTATTAAGATGGCCATGGTATATAACCCTAATTATACAGAGGGATCTTATAGTGCACTAATTCACTTAATCTCAGATTAGGTGTGAAAAAAATCAATAACTTTTATTGATAAATCAAACATTACAATAACATTTATTGTTGGAATGGTTTGCCTTAGCCTCACATGGCTAACAATTTCCCACTAGCCCTTAGAACCATTCAGGTACAATCCTCAAACCCATACTCATTACATGCTGGTCGAAAACCTTCTATGTCAGAGGCTTGGTAAGAGGATCAACAACGTTGTCAGCAGAGGCCACCTTTGTGATGATGATGTCACCACGCTTTTGAATCTCCCGAATAATGTGGTATTTCCTTTCCACGTGCTTTCTCTTTTGACGCCATCTTGGTTCCTTCGCCTGGGCAATGGCTCTGGAGTTATCACAGAGTAACGGGATGGGAGTATTAGAGGAAACTATGCCTAGTTCTAGGATAAACTTGCGCAACCACACCGCCTCCTTTGCAGCATCCAATGTGGCAATGTATTCAGCTTCTGTTGTTGAATATGCTATAGTGTCTTGCTTCTTGCTTCTTGATGAATCTGTGATTCGTCATCTTTATTCATTTATTTTATCTTAAAATCCCTTATAAAACACCTGCATATAACACTAACTCCATATTCTTACTAACTTACATCTGTGTGTAAATATTGTACACTTCTTACTAATTTTAACCTAAAATAAATAAATAAATAAAGGAAAAATAAAGAAAAAAAGGAAGACTGTATACAAGCCGACCCGAACCCCAAGAGAAGGTTGACTTGACCTGATTGACCAAGAATAAATTAGGGCAGATAGGGTCCTTAAGCAGAAAATCCAAAAAAAATGTGTTCGTGTTGTTGTAAATGCTTCTCACTTATTTTGTGTATATTTGTATAAAACTGATACTAATTTCTTTGTGCCTTAGTTGATCTCAAATCAATTAACTTTCAAAACCGAAGTTGTAAATAAAAGTGTGTTCTAAGTAATAAAAATAATTGCACAATTACATCATGTATAGAATAAAAGCAACCGCACTTGAAAAAAACCACTAAGTACTAATTGAAAGACCAATTCCAGCTCCATATGAACTCCAATTGAAACAATCCCACTTCCACTGGTTTCTAAATTAAATTGTCTTTAAAATGGCTGTAATTTCATAATTTTTGGAGTTAGAAGTAAAAAGTTGGTTTCTGGGTGGTCTGTGCAATTTGCCATGTATTTTGTAAATATTGTATTTATATATGTTTGTAAATTATTTTTTCTAATTATTTAAAACAAAAAAAATAAAAGTTTTAAAACAAAAAAAATAATTTGCTTATTTGCCTATGTAGATGATGTCATATTTGTATATAACATATATATATATATATATCTTAACTAACTCCACAAAGAAATAAAAAAATTACCTTTTAATTTTCCAATAAATAAAGTGACGAAAATTCAAAAAAAATTGTTAATTTTGTAAATAGATTTATCTCTCTTTATCTTTATCTCATTTCAATTTTCATCTCTCTTATCTCTTTATCCAAAAAGTCCAAATATTCAAATTTCATCTCCATTATCTTTTCTATTTATATGGCTCCTTCTTCCTCATTCCAACTTGATCAATCTTTAGAGAGAGGAGCCCGATCTCTAAGAGTCTTCTTGTCGAGAAAGGTTTCTAGCCTCCGAGTCGTCCGGTGACAGCGAGTCGGCCTTCGTCGAGGCGATCACGGTCCATTTCCGCTCCTAAGGTGAGATCCATCTTCATTTTATTTTTTTATCTAAATTAACCTTAGTTTCATTTGTCGCTTTTTAATTTCATCGTATTTTGTTTCTCTGGATCTTTAAAATAAATATTCCATCATGATTTGATCCGCTTCGACTCGATTTTTCATCTCGTTCTTGATCTCTCCACATTCAAATTCTATCTTCCACGATCTATCAACTCCGACCACGCACGGTGATCGGAGAATCGGATTCGATTTCTTTCACTTTTGTCAGATCCCCGTTCATTTTTTGAATTGTAAACATTTCAAAATACAAAAATATATATTTGTTTTCTTTTTCTTTAACATTTATTTTGCAGGAATACATAGAAAACAACAAAAAAATAAGAATAAAAATAAATTAAAAAATTCTATAATCTATTTTTATTTTCCCTATTTCGGATTTACAAAAAAATTATCACTTTTTACATTGAAAAACAAAACAAAACAACAATAAAAAGCACGTCGCCTAGCGGTGCCTCGCGCCCGCTGCCCTCCGAGCGCCACCCGCGCCTCATGCCACCGCGCGAGATCCAGCCTCGTGCGACCCCACCTGTACCGCCCGAGCAGCTTTTCAGTGTCCCCTGCCTCGATTTCCAGCACCATTCCATGCGAGCCACGCGTGACCCTGCGCTGTGCCGCAGCTCCCCTAGTCGCTAGTCCCGCTCCAACTGGCGCCGCCCATTGTCGGCCCTCGTCTACCACGCGACACTCCTCCCTCACACCGCCTCCCCGCAGCCAGCATCGGCCGCACCTCCACCATCCATCCTTCCACCATGACCTCCCGTCCACGCGACATACCCTTGCCCCCGCAGCAACCGCCTTCCGCGGAAGCGCTGCCAGTGTCGCCCGAAGCTCCCTCCTGCTCCGTGCCTCCGCACGACGTCGGCACCCCCTCTTGGCATTAACGAATGAACAAGAATAGGAAGAAGAGCCATAGGGGTATTAAAAATATATGGGTAAATTACAGGTCAGCCCCCTTAAGTTTTTGAAATTACAAATCTGTCCCTACCAAATTCAAGGCACGCGCATTACACATGGTCTCTGGGTAAATATCTATTTTCATCCGCATGTTTATTATTTCAATATCTTCTGCAAAAACATTTAAATAATTGCATTCTGGTCCTTGTATTTCAGACATTTAACTTGCTTACTCTCTTTGAATGGAATAATTGTTTTTATAGTTGTAATGTTCCTGCTGCAATGTTTACATTAAATAATTTTTTTGTAGCATTTGGTTGACATTTGATATTTTTAAAAAAGAAAAAATAGTTCTTTTTTCCTACCCAAACTTTGAAAATTCATACAAATTTGAAAAATTTCTTAAAAATTCCAAAAACATTCGTGTAAGGGTATTTTGTTATCTTTTAATTTCTATCTAATTTTCATGCATTAATTATTTATAAAACCCCAAAAAAGTGAAAAATACCAAAAATCTTATAACAATCACAGATAGTTCTATAAAAATCCAAAAATAGTGATTTTAATTCCTGTTTGTAGATAATTGCTTCTATTTTTTCATAAAAATAATAACCAGGAGTTTTAAGCACTTAAAATAATTTTAAGTTGCAAATTACTCCAAGTTGTGCACAATTTTGCATTTTCTCACTGTTTGATTTTTAGAAAAATATAAAAATATCTGAAAATTCCACAAAATTTTCCAAAAATATTTCAAAACTTTTAAAACCCAAAAATATTTTCTATGAATTGTTCATATCATTTTTGATAAACTGAAAAATTATAAAAAGAGTTCGTGTGCGCATTTTTGATCTTGTGAATATTGCTCCGTATTATTTTTTTAAAAATAAAAAAATTTGCAAAATTAAAATCCCTAAAAATTTGAAAATCATAAAATAAAAATTAGAAATAAAAAAATTAAAAAGATAAAAAATTCACAAAAACAAAGGATAGTTTGCCTTTGAGATTCCTGCTCTTTCTTTTAATTGATTTTCAATTAATTAAATAACCCTCGGGAATTGTAGCCTCCCTGAGTTCGATCATGTCAGCTATACAAGAAAATAAGTAGCAAGAAAATTAAAAAAAATTGTTTATCATGGGTTTTTGACGATAGCAACAACATTTATCATTAATTTCCGATCCTCGAGAAAACCACCGTCAACAAAATGGCACCGTTGTCGGGGAGGCACGACGAAGGTAGTTAGGTTTCTGTTTTTGACATGCTATTCTTGGTTGTAAATATCTGTTTACATTTTGACATTCACATCATTGTTCATATCCATTGTATTTGTTTCATTATTCTTTCTCATATTTGATAATTGTCTTTCTTACACATTCTCTTTTCCTTTTTTTGCGAGGGCCTGCGGAGCGAAGGAGGTGATCCTAGGAGAGCCGAAGCACCCAAGCGACTTGGAGGCGGCTTGATTCTTCACCAAGCCGTAGGATAGCGTGAGAAGAGGAGAAGAAGAATTTGAAAAAAAATAAGAGAGAGAGAGAGAGTTTTTCTTTTCTACCATTTGAACTCTTGTAAACAGACATTCATTTGTTGCGAGGTCTGTTTCATCAAGTGCTGGTGCACTTGGAGGACCACACTGGTTTTGTTTTCATCTCCTTATTTTTCTTTGTTTCCCGTGGATTTCGTGAGCTACCTCTTGATCCCTTTAATTAATTTGCTTGAGCCAGATAATTAATTAGGTCCAAACACCCTAAATAAGAAATCTCTGTGCCTATAGAGTAGAGCGTAATTTATACTTAGTCAAATTAACTTATTCTTGCCCATTAATAGAAGCTATCATCTAGGACGGTTCACTTGCATCATATAGGATAGCTTATTTAAATTCTGTACGGATCACTTGCATGTAGAGTGCTGGCGAGAAGGTACGCATCTCTAACCCCTGCATGCATCATTTTTTTTAATCGTGCATTGGCATTTCTCATCTCCTTCCTTGTTTTCACTCACATAATTTAAAAAGGAAATTGGACACTCGATAGACGATTCTTTGAAAATATTTTAACCAAGTGACAACTGCCTAAAATATGGGACTACTAAAGAAAACTCGACCCTAAAATAAACACAAGGAAAAATCATTGTTTTGGAGAGAGTAACCCCCTCATTGTTTGGTTTGCTTGAGCGAGAGAGCGACCCGCACACAAGGATAGAGCCACACCCGAACTCTTTTCAGACTACTATCTTGAGTTAGTCGTTCTCCGGTGAGGATCTCTTCGATAGCCGATAAAGCGGACCGCGACGTCCTTAACAGTCTGAATTGATTGGGTAGTCGTTAAACGGTCTGCAATTCATACTGGCTGGGAAAGATCTAACTTTGGGATTGGGCCAGTCTCCTGAGATCATTGGGTTCCTAACAACTCGATTTAACTACTCTGATAGAAATGTATTATAACCAAACTTTAAAATTGACAAGATAATTGACCGAACCTTCACGGTCTTCACATTGAGTTGAGTTAGTGAACTATAGTTTGTATTGTGTTTGCTTGCTAGTGATAAAGATCCTTCTGCACAATTTGCGCCTTCATTCACTTTCACTCTTGCATTGATCTTCGTGTTCTCGCATCCTGCCTATTGATTTTGAAGATGTCGGAATGGAGTATTTTTCGTTCGGACTCTACGAACTCATTCTACACTCTGAGACGTTGACCTTCTATTTGGGGAGAATCACTTCCCGAATACTCCTCTTTCTCCACTTCACCTTTCACAACATCCATCAATCCACTATTTGAGATTGGCTTTAATCTCAAATTATTATCTGAGACTCCATCAATTCTGAGTACTAATCAAGTATCATGCACATTTTCAGAGTCAGACAACGAACACTAGATGCCACCAAAGGGAAAGGGAACCATGTCGGAGCAGAGCGAGATTAACAGCACCAGGTTAGCCTCCATACAGACAATTCAAGCCCAGATAGCAGAGCAGGCTAATTTTCAGAATGCATTGAGAGACATGATTCTCAAGCTGAGACAGGAAAAAGAAGATAGGAGAGAGGGGGATAACAGAAACCCTAGAAGTTGGAATGGGGGAGAATAACCACATATAGAACCTGGGGCGAAGCCTACACTAAAAGATGCTTATAATCCAGGGGCATGACAGATAAATTCTTGGATACAAATCCCTGCGATTCATGGGCATTTTGAGCTTAAGCTTACTATTTTAACTCTTCTCCCAATGATCCATGGAAATATTAATGAAGAACCTTATATACACCTCCAGCAGTTCGATCACATTTGTGGAACAGTATACTACCCAAATGTCCAATTAGAGGTAGTACAGATGACCGCCTTTCCTTTCAGTCTAATGGGCAATGCTTTGTATTAGTTAAATCACTTGGGGAAGGTTGTCACTACTTGGGAAGAGTTGAGGTTTGCATTTCTGAAAAAGTATTACCCACTTGGACAACTCAACCAAATGCGATCCTTGATTGCTAATTTCTCCCAGATGCCCAAAGAGCCTATTCATGAGGCATGGGAACAATTCAAAGATCTGACGGAGAAATGTCCCCATCATGATATTTCAAAGACCAGCCTTGTACAAAATTTCTTTGGGGGTTTAAGCATTGAGAATCAGAAGTTGGTAGATGTCGCTTGTGAAGGAAGTCATTTCAATAAGGACGAGGATGTCCTTTACCAAATTTTTGAGGAGATGGCAGAAAGTTCAGCAGCTCTTTCTTCTTCACATGCTTTTCAGAAGCACCCCATCACCGCCCTTGCAGTGCCCCTCAAGGATGTAAATATGAAGGCAACAAAAGAAGTGGATAAGGTGGATAGCACTGACCTAGCCATCATTGGAAACCACCTATCCAAAGTGGACATTTTTGAAAAGCTATCCAAGGAACTTGATAAGCTTCATGTGATCGAGCAAAGGACAAAGAACCTGGATAAGCTAGATGAGATAACAATGCATTTGGAGCTTATTATAAATTCGATCAGCGCAGTCCACAGTACGAGTGCAACAACCAATACCTCTATTAGGGAGCAGACTTCTTCTACCAAGCAGAGTAGCGGAGGACCATCCACAGTTCATCATGTCTACTATGTGCAGACACCTGATCAGGTTCAGCAGCATTCACATCAAATAGTTTCGTATCAACAGGAAGTAGCCTACATTCCTGAGCAACAGTCTCCACCTCCACCTGGTATTCAAGAGGTGAACGGTATCTGGTTCGACCATGAGCAAAACCAGCCTTGTCCGTCAGGGCAAGGCCAGTTGGGTTCACTGCAGGGTTAGAGACCCGCCCACCAGTTTCAGGGAGGAAGACAGCCGTAGTACTAGTACCAGCACCAGTAGTTCCAGCCTCAGTATCAGTCTCCACCTCAGTTCAAAAACTGGAGACAAGTCTAGCCTCGGCAACAGTCTATGTATTTCCCTCATCCTAACCAGCAGCAGACTGCATATTATGGATAGTATTCTCCCCCTCCTCCTCCTCCTCATTATCAGAATCCATATGGGTACCAACAACCTACGTACTATCTGCCTCAGTGACAACAAGTCAATGAGCAACTTGAGGCCCCTTCAGTCAATCCAGCACTGGACCAACTTACACTTCTTATGAAGAACATGAATGAATTGACTCAACGGATTTGACGACCTGACCACCACCAAGACACTCATTCCAGCACAGGTTGAAACTAACCCCATCAACTTCAGACGCAAGGAGCAGGTAGCCAATGGCCCACTCACCCCTGAGACAGGTATGTCCCTTTATTATACATGTTTATCTGATGCCATTAATCTCAGGAGCAGTAGGAGATTACAGCCGCCTACGTAATAGTTGGGGTTGGGAGATCGATCCACTGAGAGAGCATCGTCTTCTACATCATCTCCTTCACTAGCAGTCGAAAGGCACAGTATAACAACACCCACATCTGGAGTTTCACCGCCTTCACCACCACCTTCACCAGGCAGATGCAGATCACCATCAGCAAGGGAGAATACACCAGTCGTAGATTCTTCCTCTTCACTAGCGGCAACATCCTGTTATGTTTTAGATTCTGTTTTTCCTTCACCTAGATTGGACAACACTGCACAGACTGATTCTGGTTGTCCTATTGTAAATGCTGATTCTACTTTGAATAAAGGAAATGAACGTTTGCATGTTACTTCTGATTCGGTGCCATTTCCTTCTGCTCTCAAAGCTAAAAAAATAAAAATTAAAAACAATACTATCTGATCATGGAGTGGTTGGGATCTTACAGAACATCATTTTAAAGATGCCACTCCTTAAGGCCATGGAATACATGCCTAAAATAAAAAAGGGAATGAAAGAGTCATGTATCAAAAAGCGTCAACCAAGGAAGAACAAACGAAAGGAAACAAAGAAACACATCGTGACCATGGCCACAGTTCATGCCATCAGTAACCTTCCGCCTAAAAAGAAAGTTAATGGAGCACCTCACATCCATTGCCATATCTTTGATCAAAAATTTGATCGTACTCTTCTCGATAGCGGTTCCTCCATTAATCTCATTCCTTCCTCTTTATTAACTGAATTCCAGTTAGGGCCTCTTAAAACAACCAGAATGATCATTCAGTTTGCTGATAGATTGATTAAGATGTCAAGAGGTATTTTAGAGGACGTTATTGTAATGGTGCAGGGAATGAAATTCCCTGTTGATTTTGTTGTCATGGATATGGACACACCTACACCGTTACTCCATACTCCGATCAAACTAGGTCGACCGTTCCTTCGAACGGCCGAAGTAGTAGTTGATTATGGTACTGGAGAGATCATCTTTCACTCTCATAGTGACAAGGTGAAAATTGAGACGATCTCTGATCCTAGACCATCACCACCACCAACAACAGATGATACAGAGAAAGTTATATCAGAGCCAGATGACTGTGATTTTCTTGCTGAATTCAGAGAGACATATCTTCTCACGGATTTTATAGATACCCAGGAGTTCCTTTCCCAAAAGGACTCTCTGGAAAGTACAGTCGACATGAGTTCCCTTGGTGGTCCAATTGAGATAGTTGCTGATGAGCAGTTTGAGCAGAGTTCTGAGGTCTAGATATCTGAGCCATTCGTTGAATTTCCTGATTTATGCATAGATGAGAGATCTTTCTGAGATTATTGTTGAGATATATGAGCTGTTCATTGATAAGAATATTGAACATCCTGATAAGCCATTCCTTTCTGAGCAGAGATCATTCATTACAAATCTATCATATATTCTATTTAGTGAGCCGTCAATATCAAATGTGGATAGTCTATACAGCACATATCACATACCATCTACTAGTACAGTAGCAGAGGTTATCGCAGAGCCGATTCGGACCCCACTTGAGCTCAAGGTTTTACCATCAACGTTGAAATATGCCTTCCTTACGAGTCCCCCCAAATGTTTCTGGTCATCCTCAGCTCGTAGTTGACCGCTGAACAAGAATCTCACGTGCTAGATGTTCTTGAGAGAAATCGCAAGGCCATAGGATGGAATATCTCGAATCTCCATGGTAACAATCCAGCGTTGTTCTCGCATCATATCTACTTAGAGGATGACTGTAAACCCTCCCGTGAATGTCAGCGCCATCTAAATCCAAACCTAAGGGAGGTTGTCATGAAATAGATAAAGAAATGGTGTGATGCTGGCTTTATATATCCCATTTCAGATTCTAAATGGGTCAGCACTTTACATGTGGTTCCGAAGAAATATGGGATTACGATCATAAAGAATGACTGTGGTGAGGAGATTCCGACCTAGGTACCTACTTCATGGCGTGTCTGTGTAGATTACCGACGCATGTACTAAGCAACCAAGAAGGATTACGTTCCACTGCCCTTTATTAATCAGATTATTGAGAGGTTGGCAGGGAAAGAGTTCTTTTGCTTCTTGGATGGGTACTAGGGATACAACCAAATTGCTATCGCTATTGTGGATCAGGAGAAAACTACTTTCACTTGTCTGTTTAGCACTTACACCTTTATACGGACGCCCTTTGGATTGTGTAATGCCTCCGCTACATTTCAACGGTGTATGTAGGCCATGTTTGCCGACATGGTGGGTAATTTTCTTGAAGTCTTCATGGATAATTTCTCGATCTACGAGGATAGTTCTGACACATGTCTTGCTCATTTAGACCGAGTTCTTCAACGTTGTTGTGAGGTAAACCTAGTACTCTCGTGGGAGAAGAGTTACTATATGGAGACTAATGGGATTGTATTGGGTCATGTAATCTCTAAACATGATATGGAGGTTGACCCGACTAAGATTTATGTGATTTCCATATTAGAGCCACCGCAGAATTTGAAGCAGTTGAGGTCATTTTGGGGGCACGTTGGATTCTATTAGCGATTCATAAAGGACTTCAGCAAAATAACCAGACCTTTGACTGAGCTTCTATGTAAGGAGACTGATATTTTTGTCGATGAGAAAGTTCTCCTTGCATTCAATCAAATGAAAGAAATGGTTACTAGTGCTCATGTCTTACATCCACCCGATTGGTCTCTTCCTTTTGAGATCATGACATGTGCATCGGATTTCAGAGTTGGAGTGGTTTTAGGATAGAGAAGGGATGTAATACCATTTGTTATACACTATGCTAGCAAGACTCTGGAAAGCACAACGGAATTATACAGTTACAGAGAAGGAGATGTTAGCATTTGTCTTTGGGCTAGAAAAGTTCAGATCTTACCTCATCGGTTCACATGTTATTGTGTACACAGATCACACTACCATACGATACTTACAGGAAAAGAAGGATGACAAACCACACCTTATCAGATGGATCCTTTTTCTCCAGGAATTCGATTTAGAAATTCGAGATAAACCTGGAGTAGAAAATGTTGTGGCAGATCACCTTTCTCGTATCACAGACATAAAGACCTTTGAGAAAAACATGATTCCTATTTCTGAAACCTTTCTTGATGCAGCCATTTTGTCTGTGGACTCACTCTCATGGTATGCAGATATTGTGAACTATCTTATCTCCAAGATAGTTCCACAAGATTGGCCGCAGTACAAGGTAGACAAATTTCTATCAGAGATTTATTATTACCAGTGGGAGGATCTATATCTATTTTGTGAGGGTGCGGATTGTATCTAGAGAAGGTAAGTTCCTCAAGAGGAACACACCAGTGTACTTGAGCACTGTCACAAACTAGAATCGGGTGGGCATCAATTGGGGAAACGCATGGCAGCAAGGTTTTACAGAGTGGCCTATGGTGGCCCACATTGTATAAGGATTCTACAGAGTATTTTCGAGGTTGTACTATTTGTCTGAAAATGGGAGGAACTGTTGGTTCCAAAGATACCATGTTCCTAAGATATATATAGATTTCTGACGTTTTTGATGCTTGGGGCATAGGCTTCATGGGTCCTTTTCCTGTCAATCAAGGATTTCAGTACATCCTGCTCGCCGAGGAGGATGTTAGTCGATGGGTGGAGGCTATTCCCACCCGAGCCGCAGATAGTTGTATAGTGTGTTCCATTCTCAAGGACCACATTATTGCATGGTTCGGTATTCCCAAAATACTGATTTCAGATGGGGGAAGCCATTTAATTAATAGAGAAGTAAAGAAGCTTGTGAAGGAGTACGCGATTGAGCACAGAGTTGCGTCTCCTTACCACCCTTAGACTAATGGCTTGGCAATAATTTCAAATAGGGATATCAAGACGATATTGCAAAAACTTGTACGTCCAGATAGGAAGAACTGGTCCCAGATGCTTGATTCAGTTCTATGGCATATTGGACGGCGTACAAGTCTCCTTTAGGTATGTCTCCCTACAGATTGGTGTATGGAAATCCTTGCTACCTGCCAGTGGAATTAATTCACAAATCATTATGGGCACTCCGTGTATGCACTTTAGATTATGAGAAGGCAGGAAAGAACATGAAGTTGGATTTGAACAAATTACTAGAATTCCGAGACTTTGCATATGATAACTCACTTATATATAAGGAGAAAGTCAAGCGCTGGCATGATAAACACATTCGAAGAAAGACTTTCTCCCCTGATCAGAAAGTTTGTTTATTTGATGCTAAGTTGAAGTTGTTTCCAGGAAAATTGAAAAGCAAGTGGTCAGGACCGTTCATCGTGAGTGCTGTGCGTGACAATGGGAGTATTGTCATATCTGGGTTGTCATATGACGTACAACCATTTGTTGTGAATGGACAGTTGCTGAAGCATTATCTAGATCATGATACATTCCTATCAATCGTTGATTCAATATATGTGGTATCATATGATGATCTTTTGATTCCATCTTCTACGTCTGATACATGATCATCCACTCCTCTTGTATATCCTCTCGTTTCACTCTTTCTTCTCTAGTTTTATCATTGACCCCTTTTCCGTGTGTGTGTGTGTGTGTATGCTATACTTGGGATGTGCCTTATCCTAAGTATAGGGGGGTGAATGATTTGTGTTGTTCATATTCGTCTTGTTCATCACTCTTGTTGTTGCCTATACTTAGGGATACTCTTCCCTAAGTATAGGGGGTGATGTTGTTCATATTGCATTTTTTTATTTTTGAGTCTGTACATTCTCTTCATCGATTTTCCCCTTTTGTACACTCTACTATACTTAGGATTACTTAATCCTAAGTATAGGGGGATCACCAACTTCTCTTCTTTTTACCTTTTCTATGAGTCGTTGTAGCATAGGAGTCTTTTTGCTTTTCTATACTTAGCACGAGTTATGTCTTCCTTTTTCGCTCTTTGATCACTATGAGGACATAGTTTGAGCTAAGTATAGGTGGGTGTCGTATATATTGTATATATACTTTAGACATAACTCGCACTTTTAAATATGTTTATTTTGGGGTTTATGTATATAATTTTGTAAAATCCACATTTAAAAAAACAAAAAAACAAAAAAAAACAAAAAAATCCTTGTATATATTTTACTAATCCTTTTTTCCTTAAAAAAATTACAAAACCAAAAATCCATAAAAACTTGCATAATTCAAAAAAATCAAATAAAAAAGAAAATAAAAAAACCTTTCTTTTACATCTACATTTTTCTTCAAAAAAATTCCATAAAAAGTTCAAAATTAGAAAATTGTTGAAAAAAAGTTCTTTTCTCATGTGCATCATTTCTTTTCAGAAAAAATCTCTTTGCTTTGTTCAAATTTTCTTGCATTTGCATGTGCATTTTTCAGGATAGTATTGACATTTAAACCATGTCTGGATTAAAATTGAAGAATATAGCTTAGTTGGACCTTAATCCACCTAATTCTCAGAGGAACTTCATTGAGAAATAGGATTTTAGAATCTTCAGGTCTTTGACTTAATTCTTTGAGTTCCGCATAACAGTGTGCATCGTTTGACTCTTAGTGTCTAACCTGGTCTCTTTATTCTGGGTACAACTCTGGAATAGGGAATTAAATTGTACTCTCGCACTATGCACTTAGCTCAACTCAGACGGGATGTTGGAAGACTGTATGACTTTCTTCTCTGGTAGCATGGAAATCTAAAGACCAGAGTACAGGTTGAAATAAAGCATCAGAAAAGGGATGGACGGATGGGCACAATTTTTTCTAAGACCTCAAAACATGTACAGAAACAAAAAGATTCTATATCTGTAGGGGCACAGCAAGATCCAAGCAGAACCACCAAAAATCCAAATACAAAGAAGCCAACCCAAATAAATATCTAACCAAAAAGGTCCAAGCTTCAAGAAAACCTGCGATCTTGGTGGAAACTCGGCTACACTGGCCAACGTCACAAGGAGAGGTGACTACACTGGCCACCCTCCAGTTCTTTTCTCCTTCTTCTAACTTCTCCCCCAATTCGATTGTGAACACATCACGACAGACCTTTGAAGGAAATACCTGACTCCCCGAGGATGACTTACTGGAGAGGAGATTTGCATGGTAGTCTGACATTCTGGATGGGAAGATCTAAAACCTTTCACACACATGAGTCGATTGTGCAATGTTCATAGGGTATGCTTTGGGAAGAGGATTGATCTAAGATGACTTGTGAGCCGAAACTGTGACAATGATGTGTAGAACTTGAAGGCTATCGATTTAAAAATTCTATGTCTCACAGGAGTTCCGACACACTAATAATCCAAAGGCCCGACGGAGCTCCAAACTACAATTTTATGAATTAATACTCAATATTGTCCTACCTTCTTTATTTTCCTTTTCTTTTTCTTCACTTATTCCTTCAAATAAGTGTTTGCTAAGGACTAGCAAAGTTAAAGCATATAGGGATGATGAATCTGCGATTCGTCATCTTTATTCTTTTATTTTCGCTTAAAATCCCTTATAAAACACCTGCATATAACACTAACTCCATATTCTTACCAACTTGCATCTGTATGTAAATATTGTACACTTCTTACTAATTTTAACCTAAAATAAATAAAGAAAGAAAGGAAAAATAAAGAAAAGAAAAAAAGGAAGACTGTATACAGGCTGACCCGAACCCCAAGAGAAGGTGAAGACTTGACCTGATCAACTTGGCATAAAGTAGGGGAGATAGGGTCCTTAAGCAGAAAATCCAAAAAATGTGTGTGTTTCGTTGTAAATACTTCTCACTTATTTTGTGTATATCTGTATAAAACTGACACTAATTTATTTGTGGCTTAATTGACCTCAAGTCAAATAACTTTCAAAACCAAAGTTTTAAATAAAAATGTGTTTTAAGTAATAAAAATAGTTGCACAATTATTCATGTATAGAATAAAAGCAACCACACTTGGAAAAAGCCTGTAATTACTAATTGATAGACCAATTCCAGCTCCATATGAACTCAAATTGAAATAATCTCACTTCAGTATTAAATTATCTTTAAAATGGCTATAATTTCATAATTTTTGGAGTCACGAGTAAAAAGTTGGTTTTCTGGGATGGTTTGTGCAATTTTCCCATGTATTTTTTAAATATTGTATTTGTATATATTTGTAAATTATTTTTACTAATTATTTAAAACAAAAATAAAAAAATAAAAATTTTAAAACAAAAAAACTAATTTGCTTATTTACCCATGTAGATAATGTCATATTTGTATATAGCATATATATATATATTTATTTATTTATTTTTCTTAACTAACTCCACAAAAAATAAAAAATGAAACTTTTAATTTTCCAATAACTAAAGTGACGAAAATTCAAAAAAATTAGTTAATTTTGTAAAGAGTTTTATCTCTCTTTATCTTTATCTCATTTCAATTTTCATCTCTCTTATCTCGTTTTCCAAAAAGTACAAAAATTCAAATTTCATCTCCATTATCTTGTCTATTTATATGGCTCCTTCTCCTTCATTCTAGCTTGATCAATCTTTAGAGAGAGGAGCCCGATCTTCGAGAGTCTTCTTGTCGAGAAAGGCATCGAGCCTCCGAGCCGTCCGATGACAGCGAGTCGGCCTTCATCGAGACGATCACGGTCCATTTCCGCTCTTAAGGTGAGATCCATCATCATTTTATTTTTTTATCTAAATTAATCTTAGTATCATTTGTCACATTTTAATTTATCGTATTTTGTTTCTCTAGATCTTTAAAAAAATTCCATCACGATTTGATCCGCTTCGACTCGATTTTTCATCTCACGTTCTTGATCTCTCTGCATTCAATTTCTATCTTCCACGATCTAGCAACTCCGACCACGCACGGTGGTCGGAGAATAGGATTCGATTTCATTCACTTTTGCCAGATCCCTGTTCATTTTCCGATTTGTAAATAAATAAAAAAAATACAAAAAATATTTGTTTTCTTTTTCTTTAACATTTGTTTTGTAGGAATACATAAAAAACAACAAAAAATAAGAATAAAAAAATTTTAAAAATAATTTTTCTATGTTCTATTTTTAATTTCCCTATTTCGGATTTTCAAAAATAAAAAAAAAGTTTTTTTTATCAATGTTTACATTGAAAATAAAAAAACAAAAAAAACAGGTCGCCTAGCAGCTCCCCACGCCCGCCGCCCTCCGGGCACCACCCGCGCCTCGCACCACCGCGTGAGATCCAGCCATGTGCGACCCCACTTATACCGCCCCTGAGCAGCTCTTCAGCATCCCCTGCCTCGAGTTCTAGCACTGTTCCACGCGAGCCACGTCCGACCCTGCGCTATGTCGCGGCTCCCTTAGTCGATAGTCCCGCTGCAACCGGCGTCGGCCCTCCTCTGCCACACGGTGCTCCTCCCTTACAGCGCCGCCCTGTGGCCATCATCGGCTGCAACTCCAATATCCAGCCTTCCACCATGACCTCTCGTCCACGCGGCGTACCCTTGCCCCCGCAGCAACCGCCTTCTATGGAAGCACCGCCAGCGCCGCCTGAAGCTCCCTCCTGCTCCGCACCCCTGCGTACGTTGGTGCCCCCTCTTGGCATTAATGAAAGAACGAGAACAACAAAAAAACCCTAGGGGTATTAAAAATATTTGAGTAAATTATAGGTCGCCCCCCCAAGTTTTTGAAATTACAAATCCATCCCTACCAAATTCAAGGCACGTGCATTGCACGTGTTCTTTGGGTAAATATCTGTTTTCATCCGTACGTTTAATATTTCTATATCTTCTGCAAAAACATTTAAATAATTGCATTCTAGTCCTTGTATTTCATACATTTAACTTGCTTGCTCTCTTTGAATGGAATAAATGTTTTTATAAAAATTCTGAGAAAAATTCTATATGTTCCTGCTGCAATGTTTTACATAATATAAATTTTTAGCATTTGGTTGACATTTGATATTTAAAAAATATAAAAAAACAGTCTTTTTACCTGACTAAGTTTTGAAAATTCATAAAAATTCAAAAAATTGCTTAAAAATTCAAAAAACATTAGTGTATATGTATTTTGTTATCTTTTAATTTCTATGAAATTTATGTCCATTATTATTTATAAAACCCCAAAAAATTGAAAAATACCAAAAATCTTATAAAAATCACAGAAAATTCTATAAAAAAAATCCAAAATAGTGATTTCAATTCCTCTTTGTAGATAATTGCTTCTATTTTGTCATAAAAATAATTGTGAGGAGTTTTGGCACTTAAAATATTTTTATGTTGCAAATTACTCAAGGCTATTCACAATTTTGCATTTTCTCACTGTTTGATTTTTAGAAAAATACAAAAATATATGAAAATTTCACAAAAATTCCCAAAAATATTTCAAAACTTTTAAAACCCAAAAATATTTTCTCTGAATTTTCTCTGATCCTTTTTATAAATTGAAAAATTATAAAAAGAGTTAGTGTGTGTATTTTTGATCTTTTGAATATTTGCTCCGTATTATTTTTGAAAATAAAAAGAATGCAAAATTAAAATCACTAAAAATTTGAAAATCAGAAAATAAACACTAGAAATAAAAAAATTAAAAAATTAAAAAGATAAAAAAAGTCAAAAAAACCAAGGATAGTTTGCCTTTGAGATTCCTGCTCTTTCTTTTAATTGATTTTCGATTAATTGAATAACCCTCGAGAATTGTAGCCTCCCTGAGTTTGATCTTGTCCGCTGTACAGGTAAATAAGTAGCAAGAAAATTACAAAAAAATTTGTTTGTCGCAGGATTTTTGGGGATAGCAACGACATTTATCATTAATTTCCGATCCTCGAGATAACCACAGTCAACACTTCTCCAGCTCACAACACCAGCGTTCAACAGGAACACAAACCTTTATGTTGACTTCCAATCATCTATATCCGACTGGAAGTCTGAATCTGTATATCCCAAGACTTGGAGATGACCATCTCCATAGACCAAGATGTAATCTTGCGTCCATCATAGATACTTGAAAATGTTCTTCACTGCATTCCATTGTTGTTCTCCATAGCAGAACTGGTAACAACTTACCACTTCCACTGCATGGTACATATCTGGCCTAGTACACATCATGGCGTACATTAAGCTTCCTACAGTTGATGCATAGGGGCATCCAACCATAGATTTCTTTTCCTAAACAGTTAGAGGAGCCATCCCTTTAAACAAGTGTATACCTTGACTTAAGGGGAGGAAACCTTTCTTAGAACTATCCATACAGAAACTTTCAAGAATATTTTTAATATACCCATGTTATGATGAGCCCAACATCCTCTTTTCTCAGTTTCTGAAAAACTTCAGACCTAAGATGTAAGAGGCTTCTCCAAGATCTTTCATCTCGAAGGTGTGAGATAGCCAAATCTTAACACTGGTCGTCATCCTTGTATCATTCCCAATGATTAGGATGCCATCTACATAAAGCATAATGTACACAATGTCGCCCCCACTAAACTTCTTGTACACACAAGGTTCATTAGGATTCTGCACAAAATCATAACTCTTTATGGTTTCGTCAAATCTGATGTTCTATCTACGAGAAGCTTGTTTGAGACCATAGATGCATTTCTTCAGCTTGCATATTTTACCTTCCTCGGTAACGAAGCCCTTAGGCTGCTCCATAAAGATATCCTCCTTGTGGTATCCATTGAGGAAAGTTGTCTTGACGTCCGTCTGTCAGATGTCGTAGTCAAGAGATGCAGCTATAGCTAGCAGTGTCCTGATGGACTTATGCATAGCCACAAGAGAGAATGTCTAATCATAGTCGATGCCTTATCTCTTTGTGTAACCTTTGGTCACGAGCCATGCTTTGAAAGTCTCTACTTTCCCATCAGGTCCCCTTTTTCTCTTGAAGACTCATTTACCCCTTCAGGTGGATCCTCTAGGGTCTATACACCATACTTATGCATGAAGTCCATCTCTGACTTCATTGCTAGCATCCATCTATCCATGTCATGATCCAAAGGTGCTTCATCAAATGAAGTAGGATCATTGCCAGTCTCTTTTGACACATGGAATCCATACCTTTCAGGTGGTTCAACAACCCTCGAACTTCATCGAAGAGGTATGTGTGTTTCTTCTTTGTTTATCACTTCAGTTTCTGGTTCAGGAAGCTCGGAAACATCCGGAATTCAATGAGTTCCTCTACTTCATTTTTGTCTTGACCTTTAAGGAAGTCATTCTCCAGAACTTTAACATCTCTAGACACTTCAACATTTGGGTCTCGGAATAATAAAACTGATATACAATACCATCTTTAACATACCCAATGAAGTAACACTCTCTAGTGCGAGATTCTAGCTTACTTGCATCCATGTTCTTCACATGGACCAAGCAACCCCAAACCCTCAAGTGTTTAACATTTGGTTTGGTTCCATACCAATGAGGAGTCTTAGGTACAAAATTGCTAGGAATCTTGTTCAGGATATATATTGCAGTCTCGACTGCATATCCCTAGAAACTAAGTGGTAAATGTGCTTTGCTCATCATTGAGTGGACAATATCCATGATGGTCATGTTGCGTCTTTCAGCAATACCATTAAGTTGGGGGGGGGGGGGGTCCCAGAGGAGTGAGATTGGAGACAATTCCATTCTCTTTAAGATATTGCTTGAATTCATCTGAGAGGTACTCACCACCTCGGTCAGATCGATTCCATTTAATCTTCCTATCGGTTTGGTTCTCAGCCAAAGCCTTGAACTCTTTGAACTTTTCAAAGGTTTCAGATTTATGATGTAATAGGAAGATAAACTTGTGTCACGAATGGTCATCAATAAACATCAAGTAATATCGATATCCATTTCAGGTCGCGATACTGAAGGGACCACATACATCAGTATGTATTAGATCAAGAATACCTTCACATCTTGTAACCTTGTTACTAAAAGGCATCCTAGTCATTTTACCTCGAATACAATGTTCACAGGTAGGCACAGGTTGAACCTTCAGAAAATCTAAGGGTCCATCCTTTATCAATCTATTGATCCTATCAACAGATAAATGACCAAGCCTTTGATTCCAAATCATGTTTGAATTATTTCCATTCTCCCCATATCTTTTTGAGTTTTTCTTAGTGGTAGTAACATTCACGAAATGTTCATCAATGCACAAATCATAAAGTCCATTAGAAGTCAAAACACCATCCATAATATATTTATCATAATGACTTATGACTACTTTATTACAGAAAAGGAATGAATATCCACTTCTAACAAGCTTAGATACATATATTAAATTCCTTCTGACTTCGGGTACGTAAAGACACTCTTTAAGTACTAGGACTCTTCCACTAGACAATGATAGTCGGCAGGTCCCTGATAACACGGTATATTCCGCAAGGGTCATCATGAATAATATATATAAGGTGTCGCTGAGGCGACCGCTCGTAGAATACCCATGTTGATCAGCCATTAACCCACAATAGAAGAATGAATAAATTAAGTCCCATAAATGTGAATTAATATTTATTACTCTACCACAAAATGTATAGTGAACAAACATGTAGAGGTTGAACCACAGAGAGCAATACAAACGTGCAATAGCCTAAGGAGTGCATGTACCACAGAGTCATCCATGTGTGAAGCCTATTTTTGTAGGTTTTTATCTTTTATATTTTTTTTATTTATATTTATTTTAATAATATAACTAGGTAATATATATTATAGAATATAAATATATATATAAATATATATATATACCCATAGAGGGTGAGTATATAGCATATAATACATACATTAGATAAATATATATAAATAAATATATTATTATTATTATTTTAATTTAATTTTAGAATTTAGACATTAATAAATATATATATATTTATATATATAGATAGATATATATTATTATTTTTTCCTTTTTCAATAGGGGAATATATATATAAAGGGAAGAGAGGAGTGATACAATATTTATAAAAATATATAAAAATAGTCAAAAAATCAGAAATAAAGTCTTTTTGCTATTTTCATGCTTTTTTACTGTTTTTGTGATTTTTGGGTCTTTTTCAATAGATTTTTGGTATTTTTAAAGACTGAAATAAAGCAAAACAGTGGAGTAGCTACTGGCTGGGGGTAAAATGGTGATTAAAATTATCATACAGCCACAAAAATTTTCCCAACCATTTTTAAAAGAAAGAAAATGAATTATAGAGCCTTCAAAAGTTGAGTTTGTAATTTTTGGGGTTTTCTAGAATTTTTTATATTTTTTAGTATTTTTTGAGTATTTTTTAAATTTTAAGGTTTTTCTTTTGAAATTTTTAATGATTTTTGGAGTGACACTAAAAAATGACAAGTTAGACCATAGGTAATTTTTTTGGAATTTTTCGAGGTGGTTTAACATTTTTTTGGTATTTTATAAGTTAGACAGTGAATAAAATGCATGTTTTTTATTTTTAATAAATGCAAAAATGCAACAAAATTAAAAACTAAAAATATAGCGTGCAAGAACAAACAAACAGGAGCTTATATCCATTTTTGCAAAATTTTTCAAGTTAATAAGAGGCACAAAATAAATGGACAAAGCATACAGCAATTAATCATCCTGGCAGGGGCATATTTGCAAATAAAATATTTTTCAAGGGCCTGAGTACAAATATTACTACAAAAATAAACATTCATTTTTATTTTTGTGTTTGTTCTACAACTAATAGAACCCGGCGGGGTTTAAATGCAAAAATCACGCGCCTCACGTGGGGACTGCACCTGAGGCGCGGAGGGACTAATATGTAAATACATAAACGATAGGGGGGCTTCTATAAATTTTACAATTTATTTACAAAGGGGATTTTTATTTATAGCATTAAAATATAAATACAAAAAGGCGGGGGGAGGTGTCTGAAATTTACCCCCAACAGGCGCTTGATCCGATGGTTGGTCTTCGTCCACTTGACACGCGGCGCGCATCCGTCGGCGATACCGGTTCGCAGATGATGGCTGAGATTAGATCAGCCTTGCTGATCGGACGGTGAATGCGGGGATTCATCTGACGATCCACGTACGATTTGGGGCGAGCCTTCTGACCTGACGGTGTTGTAGGTCCCAGGAAGAACAGGGAAGAAGCTCGCCCCCGGCGAGCTTCGATCGTGCAGCGTAGGCTTCTCTGGGCATCACCCTTGCATCTGATGTGCTCTGGACGTAGCTAGAGTTCTTCTGCGTCGACTGATGTCCTCTCCATGGCTCCTGGAGGTCTGAAGGGCTCGGACGAGGTCGATGAAGGACCAGACCACCAGGAACCTCTTCCTGGTTCGATTCGAGCCCAGATGGGCTTCTTTCTTCGTTGGACCTGCATAGGAAGAACCGGGGGAGCGAGGGCTACCTCCTCGACCCCGGGTTTTGAAGCTCTACAGCAAGATGAGGTGTGGCGGAGGAGCTCCGGCGAAAGGCGGAGGTGGAGCTCTGATTCGCCAAGACCAGAGGTCATGGGTTGAACAAAGATGTGCGATCGATGGAGAAAAAGATGGGGAATGAAATGGGTGGCGAAAGGTGGTCAGATACAGTCGAAGTCACCGTGAAGAAGTCGCCGGAGCTGAGCTCCGGCGAACTTCGAATTTTGGATTCTAAGCTACACTGATTAGCTAAACACTAAACTAACAACTAGAATCAAAATCTAACATTAAAACCTAACTAAAAAGCGATAAAGAAACAACTCTTATACCAGGGGGCCACCAGGGAGCAGGACGGACGTTGGAGCTCCGCCGCGTCAAAATCGTCCTTCCTCCGGCCGATTCGAGGTGCTGGAGCACTCCCCCTGTCACGAGGAATGTCCCAGGAACGAAATCAGGGCTTTTGGATGGATTAAAATTGGCCAAATTTGATGAAGGGAGCGGAGCTTCTTATTTATAGACAATGGCCTGGAGCCTTATTGACCGGCGATTATTGCTTGATCCAATGAGTATCAAATTGATCCAAGTTATCGGCGGGTATCAGTGATCATCAGAGATCATTTCTTGTTAAGGAAGCGAGCTCGATCGATGGATGAGATGGCCGTAGAAAAGGGATGAAATCCGGGGAAAGATGGTTCAGAGACGCCAGGTCCCAGATGGGACAGTTGACCAGGCGGTCAACAGGGGCCAGCGCCCCATTAGTCCACGTCAGCCGCAAGAAGACAAAACAGGAAATTTTGCTCGAAATTTATTTATTTAACCTAGTAAATTATTTTATTATTTTTTCTTATAAAATAAAAAATGTGTATTATTTTGTGTAGTATTTATTTACGATTTTTATTGAATTTTTTGAAGTGTTTTATTATATTTTTATTTTAATAAAGTGTAGCTGTATGTATTTACATGTATTTTGTATCTTTTAATTTTTTATTTGTTTATTTTATTTTATTATTTTATTGGCTTATTTTATAAATTTATAATTTCTTTTTGTGAGTATAAAGGTATTTTTATTTAATTTTTATGATTTTATTTTCATTTTTAAATAAATAGGGGTAGGTATATGTAGGTATAATTATAGGTCTTTTACCTATATATTGTACATACTTTATTTATTTAATGTGTTTTCTTGATTTTTATTTTGGATTTACATTTTTAACAAGTTATATGTAATATTTACATTATTATAAAAATATAAAAGAAGAAAATAATTAAAGAATGTTTTCCCCTTTTATTTATGTACATACTTGATCATAGGTATTTTGCCTATTAACCTGCATAAGCTTATTTTATTTTATTAATTATTTTTAGTTTTATTCTAATTTTAGTATATACATGTATTATATACATTATTTAAAAATTCTAAAAATATAATTTGATAAAAATAATAAACAAGGAATATATTGAATATTTTAATCAGGCAGGCTGCACAATGGGGGCCAAAAACCTAACTTTTGCAGATGGACTCCAAAAATTATGAAACCAATTTTATTAAATAGTTCTGGGAAAGTTATATACAATTAAAGGTGAGTTTGGGTGATTTGGAGTTTTTATTTGCAAGATATGGGTCTGTGAAGTTGAGATTTTGGCTTTTTATTCTGTGTATAAAATGTGCACTGAGTATTATTTTTACACAAACTCAATTTTGTATTTTTATTTACATTATTATCTACAACTTTCATGAACAAAGTTTCTTTATTTGATGAATAAATAATTATGTACAAAATAGGTGTCAAAAATGCATAAATAAAGGCATGAATAAATGAGGTATTTATTGTACACTGGCCCTTATCTCCCCCTACTTTATTCCTTGTCGACCAGTTCCATGCTGGCCTTGGTCTCGGGGTTAGGGTCATAAAATATTTGCAATATTTTTCTCCTTTTTCTTTTCTTCTCTTTATTCTATAATTTTGGCATTAGACACCTTATTTAATGTGTAATTAATACAATGAATCATGAATGCTATTATGTATAATTTGATGCTACTTACATGCATTTGCTGGGGTTTTTGAGGCCAAAATGATAGAATAAAGGTGATGAAATGGAGATTCATCACCCTCCTATACTTGCCTTTGCTAGTCCCTAGCAAACACATGCAATAAGTACAAAAAGAATAAAGAAAAGAAAAAGGACAATTAAAGAAGGATAGAGTGAATAATGATGCTTTCAGTGCAATGCATGTCTATATAAAATCTGAATTTGGAGCTCCTATCAAACCTTGGGTGTAGATGTGTGTGGAACTTAGTCGAGAACCAGCTCTAAAATACAACAGCCTTCGATAGTCACAGAAGTCGGTTCAACCCACCTCAATAGCCTGGTCAGAACTGGTCTACATCATACGCAAACCCTTATAACAATGAAGCTGACTTGAACAGTGTAAGTGATAGTGGCTCTCCCCAACTGAAATGACAAAGGAACTTACTTCTCCAGAATGACAACCCAATGATTCCCCAATCCAACAGCTCTTTCCTTGAGGAGCAGGGTATTCCCTTCTAAGTTCAAGTGGCAACCAGCTCAAGAGGAGGGGGTGAAGAGACGGTAGCCAGTGTAGCTACCTACCCTGGGATGCAAGACCAGTGTAGTCAAGTCATCCAGCTGCAGGCTCACATATTTGACTTTGGAACTCAAGCTTGCTTATTAGATTTACAACATATATACATACTTTGCAGGCATTTTATTTTTTTTGTACAGGCCTGACCATTTTTTTTCAACATACTATTCACAGCAGCATTTACATAAGGAGTTTTTCCTCTTGAGCCAGTAGACTATCCCTCTTTTGAAGCTTTATCGCAACCCACAATCTCCTGTCTTTAGACCTCATTGCTATTGGACCATGGTGGGGTGCACTTCCCTCCCTAGACGAGGATGAATGTTTCCACCCGTGTGCGTCTCAGACTGGCAAATCCAACCCCCTCACCACTCCAACTGAGTTGAGCCAAGTGAAAGGTGCAAATGTCCAAGTTAGGTCACGGTCGGCAAGAGTCATGCGTGTGTCTTGAAAAGTTCTAGTTAGTCAGATAAGGTGACTTGAACCCAGCCCTGATTTCTCAAAGAATTAAGTCTGTATAGACCTGAAGTGCCTTAAACCTAGTTCCCGTAAGGTTCCAGTGCAGTTAGGTGCGGTAAGGTCTAACCAAGCTCCAATTTGAGACTTTATTGGACTGATTCAATCATCAAGCTCACTCAAAAAGAATATGAATGGTATGCTTATGCTATATACAATGAATGATGCAATTTTTCACAAAGAATTTAAAAGAATCAAAGAATCTTTTTACACAAAGAAATTTCTGCAAATAAAAACTTGACACATACAAAAAGGTACATACAATTATTTACACAGGCGGGCCGCTTTATGTACAAAATGTCTGACTTTATAAAGACTTTACAGGTTTTAATGAAGTAGTTTATTTAGGTTGTCCAGAAAGAATTTTATATGTCTTATTTATGATTTACAAGTATTTGTAATGGTGCTCTTATTCTTCAGATCTAGTTTGTAAATAATTTTTGCGAACTATAGTACACGATAATTTTTGTAATCATTTACACATATTTGAAAACTATTTTTGCAAAGATTTTTCACACTACATATATACAATTTTCACAATAATTTTGACAAACAATTTTCAAAACATTTGCACATAGGTTTTTCAAATCCTTTCTTTCACACAAAGAAAAAGTTTTTCAAATCAAACATTTTCACATAAGTTGAAAACATTTCACAGCAAATTTTTCAAAATAGGTCACACTATTTATCAAATCATACTGTATAGGTATCTAACCTGATTTATTAATCAGTATATACAAAAGAAGAAAAACTATGTCTGATGTACAATATGGTTTTGGTTCTTGAAAGTTTTATTTGTGCTTATTCCTTATTTTCAAATGAGAGATTTTTGTGCAGACTCCTCAGACTTATTCGAGAATCCTTTTCAAAAAGATTTTGAAAACTGTAGTCCAAAATAATTTTACAAACATGTACATGCATTTGAAAATGATTTTACAAAGGTTTTACATAGCATAAATAGGTTTTTCAAAACAATTTTGACAATCAAATTTTTACAATCATTTGCACACTAGTTTTCACACATTTTGATTTCACTCAAAGAAAATAAATTTTACACACAAAACTAATTTTCTCAAAGGTTGAATACTTGTACACACTATTTTCAAACAATTTTCACAAGGTTTTTCAAAGAAAACTTTCTTTCACAAAACACTTTACCTGACTTAATAATCAGTACAAGTACAAAGAGCCTGAGGAGCTCACAATCATCTTTAATTATTATAGGACTACTTTTTACATTATATTTTATATCGAGGTATGAGTTATTTTTCAGTATGAGTTATGGCTTATAGTATATACATGGTATATACGACCCCCCTATACTGAGCTTGAGCTATGTCCTCATAGATCGAAAGGAAAAGCAAAGACATAACTCGTACTGAGTATAGACAGATCGAAAGAATATAAATGAATGAAATTAATGAATGAGAAGTTGACCGCCCCCCCTATACTTAGGATCAAGTAATCCTAAGTATAGCAGACTGTACAAAAGGCAAGGAGGGTCAAGGGTGGGAATCTACAGATCGTACTCAAATTGTCTCCCCCTATACTTAGGGTAAGATACTCCTAAGTATAGACAAGTAGAGGAGACAATGGAGAGGATCGCAATGAAATGAAAACTCGGGGTGCTCATCCCCCCTATACTTAGGACAAAGTTCGTCCTAAGTATAGAAAATAGTCTACAAGGGCGGCACCTTTTTGATACACAGAGAAGACAGAAAAGGAAAAGAAGAAAAGAAGAAAATCAGATAAACAGTTCTTGGAGTACATCGTCTGAATCTTCTGATGCTGCAGCGGTTGTGGAGATGTCTTCATGGTGCACTAGCTGAATAGAGTCTACAACGACCAAGAATGCATCTGGTTCGAGATAAGGCTTCAGTAGTTGACCGTTGACGACGAAGGGTTGTGCGTCAGGGGACAATTCTGATATGACATTCACAAACTCGATATAGCCCCGTCCACTTACTCTTTAATTTGCCCGGGAATATCCGCATCTTTGCATCAAATAACCACACCTTCTATCCAACGTCAAAGGTCTTTCGTCTGATATGCCGGTCATGCCAGCGTTTCACCTTCTCTTTGTACATCAAGGTGTTATCGTATGCATAATCTCGGAACTCCAAGAGCCTGTTCAGATCATCTTTTCTCTTCTGACCACTTTTGCGTGAGTCCAAATTACAACTGTTGATTGCCCATAAAGACTTGTGAATTAATTCCACGGGTAGATGGCACGGTTTTCCATATACAAGACGATAGGGCGACATGCCCAAGGGAGACTTGTAGGCAGTTCGGTAAGCCCATAGGACCGAGTCCAAGAGTTGAGACCAGTCCTTTCTTTTTGGCCTAACAAGTTTCTGCAGGATAGTCTTGATTTCTCTGTTTGATAGCTCCGCCATGCCATTGGTCTGAGGATGGTAAGGAGACGTGACACGATGATCGATGCCGTACTCCTTCGTTAACTTCTTGACCTCTTTGTTCATGAAGTGGCTACCCCCATCCGATATGAGAATTTTCGGTATCCCGAACCGTGAAATGATGTTCTTCTTCAGGAACTAACAGACTGTTCGGCTGTCGGCGGCTCGAGCAGGGATAGCTTCAACCCAACGACTCACGTAATCGACGGCAAGAAGGATGTGCTCAAAACCTTGACTATTAGGGAAAGGTCCCATGAAATCAATGCCCCATGCATCAAAAACATCTGCTATCTGAATGATTTTCAGGGGCATTGAATCTTTGGCAGTAAGTGTACCTTTCAATCTCTGACAGTCATTACATCTTTTAACAAACTCTGCAGCATCCTTGAAAAAGTGGGCCACCAGAAGCCACACTGAAGTACTTTAGCTGCCGTCCGATCTCCAGAATGGTGTCCACCAGATTCGAGCGAGTGACAATGCTCGAGGACACTAGGTTGCTCCGTCTGAGGGATGCACCTGCGCCAAATGCAATCCGCTCCTTCCCTGAATAAAAGAGGATTCTCCCATTGGTAGAATCGGATGGTCGACATGAATTTGTTCTTCTGATTTTTCGTCCAATCCGCTGGTGTTACCCCAGAGGTGAGGTAGTTGAATATATCTGCATACCAAGGAAGAGAATCCACTGCTAAGATGGCTTCTTCAGGGAAGGTTTCTGTGATGGGTGCACTGTTTAGAGGAGACTCATGCTGCTCTATTCTGGAGAGATGGTCTGCTACCACATTTTAAACTCCAGGCTTGTCCTTGATTTCCAAATCGAATTCTTGGAGGAGAAGGATCCAACGAATCAGTCTTGGCTTGGCATCCTTCTTCTGCTGTAGGTACCGGATAGCAGAGTTGTCTATGAAAATTGACTTTTGATCCCAACAAATAGGATCTGAACTTCTTTAGGGCGAAAACCACAACCAGCAATTCTTTCTCTATCACTGTATAATTTCTCTGTGCTTCATCTAATGTTCTGCTGGCATAGTGAATGGCATAGGGCGCTTTGTCTTTTCTTTGCCCAAGAACAACCCCTACTGCAAAGTCTGACGCATCGGTCATTATCTCAAAGGGAAGAGTCCAGTCAAGCGGCTGTAAGATTGGAGCCTGAGTGATAAGCTCCTTCAGCTGGTTGAAAGCAAGGAGAACCAGCTGATCAACAATGAACTCAGTCTCCTTGCACAAAAGTTCTGTCAGAGGTCGGGCGATGCGGCTGAAATCCTTGATGAATCGCCTGTAGAATCCCACATGCCTCAGGAATGACCTCACATTCTTAACTGACTGAGGTGGCTGGAGATTTGAAATGACATCCACCTTTGCCGGGTCGACTTCCATGCCACGTTTGGAAACGACGTGACCCAGCACAATACCTTCTGTGACCATAAAGTGGCTCTTTTCCCATGAAAGCACTAGATTGACTTCTCGGCACTTTTGAAGCACTCTGTCTAGGTGCTCAAGACAAGAATCGAAACTATCACCATAGACAGAGAAGTCATCCATGAACACCTCGAGAAAACTGCCTACCATCTCGGCGAAGACTGCTAACATGCATCTTTGGAAGGTTGCAGGTGCATTGCATAATCCAAAGGGCATTCTCTTAAAGGCATAGGTGCCTAACGAGCAAGTGAAGGTAGTCTTCTCTTGATCTTCAGGGGCGATCGCCACTTGGTTGTACCCGGAATACCCATCTAGAAAGCAGAAGAACTCCTTGCCTGCTAATCTTTCCAAAACTTGATCAATGAAGGGCAAGGGAAAGTGGTCCTTCTTGGTTGCTGCATTGAGGCGGCGGTAGTCAACACACACCCGCCAGGATGTTGGTACCCGAGTAGAAATTTCCTCTCCTTTTTCATGTATGACCACGGTAAGCCCTGATTTCTTCGAAACTACATGCAGTGGGCTTACCCATTTGGAGTCGGAGATGGGATAGATAAATCTTGCATCACACCATTTCGTTATTTCTTTCATGACAACGTCCCGAAGGTTAGGGTTCAGCCTTCTTTGAAATTCGCGGGACGGCTTGGCATCTTCTTCCAGATAGATGTGGTGTGAACACAAGGCTAGATTTATCCCTCGGAGATCTGAGACACTCCAACCAAGTGCCTTGCGGTTCTTTTCTAGAACCTCGAGAAGACGAGATTCCTGATCCGAAGTCAGCCTGCTGCTGATGATAACCGGATACATATGTTCTTCACCCGCAAGGAAAGCATACTTTAGGCCTGCCAGAAGTGGCTTGAGTTCTGGTTTTGACCTGTCCACTTTATCGGCCACTTCAGAGACTACGCTAGTGGTGGGATGTACTTCTTTGAAGCTGATACCATCCTCATCATCTTGTTGAGATCCCAGATATGTGCCGAACGGTTCTGCGCTAAGCTGATCGTGTTCGGTCTGGAGTGACTGCTCAAGTAGTTGCGCCTGCATCTGAGAATCTGTCTCCCAAGAATCGTCGGAGCATAAGCTGACTGCGCTTTCCAAGTCCTCCTCAAGAGTGAGGATTTCTCGGGTCCATGGATCGTCCAACGATAAGGCTGAGTCTCTGATCTCTGCAATAAAATCACAGTCGGCTTCGGACGCTACCTGGCTCTCATCAGTTGTGGCATTTGGCTCTCTGTTCATGTTTATCGTGATCTGCTGGGTGTTCGAGCTGAAAGTAATCTTGCCATACCCGTAATCAACCACGGCACCTGAAGTACGAAGAAATGGTCTGTCAAGGATGATAGGGGTCTGGAGCAGGGGTGCAGGAGAGTCCATATCAAGGACAACAAAATCAGCTGGGAATTGCATCTCCTGCACTTTAACTACGACGTCTTCCAAAAGACCTCGGGGCCGCTTGACGGATCGGTCAGCGAACTGAAGGATCATGCGTGTCTGCTTGAGCGGACCCAACCCGAATTCTTGCATTATGGATGAGGGCAGAAGGTTGATGGAAGATCCACTGTCAAGGAGAGTGCGCTCGAAGACCTGGTCAAAAATCTCACAACTGATCAGAGGTGCTCCTGTATCTTGTTTCTTCTGGGGGAGATTGCTAATGGCCGCAACAGTGGCCATGGGGAGAACGTGCTTTTCTACATCTCGACGTCTGTTTTCTTGTGCTGAGCGACGCCTGTTAGTACATGCCTCTTTCAGTCCTTTCTTTACAGCTGGCATGTATTCCACGGCCTTCAACAAGGGAATCTCAACAGTCAATTTATCTAAAATTTCTACAACACCTGGATCAGACAATGCCTTTTTTCGTTATGCTATTTTTTTGGATTTTTGTATTGCATGAGGAAAAGGAATATGTACATCACTGGCAGGAAAATGAGAGTTCTTATTTACATCAAAATCGTCGCCCATAGAATGTTGTACATCCGAACTACAAAAAGGAGTACAAGTTGTATCTTGGCATACTGGTGCTGCAGGGCGATCAAAAAGAGTAGTGTCTGCTCCGTCGGCTGACGAGGGATCGGCTGCTGCTGGCGGCTCCTCCAATGTTGGCGCGGCTTTGCTTCGGCTACAAGCTTCTTTTTGTTGTTTTTGCTTTTGCTGGTTTTTTTTGTATTTTTGGCTGGGACTGCTGGTGACATAGTACGACGGCTGGAATGGCTTCTCCTTCTTCTTCCTCCTCACCCGCCCCTGTGACTGGCACGGCTGATGCGGAAGATGACGATCCACCTGTTTCGGTATTCACCCCACTTTTGGTAGCAGGCGGAGGCAAGGCCCTACTGCTCCTGAGAGTAACAGCATTAGAATAAACAGTAATATCATTATCAGACTCAGACAGGACATCACAATCTACCTGCTCTTTCTTCTTGAAATTATTGGGGTTGGCTTCGACCTGAGCCGGAATGGTAGTTCGGGTGGCGGTCAGGTCATCAAGCCGCTTGGTCATTTCTGCTAGCCCTTTGACAAGCTGGGCCAGACAATCCATGGTGGGGTTCGCAGGGGGTACATCTGAAGGTTCAGCGTGCAGACCACGCTGCTGTTGGTTGGATGGGTGTGGAGGTTGTTGCTGGTGGTGCTGCGGAGGTGCAGGAAGTTGAAGTTGTTGGTACGAGGGAGGAGGATACTACTGGTATTGCTGAGAGGGGGCAGCCGTGTACGGATGAAACGGTTGTGGATGGCGGTATTGCGGCTGCTGATACGGCTGGTTCTGCCTCTATTGATGTGCAAACTGGGAAGGCTGCTGGTACTGTTGGTGAGGCTGAGAGGACTGTCCAAAGCGACCACCCTGAGGTTGGTGGTATTGCCTATTGGCAAATGGCTGACCCTGGGGATGTCCCTGAGGACGGGTCAGTTGTGCATCATTGCTCCATACCCAGTTCACTTCCTGAATCAGGGGTGGTGGTGGGAAGACTGGATCAGGTCCGGAGAGAAACTCTGGCTGGTACACGACCATCTGCTGCTGCGGCTGGCCCTGGTCGGGCGCCTGCACGTAGTATACGTGCTGGACTGCCGCTGGCTGCTGGCTCGGCTGAGGCTGATGCTGCGGTTGCTGCTCGTCCTTCTTCTCAGCTGGAGCGTCTGATGTTGTCGCCGACTGAACAGAGTTGATGGTGCCCACCAACAGTTCAAGGTATTTGTTGATCTGATCAATCTTATCTAAGTTTTGGGTCCTCTTCTCGATCACAGCAAGTTTCTTGAGGTCCTGTGATCGCTTCTCAATGATGTCAACTTTAGAGAGATGGCCCCCGATGATGCTAAGGTTAGAGCTCTCATCTCTCTCTGCCTCCTTGGACGCTGCCATGTGTACTTGCTTCTAGAGGATCTGAGGCTGCTTCTGATATGCCTTGGATGAAGAGAGGGCGTCCTCTCCTTCGGCCATTTCTTCAAATATCTGCCAGACTACGTCTTCATCCTTGTTAAAATGTGAGCCCCCACATGCTGCGTCAACGAGCCTTTGGCTCTCAATGTTCAGTACCCCAAAGAAGTGTTGGACCAAGCTGGTCTTCGGAATATCATGATGGGGACTCTTCTCCTGCAGGTCAGTAAATCTCTCCCATGCTTCATGTATTGACTCAAGGGGTCCTTGGGAGAAATTACTAATACGGGCTCGCATCTGGTTGAGCCGACCTAGAGGGTAATATTTGTGCAGAAAGGCGGACTTCAGCTCCTCCCAGGTCGTCACGACCTTCCCAGATGGTTGACCCTATAAAGGGCCTTTTCCTGTAAGCTGAATGGGAATGCCATCATCTTGACAATGTCCAGAGGGACATTGGGATAGTGAGTAGTGCGGCAACTGTGGGAAAATTGCTGCAGGTGAATGTACAGCTCTTCACTGGTGTTTCCATGGAATGCAGGGAGAAGATCAATGAACTGGGGCTTCAACTCAAAGTGAGTGTGTACCGGTGGAATGAGGATCCACTCGGTCATCTGGCTATCTCCCGGATTGTATGTTTCTTTAAGTGTTGGATTTGGTGGTGGTGGAAATTCTAGATCATCATCTGCACCACCACCTCCACCTCCACCTCCTCCACCCCTGCCTCCTCTGCCTCTGCCTCCTCCTCCATCGTCTCGGTTCATCATATCATTCAACATATCCTGGAATGTTGTCTGCGTGAGGGCCTGCTCGGTCAGCTGCTGCTGGATGGCCTGGATAGATGCCAGTAGCTGTGCATTGACTTGATTCTGATCTGGCACCTGTCCCTCTGGTTGGGGTGGCTGCTGACCCTTGCCCTTTCCTCCTGGAGCCTTGTCAGGGTCTGAGTCGGACGAGATGAACTCCGGAGTAGTCTCCAGGGCTCGCACTGTCTTCTATCTGCATAATGAGATAGTTCGAATCAGATTACTTGCAATTGTGTTCAGCTGTCGTGATGAAGTGGAATTCAAGTCAACCCTAGCATGTTGTGAACGGAAAAGGATGTAGACTGTAATCGACTTCCATTCACAACGGCGAAAGCGGGACAAAAGTGATCCCAGTTTATTGGGTGGCCAAGAGAAAGGTAGAAAACGAGGAGTCTGGAGATCGATCCGCAAAGTCCGGATCGGGTTCTCGGGAATCGCCTCCAACTTATTGGCGGAGTTGAGTTCATGGAATCGATGTGGGTGTCGGCATGGTCCCTACGGAAACCATCCATGGATCAACTTCACGAAGAACAAGAGAAGATCGGATGTTGGAAGAAAGATACGATGGTCAACGAGGAATAAAAGGAGTGTAAAACAGTAGAGGGGCTCGGTTGAGCGGGGTGGTCAAAGGGAGAAACAACAAAATGTGCGCAAAGGCACGGGACTTGATCTTTGAACCTTAACCTAGATCCATACAAACACAATACAAAATCGGGTTCACCAACTCACGCCATGTGAAGCCATGAAAGCACGGCTATTTATTATCTTTTCATTTTTTAGAGTTGTGATTTCAGGCATATCTTATAACAAGTCCTTAGTACGCTACCCTATAGGAGAGAGAGTACTGCCAGAAGAGTATCCTGTACTTGTCCTCCTCCTGTGTAACCTGTAGTCTGTACTTTTTGGAGTCCTTGTAACCCTTCCTGGATCCCTACTCAGCCAAAGAAATAGAGAGAGGAAGCCGATAGGCAAAACCAATACTTTGGTTCTCGCTCCAACGGAATCACCTGTGAGCGTGCAAGAACCTACTCGGACGCAGGACAATGAGACAGACACCCCCGTGAAGGCGTGGCCTATGCTCAATACTTCGGACAGGGTCGATGCTCTACACAACAGAGAGTCATCATTGGTGACCAAGCCCTACTCGCCTACGTACGATAGAAGCGCCATTACTTCGGAAATCCAGGCGATACACAAGGCAGTTGCAGACTGGGTTTTTGGCTTTAATCCTTAGGGGGTCGTACTCGCTCAAGGGAGTAGGGTTTTGGTCCCCCTCCAAAGTACCTGAAAACAATGAGGGCTTTATGAACCCAGTACAATGATAGTCCATTACAGATTTTAATTAAGGTCAAAGTTTATTTAGCAGTCCCCTTGTTTTAATTTTTGGGTTTTCACTTTTTTTGAGTCTGTTTTCATACCAGCGCCTAACATTTTTGTAGATTCTCATTTAATTCCTAGGTGCTCAAAATCAGAGGGAGATAGCGGAAAAGCCGTGCAAGTGGTTCCATGATGGAAATCTCACCATTGAACCGAATGATGCATGCTGAGTTAGAAGACTTACAGTGCATCCGACCTCTCTCCATGCGGTATGCAAAACAGAATTTTTAAACCTATCAACATGTCGGTATGCAAGGCACAAAATCGCCCTAAACATTAGCTGCTATTAGCGTGAAGAACCATAAGTCGCTCATTCATCTCTAGCCCAAAGGGTCTGGTCTTGGCTCACCCCTCCTCTGTTCAACACACTTGAGTTTAGGAGAAAGCGCTTTGCGGGGCTTGCTGTGGCACAAGGGCTAAGAGACACATGAATGGCTTGTTTAAGTTTGACTAGATCCATACAAAGTAGACTATAGGAACATGCATTCTTATTAATGTTTGGACCTAGTTACCGAGTCAAGCAACCTATATCTAGGGGCTCCAAGCACACAAAACAAAGTAAAAGAAAGGCGGAAAGCTCAAAACTTCAGAAAACAAAGAAAAGAAAGCGATGAAAACTCGAAAAGCCGCGATGAGGCCTCCAGGTGAACAATCACCCGGGCACTGGACCTCATTGTGAAGAGTAGAGTCCTGTTTAATTACATGCCAAAATTGTCTCTCTCTCACCATAAATTACAAAAAATAATCCTAAATGTTCTAAACCTATCTAATCCACATCTCCTTGCTTCCTTGATGCTCTCTCCAAGTGGTCATGAGGTGAAGACCACCCTCCTCTAAGCTAGGCTGCCTTGGCTCCCTAAGAAGCCATCCTCGCGTGGCGGGCCCTCGCATCAAAGTCACAAAGAGATATAATTAGTATGGCTTAATCAATACAATAAAGCAGGCAAAAATTAATCACAATGAATAAATAAATCAATAAAGCATGGTGATTAATTGCATTAGACATAGCTGCTCACAAAATCAATGATGAATCAAAAATTTACACAAGAATGACAAAATAAATTAGGCTATGCTCAGTGCTCCCCGGCAACGGCGCCATCTGATAACACGGTATATTCCGCAAGGGTCCTCATGAATAATATATATAAGGTGTCGCTGAGGCGACCGCTCGTAGAATACCCACGTTGATCAGCCATTAACCCACAATAAAAGAATGAATAAATTAAATCCCAGAAATGTGAATTAATATTTATTACTCTACCACAAAATGTATAGTGAACAAGCATGTAGAGGTCGAACCACAGAGAGCAATACAAAAGTGCAATAGCCTAAGGTGTGCATGTACCACAGAGTCATCCATGTGTGAAGCCTATTTTTGTGGGTTTTTATCTTTTATATTTTTTTTTATTTATATTTATTTAAATAATATAATTACGTAATATATATTTTATAGAATATAAATAAATATAAATATATATATATATACCCATAGAGGGTGAGTATATAGCATATAATACATACATTAGATATATATATAAATAAATATATTATTTTTTTAATTTAATTTTAGAATTTTAGACATTAATAAATATATATATTTATATATATATAGATATATATATATATTATTTTTTTCATTTTCAATAGGGGAATATATATATAAAGGGGAGAGAGGAGTGATACAATAGTTAAAAAATCAGAAATAAAGTCCCTTTGGTATTTTTCATGCTTTTTTACTGTTTTTGTGATTTTTGGGTCTTTTTCAACAGATTTTTGGTATTTTTAAAGACTGAAATAAAGCAAAACAGTGGAGTAGCTACTGGCTGGGGGTAAAATGGTGATTAAAATTATCATACAGCCACCAAAATCTTCCCAATCATTTTTAAAAGAAAGAAAATGAATTATAGAACCTACAGGAGTTGAGTTTGTAATTTTAAGGGTTTTCTAGAATTTTTTATATTTTTTAGGAGTTTTTGAGTATTTTTAAATTTTTAAGGTTTTTCTTTTGAAATTTTTAATGATTTTTGGATTGACACTAAAACACGACAAGTTAGACCACAGATAATATTTTTGGAATTTTTTGAGGTGGTTATCATTTTTTTGGTATTTTATAAGTTAGACAGTGAATAAAATGCATGTTTTTTATTTTTAATAAATGCAAAAATGCAACAAAATTAAATACTAAAAATATAGCGTGCAAGAACAAACAAACAGGAGCTTATGTCTATTTTTGCAAAATTTTTCAAGTTAATAAGAGGCACAAAATAAATGGACAAAGCATACAACAATTAATCAGCCTGGCAGGGGCATATTTGCAAATAAAATGTTTCTCAGGGGCCTCAGTGCAAATATTACTACAAAAATAAACATTCATTTTTATTTTTGGGGTTGTTCAATAATTAACAGAACCCGGCAGGGTTTAAATGCAAAAATCACGCGCCTCACGTGGGGACTGCACGTGAGGCGCGGAGGGACTAATATGTAAATACATAAACGACAGGGGGGCTTCTATAAATTTTACAATTTATTTACAACGGGGATTTTTATTTATAGCATTAAAATATAAATACAAAAAGGCGGGGGGGAGGTGTCTGAAATTACCCCCAACAGGCGCTTGATCCGATGGTTGGTCTTCGTCCACTTGACACGCGGCGCGCATCCGTCGGCCGATACCGGTTCGCAGATGATGGCTGAGATTAGATCAGCCTTGCTGATCGGACGGTGAATGCGGGGCTTCATCTGACGATCCACGTGCAATTTGGGCCGAGCCTCCTGATCTGATGGTGTTGGAGGTCCCAGGAAGAACAGGGAAGAAGCTCGCCCTCGGCGAGCTTCGATCGTGCAGTGTAGGCTTCTCCGGGCATCTCCCTTGCATCTGAAGTGCTCTGGACGTAGCTGGAGTTCTTCCGCGTCGACTGATGGCCTCTCCATGGCTCCTGGAGGTCTGAAGGGCTCGGACGAGGTCGATGAAGGACCAGACCTCCAGGAACCTCTTCCTGGTTCGATTCGAGCCCAGATGAGCTTCTTTCTTCGTTGAACCTGCATAGGAAGAACCGGGGGAGCGAGGGCTACCTCCTCGACCCCAGGTTTTGAAGCTCTACAGCAAGATGAGGTGTGGCGGAGGAGCTCTGGCGAAAGGCAGAGGTGGAGCTCTGATTCGCCAAGACCAGAGGTCCTGGGTTGAACAAAGATGTGCAATCGATGGAGAAAACGATGGGGAATGAAATGGGAGGCGAAAGGCGGTCGGATACAGTCGAAGTCACCGTGAAGAAGTCACCGGAGCTGAGCTTCGGCGAACTTCGAATTTTGGATTCTAAGATACACTGATTAGCTAAACACTAAACTAACAACTGGAATCAAAATCTAACATTAAAACCTAACTAAAAAGCGATAAAGAAACAGCTCTTATACCTGGGGGCCACTAGGGAGCAGGATGGACGCCGGAGCTCCGCCGCGTCAAAATAGTCCTTCCTCCGGCCGATTCGAGGTGCTGGAGCACTCCCTCTGTCACGAGGAATGTCCCAGGAACAAAATCAGGGCTTTTGGATGGATTAAAATTGGCCAAATTTGATGAAGGGAGCGGAGCTTTTTATTTATAGACAATGGCTTGGAGCCTTATTGACCGGCGATTATTGCTTGATCCAATGAGTATCAAATTGATCCAAGTTATCGGCGGGTATCAGTGATCATCAGAGATCATTTCTTGTTAAGGAAGCGAGCTCGATCGATGGATGAGATGGCCGTAAAAAAGGGACGAAATCCGGGGAAAGATGGTTCAGAAACGCCAGGTCCCAGATGGGACAGTTGACCAGGCGGTCAATAGGGGCCAGCGCCCCATTGGTCCATGTCAGCCGCAAGAAGACAAAACAGCAAATTTTGCTCGAAATTTATTTATTTAACCTAATAAATGATTTTATTATTTTTTCCTTATAAAATAAAAAATGTGTATTATTTCGTGTAGTATTTATTTACGATTTTTATTGAATTTTTTGAAGTGTTTTATTATAGTTTTATTTTAATAAAGTGTATATGTGTGTATTTACATGTATTTTGTATCTTTTAATTTTTTATTTGTTTATTTTATTTTATTATTTTATTGGCTTATTTTATAAATTTATAATTTCTATTTGTGAGTATAAAGGTATTTTTATTTAATTTTTATGAGTTTATTTTCATTTTTAAATAAATAGGGGTAGGTATATGTAGGTATAATTATAGGTCTTTTACCTATATATTGTACATACTTTATTTATTTAATGTGTTTTCTTGATTTTTATTTTGTATTTACATTTTTAACAAGTTATATGTAATATTTACATTATTATAAAAATATAAAAGAAGAAAATAATTAAAGAATGTTTTCCCCTTTTATTTATGTACATACTTGATCATAGGTATTTTGCATATTAACATGCATAAGCTTATTTTATTTTATTAATTGTTTTTAGTTTTATTCTATATTTAGTATATACATGTATTATATACATTATTTACAAAATTCTAAAAATACAATTTGATAAAAATAATAAACAAGGAATATATTGAATATTTTAATCAGGCAAGATGCACAATGGGGGCCAAAAACCTAACTTTTGCAGATGGACTCCAAAAATTATGAAACAAATTTTATTAAATAGTTCTGGGAAAGTTATATACAATTAAAGGTGATTTGGGTGATTTGGAGTTTTTATTTGCAAGATATGGGTCTGTGAAGTTGAGATTTTGGCTTTTTATTCTGTGTATAAAATGTGCACTGAGTATTATTTTTACACAAACTCAATTTCGTATTTTTATTTACATTATTATCTACAACTTTCATGAACAAAGTTTCTTTATTTGATGAATAAATAATTATGTACAAAATAGGTGTCAAAAATGCATAAATAAAGGCATGAATAAATGAGGTATTTATTGTACACTGGCCCTTATCTCCCCCTACTTTATTCCTTGTCGACCAATTCCATGCTGGCCTTGGTCTCGGGGTTAGGGTCATAAAATATTTGCAATATTTTTCTCCTTTTTCTTTTCTTCTCTTATATTATATATTTTGGCATTAGACACCTTATTTAATGTGTAATTAATACAATGAATCATGAATGCTATTACGTACAATTTGATGCTACTTACATGCATTTGCTGGGGTTTTTGAGGCCAAAATGATAGAATAAAGGTGATGAAATGGAGATTCATCAGTCCCGACAACGACTGTTGCAACACTTGCATCAGATCCCTTCTAGAGGACTATCTCCCCTTCATCAAGACTCTTAGTTTCCTGAAACAAATGCAATAAATTGCATACATGAACAGAAGCACCAGAATCTATAATCCAACTTCATGTCCAACGAGAAAACTAATTTTAATGATGAAAGTAGATTTCATGCCAGCTGGGGCTTTACCTTTGTCGATCGACTTCAGGTAATCCGGATAATTTCGCTTCCAGTGCCCTGACTTCTTGCAGTTATGACAAATCGTTTTTCTTTGATGCTATCATAGTGGATGCATTGGTAGATGTGCTAACTCCTTGACTCTTCTTCTTTCTCGTCTGGGTCAGGCCCTTCGGAGAACCATGCTTCCGATCATGCTTTCCTTTGACCTGTGCAACCATTACACTTCCAAAGGGACTATCCTTCTTCATTATGTCTTCAGCAGACTCTAACACAGCTAATAGCCTAGCGTTAGTAAAATCAACTTTGCTCATGTAGTACATAACCACAAAGTTGTTGAAAGACTTAGGGAGTGACAACATAATGAAGTCATCTTTCCTATCTGCGTCCATGTCAGCTCCAAGGGTTTCCAACTCAAAGAGGTACCCAAACATTTTGAGTACATGTTCTCTGACAGAGGTCCCTTCCTACATCTTGTAGTGAATATGTTCTTTTATTATATTGTAACACTGTGTGCGGTTTACATCACCGAACATTTCTTTCAGACTCAGCATGATCTCTTGGCAAGTGTTCATTTCCACATGCTGCTTCTAAAGCAAATTGGACAATGAACACAGAATATAACATCTTGTCATATTATGATCTCCATCATATTTTTCATTAAAAGAGATTTCTTCTGGAGTTTTTGGGTCTGCGTACTTATCCTTTGATAGCATATAGGAGATGTGTTCAGTAGAAAGGACAAGATCCAAATGTCGGATCCACTCTGAATAATTTGATCCGATCAACTAATTGACCTCTGGAAGCTTGCTAAGTGGGTTCATGGACTTCATTTTCTGAAATTAAGAATGCACTATATTAGAATATATGAATAATAATATATTCATTTTCATTACTTTGATTAACGATTTTTTAATCAAATTAGTCTTTCTTTTTCAACTTTGAAAGTTAATTCCCTTAATTAATTTCAAAGCAAGAGATATACTTACCGCTATATCTCTAGCAAGATCTGGGATCTCCTCTTTATCTTCGTCACATCCCAATAATATGAGAACTTGCAACTCAGATAAAAAGAAGTAGGAACACATTCTACCTTGAAAGTCCAACTTGCATTTCCCAATTCAGTCTTTAATGGGCCCACCACCCCTAAGGTGATGTTGACTTGTTGTTAATTGAACAAACTGTCAACATGAATACAACTCGTTATGTGTAATCCAACATGGCCCCAATAATATGAGGACTCCATATTGGGGTCACTACGCATACGTCTTTACTCTTTCAAGAAGCAAAGAGCCTGATTCAAATGACTTGTATGCCGGAGCTGTCACTTTGGACATGTGTCTCCTACATACAATCTCTGACGACGAAACCATTTGCCTTGACGGGAGACCATGGATATCACTTATGTGATCCTCCACCTCATATTCAAATTTTTATTAATTATCATGAATAATATTCATATAATTAATTCTTCCAAGGGAAACACAAATCTATTTATAATAGAGTGTTTACAATTGAATATAATTAACTTAATCATATTAAATAAATTATCAGTCCAATTTAATCAACAAAGTTGATTTTTTACTTGAAAATATGGTATTATGTCAAAGTACGTATTAATTCAAATTTTAATAATTAGAAAATACATCATGATCTCTCCTGCATTATCCCATCCCTACCCACTATCATGGCCAGTATCGATGGGAGTGGGACAGACCGCACACGGTGCAACTTGCTACCCCAACGCTCCCCGACAAGTACCATATCCACCTTAGGAAAGGATAATGCTGAATTGATCATTGTATACTTGAGATGATCATCATGTTTTCAACCGAAATTATACCATATAGTAATAATCAAAACCATTTTGATTATAAGAAAATTTTCTAAACAAATTCCCAAAGCTATTCAAGTAACATGTTTGTTGAAAGTGTATCAAGCAACCAATTGGTGATCTAGATCATATCTAATCATTTATTGGTTGAGGCAATGTCATTTAAAGGAACAATTATCATTCAAATATTTTCCAAATATTATCCATAATTATTCCAGGTAATTTACCATTAATTACACAAGTTTCTTAAATGTCAATTACAAGGTTCATGATTAGGATTGCAATTTTCAGCAATGACACTCGCTTGCTAAAATTAGTATATATCATTCATTTAAAATCCAAATTATGCAAAAATTAGTTTCTAAAATTTACGAATTTGATTTAAAACATAACCTAGGTGATTAACATGCATTTCCAGGCTTTTTAAAAGAGCAATTAACTCTTTAGTTACGTCATTATTTGTCATCCCAAAACAGTGGATATATGTTCATTAAAAAAAGCATAACTAGAGTAATCAGATTCCAAATTACGTAAACTCATATCCAAAGGTTTCCTTAATTAATGGAGAACATAATCCAAGTGATAGTTTTGTGTTCAAACAGGGATGAAATTTATCACAAAATAGGGCTAAAAAATTGAAATGCGATAAAAATTTTCACGAACCCTAACGAGCCGAAATCTTCTTAGGTTAATGGATCGTATCCAAAACCTCGAACCTGGATCTTATACCACTTGAAGAATATGGGATGATCCTGAAGTGCATCATGGAAGCATGATGATTGTATCATATACGATCAAGAGCGACTAATCGCACTAGTTGCTCGGTGCAACGGAATTTTTAAGAAAATTGAATGATAAAACAATGATAAAACCACATGATCCAAGAACATTTCTTGTATCGTTTTATCTAACCACATAGAAGATATAGGGATACCTCTTAGAGAATGGTTGCGATCGAGACTCTAAGGGAGGAGACCTCCTGTCTCAAGTCTGATCCTTCAGAGGAGATGCTTACGAGCGTAGGGATGAGTCGCGTACTTCTCGCAATCCAAGTCAATGATCCAAACAATGGATCTCCTGATCTCGTCTCACAAGAACAAATGCCTTCTTCACGAGTGAGATGCACCAAAAAAAGACGGAGATCCAAGAGTCGTCGAAGCGGGAGCCCAACTACAAGGTGACGACGAAGATGACCTTCTCCTTATGAGAGTGGACGACCACTCAAAGAGAGAAGGGAGGGAGTATGCATGAGAATGAGATGGAGAGAGGGACGTCGTAGAGATTGCATAACTTGAATAGCAAAGGGTGCCTCTTCTTATATAGGATTTTGGGAGTCCATGGATCCCAATCCATGGACAACACACACTCAATGGATGAGATTGATTTGTGCTTCTTTCTGTGGCTAAGATGTCATTGTAAAAACACAATACCAAATGATTTAATTTAAATTAATATACATTGATAAATCAATAAAATTAATTTGAATTCAAATCACTTTTGACTAGCGAAGAGATAAAGAGGAGACTAAACTAATCCCCTAAGAAGGGGGGACGGCTACTCTTCTCCACATGGAGAGTAGTAGTCGTCTGCTCCTCTTGAGTGGATTTGGTCAATCTCCTCTAATTATTATGAGATCTCATTATCTCATGATATATCTTTAATTTACAACAACACTTGTTGTAAATATTTTTCACAAAAAATAATTCACAATTATCTTGTGAAAAAATTAAATCAAGCCATTGAAATTATGTGAATCTCATTCACAACGCAAAACAAAATGTAATTATATTTTCAATTAATCATTCAATGTGAATCCAATTTACATTAACGTTTAATCAACAAATATGAATCACATAAGTCTCTCTCTCTAATTTATTATAAATTGTATTTATAATATACATGGATAATTGGATAGTGTTATCTACATTATCCATTTCCATAATAATTAAATCTTATTTAATTATATTGGATAATGATTCCCATGCATTCAGATAATGTGAATCAAACTCACATTATTCATGATATTTAAATCACATTTAATCATCCATTTCTCAAAGCTTAGATATAATTAAACTTTGGAATTATTCTTGAACTCTTTCAAGAATAATGCGCTTTCTCCGCATATACATGGAGATAAGGATAGGGCACTTGTATTGTTCCACATATAGTGACTTCGATATTGAGATCACATCTCAAATCAAGATCTCATGGACCTCTCATGGATGCTTGATTTAATCAAGGTGGTAATTATAATCTTCTCATTGCATCTAAATCTCATTCAGATCAATGTCCAAAGCTTGGACCAAGATCAGATTACTTCTCTACTGAGGGGAGTCACTAAATTGGAGACTTGATTCATCACTCCCTCGGAATGGATGCATCATGGTTATACAATCGTTTATGATCACATCACCCTCAGGTATTCCTAATACATATACATCCTGCATACTGGAGGACCTATGATGAACCCAAAGATATAGATCAGTTTTACATTGTCATCTTAGGGTTTCATCATCAAGTTTCTCAATCTTGGTCATTGGGATTTGGTATCGATCATATGCTTTCCAAATGCATATATCATACCTTCAAAGTCTTGTCATGCTTCGAAAGCATGATGACCATGCATGGAATTTGATCGGTCCCAATACCTCATGAGTGATCTCATGTCTTCCGGTTCAGAAATGAACATGTATTATCCCTTTGAGAGATCGTATTTCTCATATGCCCTTTCATGCACACCAGCAAGTGATGTATAGACCTTGGTTAGGTCATTAACCTATTGATCTGCCAAATTTACACACCCAGACATATAGTAACACATCTATCTCTGGTCAAAGGATGCATGCCTATATCGCGACAGTATACGATATATGACTTTGGTTATCTCGATCTCATTAAGTCAACTTTTTGACCTAACTTATCTGACACATCTGAATCTCTATTCCTATGCAGAGGGCTTGCATAAAGAGGTCGTTCAGATATCAGCCTATATGAGAAAGGATTGACATCTCCTGCTCAGGATGGAGATCATCTCTTAACAATCATTTGATGGTGCTCAACGAGTCCTCAATCTAACTCATAAGATATTCATCAAACACTAGCCTCTATGAGTCTATTACGGAATCAATTGCTCTATGATTATTAAGATGGCCATGGTACATAACCCTAATTGTACAGAGGGACCTTATAGTGCATTCATTTACTTAATCTCAAAAAGGGAGTGAAAAAGAATCAATAACTTTTATTGATAAATCAAACATTACAATAACATTTATTGTTGGAATGGTTCGCCTTGGGCTTACATGGCTAACAAATTTAGCCCGATTGCAATGACATTAGAAGTGTTAATTCCACACAACTAAAGGGCCGAATCATCGGTTCTCAAATGGCGTCGTTGTCAGGGAGACGACTTATCTTTTGTTTTTATTTAGATTTTTACTATTTAATTGATTGATAGTTTTTAACTTATAGGTCTTTGTATCCATTTTCCTTGCATTGTTTTGATACTCAAATATTTATTTAATGTTTGCTTTTTGTGATAGGGTCCCTTGGAGATCAACGAGGCAAGGAGTAGGAGCTCCCGCTAAGAGGAGCCACTGAAGCAAGCATTGAAAAAAAAGAAAAAAAATCTTCTTGCATTTTTTAATCATGCATGTAATAATCGTCTTTACAGCGCTCTTCATTTGAAGACTCGCGATTGTAAATGAACGAAGGATTTTATGGTTGTCTGGGGCTTGCCCCACTTGAGTGTCTTCGTAGGATCAAGCGCGTGGCTCTCTGAGCTAACTCACTTTATTATATTTTATGTTTGATCGTAGGTAGGACACACATTAATCTGAGATGCACGTAGACATTGCTTCACTTAACCCAAAAACTAAATATGTTCTTCCCCGCTATTAGAAGTATGTTAGGTATGGTTTTCATCAACTTGCATACATTAATAATTCGATTTTCAAATCAGTCTTGTTTTTCACAATTATAGCTAAAGGCATTGTGAGATTTCCTATTTAGCATAGATTAAGATTTTATCATTGCATTAGCTTTTTCTCGACATCCCTTCCTGGCTTGATAACCTAGGATTAATGGAAATTGGGAATGAGGGGTAGACGATGTTTGATTGATTTATGCTCTCATTAAAATAGTGATAACCCGATAGCTTATAATTGGGACTGTTAATGCAAGTTAACAAATAAAATGGATTAAAATAATGTTTTGGAAGAGCAACACCATTTTTACGTAGGATGTTAGGATTTGACGTATCATAAATCCTTGCGTAAATAAGAATGAAATTGTTTTTATCACCAATACAAATGATAATATAAATAACCAACACTTGTTGGTTTCACGCATGAGTTGGTGAATCAAAGGGTATTGTGTGGTTGATTGAGCCTTGTCTATTTCGACACCCTCCCCTAGATCTTTGGTGCTCCATTTATCTCCGTAGATTCATTCCTTCACTTGTACATCCATCCTAACTTCTTTGTTCCCTGTGGTCTCTCCAACATCACTTATCCATCTTGTTATTTAGGCTATTCTCAGCCTAAGTATAGGGGGGTCTTGAGTCCCCGTAAATTCTTGACTCATTTATCCTTCTCTCCAATACTTAGGTTATTTTTAACCTAAGTATAGGGGGGTGTCCTCCTCAGTTCCAGTATATTTTTCCTATCTATTAACTTGAGCTATGGCTTTGTCTCACTTAGTGCTATGAGGACATAAGAAAAGTTAAGTATAGTGGGGTATACCATATATACAGTTTATATGTACTTTATCTATAGCTCTATTTTGAAAATTTCAAAAATTTCAAAACTTTTTTGTGCTAGAGTATACATCTTATGAATTAAGTGGGATCAATTGTTTTCAAAGTTTGAAAATTTTTCTCTACTAGGTTACATTATTTTGAAGAAAGATTTTTGAAAATGGTTTGAAAAATGGTTTTACTTGTTTTTAAAAATGTTTGAAAAATCTTTATAAATGTGACACTATTTTGAAAATCTTTTCAAAAAGAGGGTTTAAATGAGTCTAACTTGTTTTTGTAAATATTGTTTTTTAATATATATATATATAATAAAAACATTGAATGAAGGAGATTGGTTTTACCCAAGATACTTACACATTCACACAAGATTAGTGATGTTCAAGAACACTTGGTTTATAAGGTCTTGAGATATTGAGTTAACCAACATTTCACTAGTTTAAAAGATTTTGTGTACTATATTGCATGCCTAGTTTCTAACCTTAAGAATATGATCCACACTTCGCATATATGACTGCAGTTATGATGAGAGGAATTGAAATTTCACTTGAGGGACTGGGATGAGCGATTTGAGTTTGGACTCGATCTAATGGTGCTCGAGGATGGGATAAAATCATTGAAGGCTTCATGAAACCTGAGTGTTAGCATTTTTAGGCAGTACGAGAACATGATTCTTATGCTAATCTCTTGACATTTACCTAAGTACCAAGGTGTGTAAAATAAAAAAAATTGTTGATCATTGTGCGCCAACTCTCGGTAAAAGCAATGGAGCTAGCCTAAAATAATGGAAAGAAATACAAATGTTGAAAATAAGCTCTCACCCTACAAGTCAAATATTAAAAGAGCTTCCACCAAAGGCGAGCTCTCCCAACCATTTCAAAGTGTCCATTTGGACCACCGCTATTAGGACATGGAGTAGGGTCTACACCAAAAAAGGGCTCTACATCATAAATGCTACAAGTCTGGGGTGTAGAAAGTATGATATATACTCAAAAAAGGCACACTCCAGTGTACTCCCAAGAAACAAGTGCAGACGACTCCAACTTCTTCTGACGGACAAACTGATCAACAACAAAAAAATGTGTTGAGTTAATAAGACACTCGAGAGGATCCTTGTTCCAATGAGAGGGGAGAAGAATTGACGCAATCCTATGCCCCCCATCAACTAGCCTTCCACCTACACTTCTGAGTCTGACACTAAAGAGACGGTGGTAGATGCCATATTTGGTTTATTCCCAAGTGTTGAAGGTTGGGTTTCTTAGGATAGTCTCTTGGACTGGGACATTGGGTGAAGTTGTGACTCAACTCTTATGACTGCAGTCAACACTAAATTCCATATCCCTATTTTATATGTATACAGAGAGAGCCTAACAAATTAGAAAAACTAGATACCTCTTGATTAGAGCTTGGTTTAGCTTTGAAATTTTTGATCTCTAAAATCGAGAGTTCTTGAAAGGATCAAGTCTTGTTTTCACATGCACAATCGGGGGTTAATCCAATGTCTTCATGGTTGAGATGCTTGAGGACGAGCATAGTTTAAGTATAGGGGGATGTTGAACCTTGGTTTCATCATATTAATTTCTAGATATTAACCCCCTATCTTAAATTAGCATCAATAAAAATAAGATTAATCATTGTATATCTGAGTCTTTAAAAAATTAAAAATACAAAAAAATCAAAGCAAAAATTGTAGCGTTTTTATACCTTCAAAAATGTTCACAAAAATATTTCTCCATTAGTTTAGCCTCTGTATTTTTAGTCAACAAGAAACATGTATATCTCATCAAGATCAATAACTTTCATGCTTGAGTTTTCCAAATTTGGCCATTTTCTCCTTCTTTTTCAAGTTTTTCTTTTGAGTAATCTGATTGGGTCACATGGCTCCTTCTGGTTGAGCCATGTGGCCTGCTATCCTTGCATCTCCCTCCTCTCTTTTCTGTCGTTCGATCGCTTTATGGAGATTTAATACACGTTGCTGGTTCCCTCTCCTTTCTCAACCTCCCAATCCACTACAGGAGCTTCAATCTCCGATGTTCATTCCCGCTTCAATTTCCACCCTCCAATCGCTCTCCAGATTGCATCTGGACGATTCGTTTTCCGCCCACTTCTCTTCTCGCCACGTGTTGCCCTCCAGAGCCGTCTGATCTCCTCCTTTGTGCTTTAATCATAGACGTTCCCTTGTTCCCACCTCTTATCCATAGGATCACGAGATCCAATGGTCGAGTTTCGTCTCCTTCTTCCAGCCACCCTTCTCTCCCACGTTATCTACCTCACCAAACCAGTGCGCCCTTTCCATTTCCCCCATCTCCTCATCACCTCCAACCATTCACTGGCCGCCCTTCGCCCAAGACTCATCCTCCATGATTCTCTAGACTCCATAACTCCCCATGATACCATCTCTCTCGTCCTGCATCGCCACCTGCCTTCTCTAGCACCTAGTCATCGATGCATCGCCTCCTCTCCAGTCGCCAGAGACGGAGCTCCGGTTCCTCCCCTCCTTCGCTCACATGGAACCCCGTTCCACTCACGTCACCCCCACGCATGCACGCTTCGAATTCTGGACTAACGTGTGTAGGTACTACTTGAATTGTCGGAGCCATCGTCGGAGCTGCTTTCCAGAGCTTCATCTCCGACGAGCACACATCATCAACTCAATTCAGACAGCCCCAGCGGTTCTCTGGCATCTGATCTTCATCGCCAGCACTTCCATAGCCTCCTCCAATCTCCAAACACCAGACCATGGCCAGGCGAATCGTCGCCGGAGCCCAACCAAGTCCGACGCAGGAGGCGACGGTGAGGAGGAACTCGTGGAGTAATTACCGTCTGATCTTCAAGATCAGACGACCCACAGAAGGACACGTCACTGCTCCAAGCCTCCATTCCGAGTCTCTAGGGCTCGGGTCACCGAGTCAAGCTAGAGCTTCACCAGACGATGCCCGAGCCAACTCCAAGCCTCGATCCGAGCCTCCATTGACCACTGAGACTAGCCTCATGTGTCCGGTCATGTGAAGGCTGAGAAATTTGCAAGGGGGCCCTGCTAACTTCTTCAAATTACAAATAGGTCCTTATATCACGTGAAGAACACACACGCTTGGGTTAAATTGCAACCGACCCCCTCTGAGTTTCAACAATTGCAAATTAGTCCCCACGCATGTGGGAAAATTACGAGGAAGGCCTCGCACATTATTTTATTTACATTTAGGTCCTTCCAAGGACTTGTTTATATTATTTCCTCTAGTTATTTTCAAGTTTTCTTTGTGTTTAAGCCCCTAGATACTTTTGTCAAAATCTTGAGCGTCCAAACTCCGTTTTGGTTAATTTCAGTTGCGTTGTGAAGCTTATTTTGTTTTCTTCCTGATGACATCGTTTGATTTATTATTTGATACTTTAAATATTGATGATTAATTTCAGCAATGCAGTGTCGTTTATGTATTGTTTTCTCATGCCTTGTATTAATTTATCAATGAATTTGCTTTATTATTAGATCCTGAAGTTGACTATTTTTTCCTGGCTCAATTATTTTGATCCAGATAGGGCATACTTGCATAACTTTATTTTCTCTTGCATTTCATGGTATTATAAAAACAAACAAAAAGTGCATGCTTCATGTTTCTTTCTGCATTGTTTCCTTGCAATTTTTGACTTACGAGTTCTTTATTTATCACTTAATCAGAGTAATGAGAGTCTAAATATATACTTAAGAGGCTTGTGTCCTTGAGTTCGACCTTGGGCTTGCCTGAGTAAAATAAATTAGAACGCTTTGATTTAATTGACAAATCCATTAGCGGTTGTTGATGAACCCAATTTAGCCCGAATACAATGACATTAGAAGTGTTAATTCCACACAAATAAAGGGATGAATCAGTGGTTCGTCACTCCAGCACTCTACATGCAGGGTGATCTGTGCATAAATTTAAAGACAAAAATTAAAACTAATCTAAATGATGCATGAGGAAATCAACCTAAGATGAGCAACTTCTATTAATAGGAAGAGCTGGTTGTTAATTGATCAGAGAAGAAACCTGAGTTTGATATTAGATGCCCATCAGTTCCCACCATAGTAGGTCCTGCTAGCATTGTATACGGCCTCTCTCGACGCTCAATTAAAATAACTTTTTCATTATTTGACTAAGTTCAAATACGATCGATAGGAACGTATAGTCTATCATGGTGTTTGGACCTTAGATAATTACCGAGCTCAAACAATAAAAGTCCTAAATCTAGGGGCTAAATTCATGAGAATCAAATAGAAAATAAATGCAGAAAATCATGAGAAAATATAACAAGGTCCGCCGAGTGCACCGGCACTTAGCGAAATAGACCCTAAATAATGTTCAAGTGTCTCAAGAGTCTAAATTATTACAAATTTTTCCAAAAATAAATTCTATCTAAAATAACAAGCTCTTGTTATCTTCTTCTCTTCCTTATGTTTTGGTCTCTCCAAAATGGATAGAGTCGAACTCCGGCAGTCCCTCGCACGAAAAATCAAAGTAGAATAAGGTCAAAAATGAGTATAAGAGATAGAGACAAAAATAAGCAAAAAATAAAATACTTAGCATGCTCCCCGGCAACAACGGCATTCTGATTACTGGCCCGAACAACTAGGGTTAAGTTACTACTTAATAAAAGTCATTGTGACGCTAATCAATCAGGCAGTCAATCGAGAAAATAAACCATGTGAAGAATCAAATAATGAATGTGAGCACTTTGCTACTTTTATTTACCTAGTATAACAATCAAGGTTTAACACAAGGAGCGCAATTAAAAGCTAAGTTAGTGACTTCAAAAGATTTTTTATTGTTTTTATTTGCTTTTAATTTTTAATTTATAGTTTTCAATATAAAGAAACAAGCATAGCATGCACAAAAACACTTTTTATATTTTTAAAAAGGGTTAAAAATACTCAAAAAGTTGTAATAAACTTTTTTTTGGATTTCATATGTTTTCAAATGATTTTTATAATTTTTATAGATTTTTAAAATATTTTTGTGGTTTTCTAGAATTCAAAAAATGATAAAATAGATAAAAAATGAATAACCAGGAGTAATTTGAAAATTAAAAATAAATAAATTGCCCAAAACTCTTGGAAGTAATTTTTATGAGAAAAATATAAGAAAATATCTACAAACAGAGATTGGAATGATAATTTTTAGATTTTTCTAAGATTTTACATAAATTTTATAAGTTTTCCATTAATTTACAAATTTTTAGATTTTTCTATGGTATTTTTGAACAAAAATGATATTGGAGTTTAAAGGTAATGAAAACAACTACTCTAATTTTTTAGAATTTTTAGATGTACTTTCGAATATTTATAATATTTCTAAGACAAATAGGACACTTTTTAGCGGTATTTAAATTTCTAATAATAGAAAACAAATGAAAATCAATAAGTAGAAATCACCACAAATAAGGCATGCAATCAGAGACCACGAGTAACTTTTAGAAAGTTTTTGGAGTTGATTTAATAATTATTGCATTAAATTAAAGACAAGTAATTAAAAACAGCGCAGAGGGACCTGTTTGTAATTACTTTCAGTATATGGGCCTCTGTAATAACAAAATAAAAAACTAAAGGTGGTTGTTATGCAAATTGTCCATAAAAACATATGCATCACGTGAACTAGGATAATAGGGGTATAAATACAATTTCTCAAAATATAACATTCATTCAGTACAAGATGAAATGTTTAGGAGAAAACTTACAAAAACACTAAGAAACCCATACGGATGCACACGACTACAATTCAACTAGACTAAAGTGCAAATATAAAAACTACAGGGGTGTAACTACAGAAGTTCATAACTACAAATTTTATTTATTGGCCTAAAGCGCAATAAAAAGATTACGCAGGGTAAAATGGAAATATACCCTTGCCGGCATGTGAGTTGGGCATGGGGGGGGGGGGCTCCAACGGCATTGATAGTAGCCTAGAAAAGGATCTGTCGGTTTTGGTGCTGTCGGGGATGTGTGGCTCTGATCTGCCACGCCAGTATAGATCTAACCTCTGACAAAGCTAGCGATGTCTCAGATGTGATGAGGATCAGATCTGACTGTTATTAGTTGGGCATGAGATAATGGTTCAGATCAAATATGGCAAAGGATGGATGATCTGACGATAACAAGGGATGTTGGAAGAATTGAAGGTTGAAAGACTTCAATTGGTGATAGGTGGTGCTCTATTGCTATGATTGTTGCTCCAAAAGTCCCATCACCTTCGGAAGGGTGCTCCACGTCGACTGGAAGAGTCCGATGAGGTGGTGGATGGTCAGATAGGTGTGATGGTACTCCCCCACCTTCAAGTACTCTACCTGAGCAATGGGAGGTCTAGTTGGGTCCCCTTGTGCGTACCAGGACTTGCAAAGAGTACTTGGACTCGGAGGCTTTGCTCCAGTATGGTTGTTGCATGGAACAATGAAGAGAAGTGACGGGGGAGCGAGTTGGACCTCCTGCGTACATGGGGATGGAGGTCAGATCTTAATCTCGATCGATCTATTTATTCTAAGCGGGTCAGGTCTTGAGAGAAGATGGGAGGTGGAGTCATGTGTGAATTAGTGAGGCAAAAAGTGAGAGATGGAGATCCGACCCGATGGTCGGAGCTGAGAAACTATGGCGGTTGTGATGAACCAAATAGAAGTAAAATGGACGTGCGAGAGAAATGAGAAGTACCTAGGTGCACTACTATGATCAACTAGGCGAGGCGGAGATGAACGACGGGGTTATGGCCTCGATTTGCTGTGGGCGGCAAAAGATGCTAATTGTGATGGAGGGTTCCGACCCGAGCAAGGTGCGATCAAACGATAGCCAAATCAACCTTCGAAGGGGGTCTGTAGAAGCTTGTCACTATTATGGAGGTGGTTTGGGTGGGAGGTGGTGCGAGGCATGAGCAACCGAGCTTGGGAGGTAGATGAGAAGCTTTATAGGGGTGCCCGAGGTTCTAGAAAGATCGGAATGGTTCTCGAAACACCATGACGATCAAGTTGCTCCTAGGGATCCATGAGGATCACGGATTCTAGGAGAGCGGTCATGCGCAAGAATCAAGGCGAAAGGAGATCAGACCCAACCAGGAAAATCTGAGAAGTTGGGACCAGCTAAGGCTTGGCAGTCGGGTCAGCTGGGGGAGGAGGTTTACAAAGTGAATTGAATAAAAAATAAAGTGAGGATTGAATAAAAAATCCTAAATCAGGAATTTCCAAAGTGAAAGAAAATTGAATAAAAACAACAAATGATTTCAAAAAATAATAATAATAAATGTTATTATTTTTTAAATTATTTTTATGTGCTTTTTAATTATTCTTATGACAAATATAGATAACGTATATACAGTATAATGTAGTATGTCTAGGTATAATATACATGTATATTATGTACAGGTATTTTTATTTTATTAATTTTACAAAAAATATGTTTTATTTTAAATTTTATTTATTTACAAAATAAATTGAGGATTATAAAATAATTTTTATTTTATTTTTATGGTGTAAGTAAATATATTAATTTAATAAACATTTAATATAATATACATATGTGTCTTTTATACAACGAAATTTGGATTTTATTTTTGTTTTATTTTGTGTTTTCTGATTTTTATTTTATTTTTATTTTTATTATTACGGTTATGCACAAAAATGTTAAAAATATAATATGTACAAAGTATACTTTAAATATAATTATTTATATGTATAGGTATTGAGTGGATATACAAGGACCATATCTCCCCCTACTTTCTTCCGTGTTGATCAGGCGAGTTATTGAAATTCTCTCAAGGTTTGGGTCAATCTGTATTTATTTCATAATTACATCCTTCTTTCTTTTTCTTTTCTCTTTATTCTTTTAGTTTTTAAAAATATGTGTTAATTATGCAATATTAACAAGGACATGTACAATGTTAATTTATTATATTTACACTTATTTATAGATATTTTTAAAATAAAATAATAAATTATGAGAATCATAGATTCATCAGGAGACCTAATGGGAAGTTATAGATATTCAAAGCACGGCTCATAGACAAGGGATACACGTAGGGAGAAGGTGTCTATTACGATGGAACATTCTCTCCCGTGGCCAAGATTAAATCCATCAGGTCATTTCTAGCTATAGTTGCACATCCTTACTATTACATCTGACAGATGTATGTTAAGACATAAATCCTCAACGGATACATCAAAGCGGATATCTATATGAAATAGTTCCTGGGCTCATAGTTGAGGACACAAAGTGTGAAAGATGAAGGAATCTATCTATGGGCTCAAATAAGCTTCTCGTAGTTGGAACATCCGAGTTAATGAAACCATAAAGAGTTATGATTTCATTTAGATTCCAAGCGAACCATGTGTATAAAAGAAGCTTAGTGGGAGAGCCATCGTATTCATCGTGCTTTATGTGGATGACATGCTTATCATTAGGAATGATATTGGAATAATGAATAGTGTTGAGATCTGGTCGTCCCATACTTTTTAGATGAAAGATCTTGGAGAAGCCTCTTTTATCTTAGGTTTGAAGTTGTTCAGAAATAGATAAAAGAGGGTATTGCGACTATCACAACAAGGATATATCAAGAAGATCTTGTAAAGATTCAAGATTGATAATTTTAAGAAAGGCTCCTTCCCTTAAGACATGTTATTTACCTATCTAAAGGGACGACTCCTCAAAATATTAAGGAAAAGAACGCCATGATTGGATGCCTTTATGCATCGAGTGTAGGAGGATTGATGTATGTCATAATGTATACAAGACCAGACATTTATCTTGTAGTGAGAGTGGTAAGCTGCTACCAATCTTGCTATGGTGAGAAACACTAGAGCCAATAAAAGCCATCTTCAAGTACCTAAGAAAAACTCAAGACTACATCTTGGTATATGTAGATAATTATGTCCAAGATTTTGGGTACATAGATTCATACATCCAATCAGATGTGGATGAAAGGAAGTCAACTTTAGGATTCTTATTTCTATTTAATGGTGGTGATGTGAGTTGGAGAAGCAAGAAGCTGGATAACATGGATGACTCAACAATTGAAGTAGAATACATAGCCACATTAGATGTTGTTAAAGAGGTTGTGTGGTAGCGTAAGTTCATCCTAGAACTTAACGTATTTTCCTCATCGGAATCTCCCATTCCATTGCTTTGCAATAATACATGCACCATAACGCAAGAGAAGGAACCCATGTGGAATCAAAGAAGCAAACATGTAGATATGAAATATGACATCATCCGGGAGATCCAAAAGCAAGATGATATCACCATCACTGGGGTTACCTTTGTCGACAAAATTGTTGATCTAATTACCAAGCCTTTTTGATACAAAAGATCTTTGACTAGCATTCAAAAATATGGGTTTAAGAGTTGTACATGAATGGTAATAAGAGCTAGTGGAAGACTATTGGACTTGTAAGTCCCTAGAAACCCATTAATACAATAAAAGTTATTATTTTCTCATGCCTATCTTAAATAAATGTTTGTGAATGCACTTAAATTTAGGTCCCTTTGTATAATTAGGGTAATGTACTGTGGCCATATTTAATATCATGAATATTCAATAATGATCTCTAGTATGAGAAATAGATGTCTTTCTCTAAAGACTCATTTCCAACTGACTTCTTGATGCAGGTTTTCTACATACGAATAATGATTTTGAGATGTAAGAATAGTAAAGTCAAAGAGTTGAATTGATGAGATTGAGATAAAATAAGACATAAAGTTCAACTATTATGGTTATGTACACATACATTGACCAAAGATAGATATACATTTATATACTTGAGTGTGCACATTAGGTTAATCATTAGGTTGAAGACCTATTCAAAGTTTGTATACCAGCGAATTACTATGCATATGAATACATATGAGAAGTGTGATATCACAAAGGAATCATACATGTTCATACTTGAAGCACCGGGAAACAGAGCTCACTCATGAGATATTTTGGGATCATAAAGAATTCCATGCATGATCGTCTTGTTTATGAAATAAGACACAAATTCGAATATTAATGCATGCTTTTGGAAATTTGATTAATATTATCTCTCAATTATCGAATGAGAAATCCATTGATATGTTTTGAAGAAGAGAGATAAACTAGTGTTTAAACTTCTAATATATTAAAGTCTTCCAATATGAAGGATGAATGAGTATTGGGAATACTATGAATTAATTCTATCTTAGTAGATCATCTGCCATGACATTTCCATTCAGAGGGAATGACGAAGTCGAATGGATTTTAGTGACTCTACTTCTTAATTTAATGATATGATAATTAATCGGAGTAAGACTCATTTCATTTGACTCCAATATCCAATACCTATTCCAATTTCAATGTCCAAATGTTGAAAAGAGAAATGAATAATGGAAATGAAGATGGACACACTTCTTGAGCTCATTTATAAGTTCTACATGGTTAGGACTATGAGTAGAAAATGAGTAGAAAGATGAGTTCATTAATGTGATTCTTTATTGAGCTCATGGAGAGTTTAATGTGTTTCGTTGAGCTCACATATAGTGCGAATAATTTTAGCTAGAGCTCAAATATATGAATGCATTACCTTTCGTCAAAAGTGGTATAAAATCTGAAAGTAGATAGTTATCCAAATTTCAAGTCACTATGCATGTATAATATGATCTCCCTGACCTTATCTCCAAGTATCTGCATATGTATCTCATGAGTCCTAAATGGATTGGGACTCGTACTATGTGATGCCAAAATTGAGATGATAATTATTATTGTCATAATTAAATTTCTACAAGGGTATTTTTTGAATATGATTCACAAATATTATTCATTAGTTAATTTGAATAATAATTATAATAGTTACAATTTATTATTTTTTTGAATTTGATTCACTATTTTAAGGTACTTATTTGAATATGATTCACATTTGAATTGAAATATAAATTGGATTTACAATTTTTATTTGGATTTATGAATAAGGTTCACAAGTTATGAGCATTCTCTCATAATTTGTCAACTATAATAGTTAAATTATCATGAATATAATTAAGTAAAAACTTCAACAATAATTAGGATAAGGTGGACGTCCATGCTTGGAGAAGCATCGATGTCCATCATGAGAGTCCTAATGAGATTAGACTCTCCTTTTTGTTGATTTTATTACTTTATTTAAATGATAATTAAAAGAGATAATTTAATTCCTTTTTCTTGTTTAATAAGGATCGTAACCTTTGATCCACCATCCAAGGGATAATAAGGTGGACGTGTACTATGAGGAGTATGACTCGTCATAGATGTCCACCCGTCCCTATATAAGAGAGTTCATTTGCCTCTTGATATGAGGCTCGGTTGACTTAGGTTAAGGATAATTAATTAAGTAATAAAAGTTTTTGTTGTCACCCAAATCAACCAAGCCGAAATCAAGAAATTTATTCAACCACAAGGCTAATTTTATTAACCTTGTATATCAACCAGTGTCAAACACAAGGAGGCAACTGTTAATACAAGGATCAATTAAGATAGTGTAAAATCAAAGACAAGAAAGAAGCAATCATGGCACACCACTATTAGATTTTTGATTTTTTTATCTTTTTCTATTTTTTTTAGATTTTTAATTTATATATATGTATATATTAAGGTTTTTCTGATTTTCAATTTTTTAATGATTTCTACTTTAACTAATTTTTATACTTTTAATGTTTCAAAAAAAGTACAAATAAAAACATTGATATGAAAGACACACAACACTCTTTTTATATTTATGAAATATAGTAGAAATATCTAGAAAGATCAAGAAAAAATATTTTTGTGTTTTTTGATAATTTTTTACTATTTTTGTAATTTTTTAGTGATTTTTAGAATTTTTATAGTTTTTAGAATGAATAAAAAAAGGAAAAGAAGAAAACAATGCACAACCAGGAGTATTTTTTGAATCAAAAATACAAAATAAGCTCAGAGCCCATAGGAGGTATTTTTATCAAAAAGTATTTAAATATCTATAGTTAAAAACTGGAATCACAATTTCTTAACTTTTTAAGATTATATATATTTTTATGGTATTTTTAGGTGTTTAGTAAAAAGTTAAAGTTTTATAAAAGCAAATACAGTAGAAATTGGAAATAAAATCAAACAAATCAAAATAAAGCTACTCTATTTTTTGAATTTTTAAATCAATTTTCGAATTTTTATGAATTTTCCAAGGCAAACAGGGAGTTTTTGTGTTATTTTTTAATTTTCAAAAATATTTATTAAAAGAAAATCTGCAAACAAAAATTACCACTTATAAAACATAATAGCAGGAGCTATAAAGAATTTTCATGGAATTTTGGAGTAATTTAATATTTTTGTAAAAAAAGACATAAAATAAAAATGATGGCTGTAGAAGGACCAAAATGCAGTTATTTTGAATTATGGGGCCAATTTATAACAGACAATAACAATATAGTGGCTAATGTGCAATTAATCCATAAAAATCATGTGTTGCACGCGATTCAGATTCACAAGGGCATAAATGCAATTTTCCAAAAACTTTAACTATTTCATTAAACACATAAAAGCATAGGGAAAAATTTGCAAATAATCCTCAAAAACACGTAAAGACACACGTGGCATCAACTCGGATAGACTAAAATGCAAATAAGGAAACTATGAGGTCCTAACTGCAAACGTTCAAAATTACTTTTACAATTAATTTACTAAAATGAAATAAAATGAAGTTCAAGTGAAAAGATGAAATATACCCACGGGCACATGCAGGGCACATGCTCTGACGTACGGCCTTGATGGACCATTAGCTGCAGATCTGACGGTTCTGACAAAAAGGTGTGACATGTGATCCTGATGGCTTCTGGAAAGGATCTGACGGTCAGGGAATCTAGCGTTGGCATACGGTCAGATGGTGGCTGTGGCACAAATCTGACAGTCTAGATAATGTTGATGACGAACGTATTAGATGCATGCATGATCTGATCTGATCGGATCACCAATGCATGAATGGGTGGTCCGATCAAATTGGGAGGAGGTCTCTTCATCCAACAGTAGAGAAGGCATCTTCGAGGAACATGAAGAAGGTGCGATCGTATTAGCTTCGATCAGGTATATCTGGCGTTCCAAAGCTCAAAGCGATTGGCTACAAGGTCCAGCACATCACTAGAAGTGATCTGCATCGATTGGGAGCCTCAAATGGCTCGAAGGAAGCCTGGATGACGATATGGAGGTGAAGGTGCCGGGAATAGCTCCACCACTGAAGTTGAGGCTCAAAACGTGCCAATCGTACATGCCTGAACCTAGAAAGGGATGTTACGCGCAAAGTTGAAGTCTCAACGAGGGTTATTCTATAGAGGAAAAAAAATGAAGCGAGGGTGGATGGTGTTCAACCTCGAGTAACCATGTAGGGAGGAGGTCTATCCCTAAACTAGCTCCAATGAGCAAGATTTAGGGTGGTCAGGTTATGAAGGAAGATTGACAATGATATGAATAGTCGATCGAAGCGACAAGATATGGCTAATGAGGCTCCGACCCGGTGGTCAGAGAAGTGAAGTTGGACGATGTAGGTAATGACTAGATCAGAGAAATGTGAACGAAGGGATGGGGTTCAAAGGTACCTCAAATCTATGGGAGAGGAAGGTGGAAGTTGACTGAGTGAACGGCGAGTGCGTGGCCTCGATTCCACTGCCGGAGGCAGAAGAGACTGAACATGGTGGAGCTCTCCGGCCACGTACGAGCTTCGGCTCTATTGGCTACCAATCCGGGCTCCAAATGGGTGTTGCAAGGTCCTGTCACTACCCTATAGATGCAAGTGGAGAGGAGGAGGTGCACTGAGCAAGCTATCGGGCATGGTGGAGTGGAAGAGATTATTTATAGGGCTCCTCAGGCATCTAGAAGGATTGAGAGGTTTCACGTGAACCGAGGTGGATCCGACAAAGCCTAGGGATCTGCAAGGATCGCAGATTTTGGGGGAATAATCGGCATGAGATTCGAGGGAAAAGGTGGTCAGATCCGAGCTGGGGAAATGGAAAAAAACAGGTCTGGTAAAGCCCAACCAGGTCTGGGCCTGTAAGGGGAATGGTTGACCCAAGTCAGCAAACCCGGGCTGACCAATAAAAAAGGAATCTACAAAATAAAAGAAACTTTAGCTAAAAATAGTAAATGATTTTAAAATAAAAAATGATAAAAGAAAAAGTGTTTGTTGTTTTACAAACTATTTTTTTGTGATTTTTAATAAATTTAATGATATATATATATACACAATATTGTATACATTATATGTTAGTATGTATAGGTACCATATACCTATATATTATATGCATGTCTTTTTGTTTTATTATTTTTTTACCAAAAATACCTTCTTTTTATATTTTATTTACAAAATAATTTAAAGAGTGTTAATATATTTTTATTTGATTTTTATAGCTTAGTTACATTTGTTAATAAATTAATAATATGTACACAATATATACAATTGATGCTATTATACAATGAAAAATTGATTTTATTTTATTTTTATTCTATTTTATTTAAATTTTATTTTAATTTTATTTTAATTTTATTCAATTATTACGAATATTTACAAGTATTTAAAAATACAATATATGCAATTTATTCACAAAAATAAATAATGAAATAATGAAATACATGTATATATTACAATTGTACATACTTTAATTTTTAATATTTAATAGATATTTTTATTTACAAATCATTTTGAGATCCTTTTATTGATGAATGAACGGTGATAGATATGTACATAATAAATAAAGAATAAATAATATCAACAAGATTTTTCTTTGGATTTTATGAATTAAGCCATATCTCTCCCTACTCTATTCCTTCTCGATCAGGCCAATATTTGACCTTCTCTCAGGATTCGAGTTAGTTTGTACTTATTACATAATTACATCCATCTTTTATTTATTTTCTTTTTATTTTCTTCTTTATTATTTTGCTTAAAAAGGTTGTTAAATATACAATATTAACAAAAGCATGCACGATTCTAATTTATTGAAATTAATGTAGATTTACAGGCATTTTATAAAGGGATTTATGCTACAATAAAAGAATAAAGGATGTGAATCATGGATTCATCATTCCCTTATACTTTACCTTTGTTGGTACCTTAGCAAACACTTACTAGAAAAAGAAGTGAAGAAGAAATAAAGAAAAGAAAAAGCAAAGAACTTAGAATAATATTGATTATTAAACTTATCTTCATAAAATTGGAGTATGGAGCTTGGTTAGACCTTTGGAATATTAGTTTGGTGGAACTATATTGGGAAATGGATTTAAGACCTAACAGACTCTATGTTCCACAAGACTCCTATTCAGGTCACCTCAACAGTCAGATTAAAACAAGTCTATATACGCAAACTCTTATGAATATGAATCCATACTTGTACTATGTAAGTTATATATAGCTCCTTACCTCAGAAATGGAAAAGAAACAGCCTCTCTCAACATGGCAACTCTAGGCCCCCTGCCTAGCAACTCTTTCCTCGAGGAGCGATGTAATCGCTTCTAAGTTATAGTGCAACCAGCTCAAGAAGAGCAAAAAGAATAGAATGGATCGTGGCCAGTGTAGCTCTGTATCCCTTGGAGCATGACCAGTATAGCCAAGTCTCCACCTGAAAGCTCCCATGAGATGAGATAATGTATCACATGAGCTTTTCTTATTCAACTATATATTTTCAGGCATGCATTTTATTTTTAATTAGGAATGTCCCCTTTTGGCGTTTTTGCATTTTTTTAAAATATATACAACATGTGTAGCATGTACATAAGGAGTTTTTCCTCTTGAGTCAGTAGACTATCCCTCTTTTGGAGCATTATCGCAATCCCACGATGTCATGTCGTTAGACCTCAACTCTACTAGAGTGAGTAGAGATGCACATCCCTCCCTAAACAAGGACGAGTGTTTCCACTAGTTGTAACACGCCTGTGTGCTACCCCAAGCCAAAGGATTCTGCCCCCCTCACCATCTCATCCATGAAGAGATATGCATAGAATGCTTGTCCAACTTAAGCCACTGTTTAGAAGAATCGTGCATGTGTTGTGAAATATACTACTTAGACTAATTAAGATGACATGTGAACATAGTCTTGTGGACTCAAAGAATTAAGTTGTGAGGACCTGAAAAGGCTCAACTCCAGTTCCTATAAGGTTCCTATGAAATTAAGTGGACTAAGTTCTTAACCAAACTTCATTCTTCAATTTTATTCCAGAGTAGTTTAAATGTCAATACTACTCTTAAAGATGCAAATGCATATGGAAGTAAACGTATTTACAAAAGATTTTAAAAATAAAAGAAAATAAAAGACAAGATCTTTTTGAAAAGTTTTTCAAAGAATTTTTGCAAGTTTCTAAGGATTTTTTTAATTTTTCAAATTTATAGGTATAAGAAAGAAAATAAATTTACAAACAATTTTTCAAATAGGTTTTTGCAAACATTTTATTTTCACACATTTTACAAACATTTGTATAATATACATAATTTTGATACAAAAAATAATTTACAAACATTGTACAAACCAGATATTTTTACAATACAAAATATTATACAAAAATAATTTTGCAAAGATTTTTACAAACATTTTTACAAAAAGTTTTGCAAATTGTTTTTTTAAAAAAGTTTACACATATTTTTGCAAATATTTTTCAAAACATTTTTATTCTAATTTTATAAATATTAGCCATATTATTTAGTACCAAAGTACGAGTTATGGCTAAATTATATGTGCAATATATATGACTCCCCCTATACTTAGCTCGAACTATTTCCTCATAGTGACCGAAAGAGTGGCGAAGGAAGACATAACTCGTGCTAAGTATAGAAAAGTGAAAAGAATCATATACTATAATGACTCAAGAATGAAGGAATAAAATGAATAGAAGTTGATGATCCCCCCTATACTTAGGATCAAATAATACTAAATATAGAAGATAGTACAAAAGGAGAAAACCGAGGAAGGATGTACAAAATCAACGACTCAACTTGTCCCCCCCATACTTCAGGTAAAATATCCCTAAGTGTAGAAAAATGTCAACAGTTGAGGGACAAGTGAGAGAATAATCAAAGAAGTGAAAAATAGATATTACCTCCTCTATACTTAGGTTCGGATGTCCCTAAGTACAGGCAACAAAACAGTGCTAATAGAACAAAAAGAAATATGAACAACACAGGTTCAACACCCCCTATACTTAGGGTAAAGCATATCCTAAGAAATGCAATAATACTAAGCGAGACATGGGGTATTAAAAAGAATGAAAGAGTTAAAGAATAAAATAGAGATCATAGATATATGAAGAGGTGGATGGAAGTGCAACTCAAGTATGAGATACAAAGGATGAGAATCAAAGAACACATCTCCAACAAAATTAAGCGGGATAACATCAACGGTCAACGGGTCATGATCAAGAAAAAGCTTCAGATGCTGAATGTTGACCCGAAAGGTGGACTCAAAAGACAACTCAGATATGTTAATACTACCATTGTCGTGCACCTTTTTAACGAAATAGGGACATTTCCACTTGCTCTGTAATTTCCCTAGAAATAATCTTAGACATTCATCAAATACCATACTCTCTGATTCGCTTCAAACTACTTATAAGTGATGTGTGAATCATGCCATATCTTCATTCTATCCTTATATTGTAGGTTACTCGAATAGGTTGTATTTCTAAGCTCCTCCAGGGCTTCCAAATTTGCTTTCCTCCGATCTCCTACACTCTATGAATCCAATAATATCTTTGTGACTTTCCATAGTGCCTTATACATGATTTCCACAGGTAAGTGGCATGGCTTGCCATAAATGAGTCGAAACGGAGATGTACCCAATGGAGTCTTGGAGGATGTCCTAGAGGCCCACAAGACCATGTCCAAAAGTTGTGACCAATCCTTTTAGTCTTGTCGGAAAACCTTCGGCAATATCATCTTTATGTACCAATTTGATATCTCAATAAGACCACTCGTCTGTGGATGATATGGAGTGGCAACTCTATGATCTATGATGAACTCATTAGCAAGGGCCCTTATCTTGTCATTGATAAAATGTCTCCCCCTGTCAGAAATCAAAACTTTAGGAACCCTAAAATATGATATGATATTCTTTGCAGGGATGGCCTCAAACCAACGACTCACATAATCTATAGCCAATAAAATGTACTCAAATCCCTGACTGCTCAAGAATGGGACCATAAAATCGATGCCACATGCGTCAAAAACCTCATAGAAGTGAATGGGCTGAATCGGCATCATGTCTCAATGACCACGACTACCCATCCTTTGACAATCAATACACCTCCTCATGAATTCATCAGAATCCTTGAAGAGTGTTAGCCACCAAAGGCCAGATTGGAGAACCTTTTGTGTTTTTCGCCACCCAGAGTGATGTCCTCCTACCTTAAATTTGTGGCAATAGGTGAGGATGCTATGGTGCTTCTCTTGAGGAATACATTGACTCTAGGCACTATCCCCTCCTTCGTGGTTATGGGTGGGACCCTCCCAATAGTACGACTTGGCCTTCGTGAGGAAAGTCTCAAGTCGCTGCCTGGTCCAACCTTGTGGAACTTTCTTGGCAACAAGATAGTTCACAATGTTAACACACCAAGGAAGAGAGGTGATAGCAAGAATCGCCTCGTCTGGGAAAGTCTCAATAATAGGTGTGCTTGTCTCTAAATCCTCAAGATGCTCTAATCGGGTTAGGTGATCTGCTACCACATTCTTGACTCCATGCTTATCCTTAATCTCAATATCAACCACTGGAGTAGAAGGATCCATCTAGTCAATCATGCCTTGGCATCCTTCTTAGCCATTAAGTACTGGATGGCGGTATGATCAGTGTAAATAGTCACTCTAGATCCAAGAATGTAAGATCTGAACTTATCCAAAGGAAAGACTACTGCTAGCATCTCCTTCTCTGTAATGGTATAATTCCGTTGGGTGACAAAAGTATGGCCAACGTAATGAATGGAAAAAGGCAAACCATCCCTCCTCTGTCCTAGTACAACCACTATATCAAAATCAAAAACATCCGTCATCATCTCGAATGAGAGAGATTAATTGGGTGGCTGAAGGACAGGAGCTTGCATAATCAATTTCTTGAGAGTCTCAAATGATGGAAAACACTTATCATCTATAAGGAACTCGATGTCTTTTGTGAGAAGATCAGTAAGCGGTCGAGTAATATGACAAAAGTGATGAATGAACCGTCAGTAGAAACCAGCATGGCCCAGAAAAGACTGCAATGGCCTCAGATTGGACGGTGGAGTGAGCTTCTTGATGATATCCACCTTAGCCGAATCAACCTCCATACCCCTGTTGGAGATGATGTGACCAAGGACCGTCCCTTGAGTCATCATAAAATGACTCTTCTATCAAGATAGAATAAGGTTGAACTCAATTCACTGCTAAAGCACACGAAATAGGCAAGATAGACAAGCATCAAACCCATCGTCCTAGACCAAGAAATCATGCATGAAGACCACTAAATATTCACCCACCATGTCTTAAAAGATGCAAACCAGGTACCTTTGGAATATATCTAGGGTATTACATAATCCAAATGGCATCCGTCTAAAAGCTTACGTCCCAAATAGACATGTGAATGTCATCTCATCCTAGTCTTCGGGCGCAATGGCCACCTGATTATACCCCGATCACCCTTCAAGAAAGCAGTAATGTATCTTCCCAGCTAATCTCTCAATAATCTGGTCAATGAATGGTAGTGGGAAGTGATCCTCCTTGTTTGCCTGATTCAATTGTATGTTGTCCACATATACCCTCCATGAAGTAAGTACAATGATAGCAATCTCCTCTCTAACCTCATTCACAACTGTAGTGATACACATCTTCTTTGGTACCACATGTAATGGACTAACCCACTTGGTGTCAGAGATGGGATAGATAAAATCGGCACTCCACCACTGGATATTTCCTTTATGTAGTGATACCCATCTTCTTGGAACTCACGTGAAGGCACATCGTCATCCTCGAGATAGATGTAATGGAACACATGGCCGGACTTATCCCTGGAGATCTACTATAGACCAACCGATTGCCTTGAGATTTCCTTCAAGAACCTCCATCAAATGATATTCTTCATCATCGGTCAAATTTGCTGAGATAATGACTGCAAACATATAAGGCCTGCCCGTAAGGAATCTGTACTTCATGCTCTGTTGTAAGGTCCTTAATTCTGGGCATGTGGGAGTTGGTAAATTTGGCCTCTGAAATGTCTGTGTGATAGCTACCAGATCTGAATGTGAGAACTCTTGTTGTGTCTCTAAACTTAACGAAGATGGCAGTACTAATGTCTCTATCAACTTCATTGGCATTGTCTCCGTCCTGGTTGTAGGCTCTACATAAATCAAACATAGAAGGTACCCATCGAACTCCTTCTAGTCAAAGTCAGTGTCTGAATCAGAGGGATCATAATGACAAGAAATGGAATCAACCTCACTAACCGAATATGAATCACCAGCCTCTATGTTATTTTTCTCCTCAAGTATGCTCTCCGAACTCTTGTAAGTTGGCATATGTAACTCTGCTAATTCTGAAGATGTGACTAGAACTCGTGAATCCTCATCTGCCCAAACCACCTCATCATCTATAATCACAAATTCACACTCATGGTGGATGTCCTACTCTGAATGTTTCATCTACACTAAGATGGTTGAATCTCTGGATCTCAACTCCTCAATCATCTCTATTTGTATACTCTCACCCTCAACGTGAAAGTATACCTTCCTGCCATCATGATCCGACATGGCCTTTGTTGTCGCCAGGAAAGGTCGGCCTAATATAATTGGGATATATGTCACGCATTCAGGGATCTGAATGTCTAACACACGGAAGTCTGTGGGAAATTTTAGGCCCTGAACGGTGACGACAATGTCCTTCAGTAACCCATTCAGCCTCTTGATAGATCTATCTGCAAATTGAAGTATTGTCCTACTCTATCTAAGAGAGTCAAACTCGAATGTCAAGTAAGGTTGTCGGAAGAAGGTTATTCTAATACCTGCTATCTAGTAGAGTACGATTGAACTGCTACTCGTGAATATGACATCTGACATATGGAGCCCCTATATTTGGTCTCAAGGCTGGCAATCGATTATCGATGGCGAAGCATGTGGCACGAGTGAGCACATTGATCTCTGCACTATGGTTGCACCTCTTCTTCCTACGTATTGTGGTCTTTTCTCTAAGATTCTTCTGGAAGCAAGGGATGTGCTCTAATGCCTCCTGGAGAGTGAGCTGGATATGAAATCATTCTATCATCTGCTCGTTGAAATCTAATTGTTGCCTCTTTTTGGGATTTTCTTTTTTTTTGGCCCTTCCCTAAGCGAAGTGCTTGAGGGAAGCGGATGGTTGCACCCTCATAAAAAACTAGAGGGTCTGGAGTAGGAATATGTCTCTGAGCATACAAATGACTGGAATCCATACAAGCATCATCACATATCACATCAGATGGACCAGGAGAAGAAACAAAAACCTTTCCTTTATTCATCTTTTTGTTTTTCAAAATTTTGTATTTTTTGTATTTTTCTAAAAACATCATCTTAGGTACAAGAATATGAGTCAAAACAATTGGAGTATCTGAACATGGACTCTTGGTGGCATCAGTACCACCGACAACATCTGAAGAAGTGACATCAGTACCGTGCTCTTGCCCATCATGTATGGTGGCATCAGCCCCACCATCTGCGACATCAAGAGATGGGACCACATCAACACCATCGTACGGATCATCAATCTTCATGGCATCAGTACTACCATCAATATCAGTGACATCGGCACTACTCTCTAGCTCATCTGGAGCTCCTGACTGGGCATCCTATTATCACTTAGATGAGGCGCTGCTTGCTAGCTTCCTACCGCTCCCAAGTGTCACAAAATCAGCATCAAATAAATAATGCATATCATCAAGTACCTAAATAGGAGTGTCAGACTCTGTAGATTGTACCTGTTCAGATTTCCTCTTCAGATTGTTCGATTTTAGCTCGATCTATGTGGGTATGGAGGCCTTGCCCTTGATGATCTCTCTCATCTCCTGACTGAACTCATCCATCTATCACCTGAAAGTGGTATACTGCTCTGCAAGAATGCAGGTGAGATCCTCTAAAGCAGGGTTCTTATATGATGGTGTATGGGAACCAGATGGGTTGACTCTCTGGAAGTGCTGAGGCTGGCCATGCTGCTACTGTTATGGGTATGAGTGAGGGGGAGGCTACTGAAAGTGGGAGTGAGGTTGTTGCTGCCTCCACTACTGATGCTAGTATTGGGGTTGAGGAACAGTGTGATGGGAATACTAGGGCTGCTACTTCTACTGTATATTCTTTCATGATTGTGTCGGAGGCTTCTACTGGGACTGAGAATATCAAATCCCATTGACTCCCATCAATGGCTCAGTATGCTCGTGCTACGATGGGGGAAGGGACACCAATGGCTGATCACTCTGATAGACCACCATCTGTGTGTCAGGTGAAGGTGGTGGTGGCAATTGGTACTGCATGGGTGGTTGAACATGCTCCGCCTTAATGTGATAAATATGTCAGTATGAGGCAGATGTCTTTGAAGATCAGCTCCACTGATCAGCATGTGACATAGACTGTGGAAAAGAAGACATATGTGCCTCTTAAAGGCACATGATCTACGTCTTAAGTTCACTCGTCTCATCAGTCCTGTAGAACTTATCCATGCCCTGGCATGTCCTCTTCTCTATGATCTCCATGTGGTTCAATTTCTGGCTGATAATGCCCATGTCTGCAGCTGATGACACTGCTAGTACTGATGTTGTAGAAGATGAAGATAAACCGACCTCTATAAATGCTACTCTGTGGTGAGACAACGCCTGGTGGGGAGGCTTCCCCTAAGTGTAGACACAGGTCTGGGTCATCACTGTGTAGTTCTTATCCATTTTCTCATAGATGGCCCAGACTTGATCCTAGTCCTTGGAGAAATAGGATCCTCCATAAGAGGCATTGACAAGCCCCTACAGTTCAGGTGTCAGGCCACAAAAGAAGCTATGGATCATGTTGGGCTTGCTAATATCATGATGTGGATACCTATCTATGAGCTCTCTGAATCGATCCCAAGCCTCATGGAACTGCTCGCTTGGAATCATGGTAAAGTTACTGGTTATTGCTCTCACTGCATTCGTTTGACTGAGTGGATAGTACTTGTTGAGGCATTTGGTCCTCAACTGCTCTCAGGTAGTGACAACCCTCCCCAAGTGCTTCAGCTAGTTGGTTTCTCTGTTAACCAAGGAAAATGGGAAGGCTATCAACTTGATGGTATCCTCGTTCACCAGCCTGTTGTGGATGATGTTGCTGATCATCTCAAACTTCTGAAGATGTAGATGGGGCTCCTCGGTGGAACATGGGAAATAACTGAATTGTTTGTGGATGGAGCTCAAAATCACCCAGAATGGCAAGCAGCTGAATCCACCTATGAATGAGAGTTGCACCAGGGTTGTGCAGCTCCCTCATGGTGCACAAAGGTCTCTGTGGATCACCAGCCTACTCCTGGCGTCTGTATATGTCCTATGCTCGATCCTCAAGTATGTATCTACTGCCACCAGGTCTCTCAACTCTGGCATCTCCTCTCCCATCTCGCATCTATGTCAACTCCCGCCTCACCTCTATTATGAGCATCCCACTATCCCTAATCTATTTGCATCGCCTCTAGGGATGTCAGGAGGGTGTTGTTGATCGTAGCTTGATAAAACACATCGTGAATACCTAGTTGCTCATCCTCTCCCTACTCTTGGGCCATCTCGTTAGACTCTGAAAAGGAAAAAAGAGCAGACCTCAGGTGTCACCAAGTTAACAAAAATCCGCTCTATCTATTGGTGTTGTACCTCAGGTAATGTATCAAGGAGGTAAAAAAGAATTACCTGGAATACTCAAGTCATGAGAGCGGGTCTGAGCTCTCTGGAACAACCCTAGATGAACAGGAAGGTGTGTTATGAAGCGATTCCACCAAAGGTAGCCTAAGAGACCACCTACCCATCATCGTGATGTAGGGAGAAGTGAAGAGTAGATCTGAACTAAAAAACAATAGATGAGAAAACAAACCTCCAATTCACCAACTCAACACAATGAAGATTGTGAAGGTCCGATCGTTAATCTTTTCTATTTTAGTGTTTAGTGATAATGCAGTTATTATTCAGACTCACGGGTGATATCACCTGGGTTAGAACCTGATCAAGCCGATGGTACACACCTAATTTGAACAAGACTACTTGTACTAAGGGTCGAAGACAAGTTCTTGCATCTCAACCATATATCAAAGAGTAATGTACAGAAGTATAGGTCACAAGTCCAGGGTTTTGGGCGTTAATCCTTAGCGACTACATCCTCGCCCACTCTGTCTGGAGATAAGTCATGAATTTGTGATTCATCACTCTAAAAGTTGAAAATAGAGCTTCATTCCCAAGTAATTAACTACATTTTCCCACTTATTATGCATTATTATCATTCATGCACCTGTAAATAATTTCTGCATTTAGCATGCATTTTCGCATTAAAATAAGAAGCCAAATTCCCTTGTAAATATCACATGTAATATATATATATATATATTCCCTTATTGTATCTATTTTACACTAACTCCAAATCCAATAAAATCAACTTTATAGTATATATATATTACTTACTCTAATAAAGAAAAAATATCAAAAAAATACTAACTTGTAAAATTGACCAATAAAACCCAAATCCAAGTTTGGGATTAAGAACCTTAAAATGCTCATCTCTCTCATACACTGTCTGATTTAGGTCTAATTAATTTTAAAGTAATATGCATTCAAAGATCTTTAAAACAAGACTAATTCATAAAAATCGGAGATAGTATGTGCTTGGGGTTTGGACCCCAATTGTATATTGTACATATTAACCAAATTGCCCTCTATTTTTATCTTTTTTTCATTATTATTAAAAATCCAAAAAATAGATTAAGTAGTATATATCTATTATATATTTTTTCTAATTTTAGTTTGATTTTTATCTTATTTAAGTGTGATAAAAAATTGCAAAATATAAAAATGTGGTATACTATAAAATACCATCTAAAAATACTTTTTGTACAAATGACTTTTTTTTATTTTCAATCCTTCACGAAAGTTGTAGATTTCATTGATACAAGCAACTTTCACGTTGACCACTTTTTGCTTTAACCCCTCCTATAATTTCTGTTTTATTTTTAATTACATTTTATTAGTAATTTTTGGGGAGTCAATACGTGGCACCTCTTGGAGCTGCCACGTGTCATGTACTTAACTGACCTTTATCTCCTCTTTTGTGGCATGTTGGATGAAGGGGTATTCATCCAACGATCGAAATTTCTTTTTCCTTTATTATTATTATTATTTAGTTTTATTTTTTTTCTTTTTTTCTTTTTATCATTTCGTACCCCTTTGACACGTGTCATTCCCTCGGCCGTTCGATCTCGGTCAATCGAATGGCCAAGGCCCCATTTTCCAGCTCTGTTCTTCCTGACCCAGAAACCCAACTGTTGCTCCATCCGCCCCTTGCACCAACACCTCGTGGGACCAGGCCCTCCACGCACATCCCCGTGCCTCGCGAAACTGCCCGCCCTACTGGGCGCGGCGGTGCCTCGCGACCCACTCCCTCCATATCTTCCTCCCACGAACTGCACCTCCCGCTCATCCTGTGGTCCTCACTCCAATCGCCCTTAAAAGAACCACTCGCTGCATCATTCAAACCATTTCCATTTTTCCTCAGAGATAGAGTCCGAGCTATCACCCACATTGGTGAAAGCAATCACGGCTCACTGGTAGAGCGACGACAAGAAGCTATCCTTAGCGACAGCCAGAAGGCTCGATCCTTCTGTTGCAGCTTTGATCTTCATGATCTGCTGAGCTCGAGCTTCGCAACTCTTGAGCGACGATCATCGGAGAGTGTCTAGCACTCCAACCTCGTCCAACAAACCTTTCAGGTAAACCTCCTCCTTCCCTTTATCTTATCTCTTTCTCACTTTCTCTCTCTCTCCCTGTCATTCTTCTTCCCTTTATTAATTTGTTCCACAATTTTCCCCCATTTCTCAATCGCTCCTCCATCATCGCATCGTCTTCTTTCTTCCTTTCCAAATTGCTCACAGATACACCCTTCCAGATCGTAACTCGTCATTCAACCATCAATACCATTATGATCCATCCTTCCATGTAGATAGAGCTTTAGGCTCGAGTCTCGGTAATTTACTTATAGGTACACGATCCGGAGGCGAAGGCAATCAAAGCCCCATATTCTTTGTGAGCTTTGCTGTACTTACGGGTTTCATACGTCAAGAAGCACCACAACAGTCTTCATCAGGTATCGTACACTGATGTGGAGCTGGGGCCCTTGCAGCATCCTTGGAGGACTACGGGCATCAGCATTTGAACCTCACACTCAGTCGTATGTCGACCACTACGAGGGTTTGACATTTGTTCTATCATTGGCTGCCCAACCACCTCACGCTGCCCACCTGCCACAGCCACCTACTCCAGCTGCGAGCAACCGCAAGTTCGCCCCTCATCGTCGATGCCTAGGATCTCCTGCAAACCACCCACGCGATGTCGCGGTGCACGTCTCCACTGCTCGACCGTGTGTCTGCCGAGCTTTCAATGCGGGTCCCTGCAGCCACCTGCGGTTGAGATCTTCATTATCTCCCCATACAATAACACTGGCCTCTACCGCACCTCCATACGTGCAGCCGTAGCACGACCACCCAGCCGCATTCAGATGTCCTCCACAGCTTAACGTGACACTGTCTCCAGTCAGCCGCCCAGTGCGATCGTCGTGCCTTCACTCCTTGCACACGTAGCACCCATGAGCAACTCGTCCTTAAACTATTCCACTGCACGTGCGAATCACATGATGTGGGTGGGGTAATTGTAGAGCAGCCCTTCCATGTCCAGTAAATAACAAGACGTACCCCTTTTCAAGAAGACACATGACTAGCATGTGCCCTGATGGAGATTTTGCGTAGAGACCCTCTATGATTTAGCAAATCATGAGAGACATCGCCAGTTGGACGTTACGTGCATCTCACGTCCCCCACTTGGAATATTTGCAGAAACACCCTCACGGGTCTTGGTAGTTAAAGAAGCGACTTTATTGCTCTATTTTTTTATTATTCATTTTAATTATGTAAATTGTATTGACGTCCTTGTGTGTGCACATTTGTTTGAGTCTTATTTACCATCATTTTCATTATTCTGAGAATTGCTCATTGTAGAACACCATATTCTCTATCATTGTGGACAATGGTTATATTTTTGTGAGCTGTGATTTATTTAATTGAATTAATTTGGTGAAATATTGTATATTTTACCCATTTTTATTCTGAAATATATTTAATTATTTGCTGCTCCAAAATTTCCAAAAACTCACAGTAAGTGGAGTTTGAACAGTTTTACTTTGTGCCCAAAAATCATCTTATTTGTACGTATATCGAAGACAGAATAAATTACTTAGTGATTCGTTTAATTAATTTTAGTGAGACATAACTTAGTTATTTTTGGGATCCGATAATTTTCCTGGATTCCTCTCACATAGAAGTATCTAGGATAGTTTCAGAAAATAATTTGGTTTTGTACTTATTAAAATTAATTTACAAAAATCACCCTACATTCATATTTAGTTTTAATTAATTCATATTGAGTCGAAAAATTCCAAAAAAATTACAGTGGTCTAATTTCATTGCATTTCACGTTTTGGCTAAGTTTGAGGATTTTGGACATTATTTGATCGAAATTTGTACTTTAGTGCTTAAACTAGCTCGAAATTACATTACGTTCATATACTGCATTTGAAAATTAAAAAAATGTTTCTCTGGAAACCTAGCATCTTGATCGACTTGAAATAAATCTAAGGAGAAAGTTGCCTCCTTGAGTTCGGAAAAAAATTTCCGCTCGCTATTAATTGTTACATTAAATATGCGGTTTTTGATAGATCCAAATTTTACCTGATTGCAATGAACAAACACAAAATTTAATCATTAATCAGATTTAATTAAAAGGGTGATTTTTGGATCAATTAAATGGTGTTGTTGCTAGGGAGGCATGGCTTAGGTTAATTTTTAGAAATTCTAGATTTTAGGTTTTTCATCCACGGGTAGTCTGATTCCTGGTTCTTCTTGTGAATATTTATCTATTTTCCTAGCATTTTTTGCTGTCACTTATTTGCTTTATTTTGTGTCCTTTTCTCTGACCACTGTCTTATTTTTGTGTGAGGAACACGAGGCATCATAGGTGACCGATCATGCGAGCCGAAGAACCCGCATTGAATTGAACCGAGTGGCTTTGAGAGAATTTGTAAAAAAAAGTATGCATTTAAAGTGATTCCCATTTGAGTTCTCGCATGTGTAACCAAATAGAAAGACTCTTTGTGTTGTGTAGTTGCTTGACGTATATTAGAACCTACACTTGCTACTCTTAGAGCTTACTAGGATTGTTTGTGCTCGTAATATCTAGGACCACACTTCACCATTAAAAGATGCACTTAGACCATAGGACTATAACCAAAATTAAACTCGTTCTTCACTCGCTAATAGAACTGCATGTCTTGGAGTGCCTTTTTACTGCCTGCATTCATTTAGTATAAAAAAAATCCAGTTCTATTTTTCATCCCGTATGTAGAGCGCGAGGACCACTGTCAGTCTTCTGAACTGGGCATGCATCATTGATTTTTCATTGCATCGGCTTTTCTCGACTTCCCCCCTGGTTTCACAACTTAGGATTAAAAGAAATTGGGACTGGACAATAAGCGTGCCTTGTGTGTCTGACTAATCAAGTGGTCATCTGACTTAAAATCTAGACTGCTAAACGAATTGACCAAAAAAACAATGTAAAACTGGAAATTCTGTTTGCGGGAGAGTAACCCCGACCTTGATTTCAAATTGAGTGAGGGTACAGAGAGTGTGTGCACACCCTAAGATAGATCCCAAATCCCCGCCTTCCATATCAACGTACCCCACTCTTAGTAAATATCACAAGCTGAAGTATTTGAAGTTCAACTGACCAACACCAAGTAGCCTCTGCTTGTCTCGGCAAGTAGATAAGGGTGAAGCATTAGTGGGACGCAACAAGTTGCTAGTAACCCTCTGGGGTGAAGTGATAAGACTTGTCAGCCGCCGCCTACTTCGGTAGGTAGATAGGGGCAAGTCCATGAACTTCATCGGTAATAATCGAGTAAGGTAGTGATAGGAGCTAAGGGAGGAAGCACGTTGGTATCTTAGGCGACAGGTTAAACAGGGGAGACACATCATGCATTGAGCTGACTTCCCTATAGTCCATCACATAATCCTTGCTAATTTGCTTGAAAAACACACTTAAAATCAACCAGATTAATTGGACCTAACTTTGGGTCCTTCACCATGTTGAGTGTGAACTCAGGGTTTGTGATTCAATTGATTGCTTTAGGTAGGAGTCAAATCCTATCTTCACATTTGTGCTCCCGATTCTTTTTGCCATCGAGGATGGATGACTGGTGGAATATTTACTCAAGCTTCGTGAATCTCTCATTGGACCACTCACAAAGTGCATCTTCATCAGCTCGAGCGCAACTTGGTCCAACTCGAGCTGATGACCCTCTTGAGTTCGGAATCTCTCACTCTCGAGATGGTCACCCTCAAACCATCCCTCTTCTCTCATCTCATCTCATAGAGGAAGACCTTCGCCTTCATAAGAATGTCTTCACTACTACTTCCTCTAACCTATACCACATTATTTATCCAGGTGAAGAGGATGAACCCGAGACCAAGATGTCTAAGAAAAACCCAAACGAAGAGGAACACAGAGATGACCCTATGCATTAAGTCCTTGCCCGTTTAACTAGATCTAAGCAGTTGAATGCCGATCTTATAGCTAGGATGGGACACGTGATTAAGGCGGGTGGAATAGACAGATCGATGGTAAATGCCTACAACCCAGCTGAGAATGAGATACATAGTTCGTTCGTACCTGAGGTACCCCCAGAGGTATTTGAGCTGAAGCACCATTTCCTTGGGCTGCTACCAAAGTTTAATGGAAATACAACAGAAGAACCATGTGCTTTCTTGAGAGACTTTGAGTTGGTATGTAACAACCTTAGCCATACTAGGGATGGACAATATTACATCAAGATGAAGGCTACCCCGTTTGACTTAGGAGATAAGGTTTCCCATTGATTGAAAAATATCAAGGTTAGATGTACGACCTGGATTCAATTCAAAGATTTATTTCTAGAGAAGTTCTACCAGTCAGTAGGACTAACCAGATGAGGACAAAGATCGCTAGCTTTTCTCAAGGTCCCCAAGAACCATTCCATGAAGCTTGGGATAGATTCAATAACTTGACACAGAAATGCTCTTGCCATGGCATTACCAAGGGGATCTTGGTCCAGACCTTGTTCTGTGGTATGACCCCTGAAATGCATAGGTTAGTGAGTGCATCCTGTGGAGGTATCTATCTGAATAAAAATGAAGATGTCGTATGGAAGATCCTAGAGCAGATGGCAGAAACAGAAAGATCTCAGGCCACCAGGGCCTATCAGGTGTCTCCCTCAAGCCTACCTCATGAGACACTTGGGAGTACTATAGAGGATCTGACCGACGACCTAATCTCTAGTATGGGTATAAAAGCTGATAAGCTTACCATGGTAGAAAAAATCCACAAGAGGGTCACTGGCCTTGAGGCGTTTTCACGATAGCCTAAACAAGTGGAGGAATTGACTGAGAAGGTAGCCAAGATACGACTACCTGCCCCTTCTGCACCACATGTACCTGTACATCGAGTGCACCTAGTACAGGAGCAGGTACAGAGGCCTCAGAGCAGTTAGGTTGAGGAGCAGCAATACACTCAGCAGGAGCAACACGCACCCCTACAGGTGGAGTCAGTCTATGAGGAGCCTCTGCAAGTGTTTGAGATCAACGGGATGTAGTACAACCACGACCCCATCGACAGACAGTCGGGGATTGAATGGTCAGCTACACCGACTAGCTTACCAGGAAACCAGCTCTATCCCCACAACGCGTTTTGCGCAGTCCCGGCCAGGACAAGGAAAGTAGCATCAGCAACACCAGCAGAAGCGCTCATTCCACTCAGGCCAGCAGGGCCCCCACCACCTTACACCTCATATTCCCACCCACAGCAGTACCGGCAAGGCCAGCAAGGCAAATATAGACAGCAGAATCACGCATCCTCTAGTCAGTAGCAGCAGGCCCTACCCACTAATGATTTGGGGTCCCTCACCTTGGCCATCCAGACGTTGATTGATAGGGTTCAGCAGATGTAGAATGATTACCATGACATAAGAACAGATCTTAACCGTGTCTCACACCATCAGGATCAACATATGGCACCAAGGACCCCAATTCCTGCCAAGGTTCAGGCTAACCCCAATAGCTTGAATCAGGGTCAGCATCGACCATGAGATCAGGTATATTACTCAAAGTATTCTCTACCTGAACATGAGTTCCTTTCCTACGATAATGTTATTCATATGTCCCTCAAGAGCGGAAGGATCGTGACCATACCTGATCGGGCACAGGTACATTAAGAAGATGCTACCAAGTCACTACCTGAGGAGAACTTGGAGGTAGAGGAGCAGCATAACCACCACCATCACCTTCAGCAGCAGAATAAGAGGATTTCAAAGTCCTCAAAACACCAAAGCAAAAAATACAAAAAGATGGAGAGGAGCACTGGCAATGAATCAAGCGTGCCTGATGAAGAGCCCGCACCTCCATCTGAGGAGGGCGCATCAGGAGTAGCAGAAGATGCACCACCTATTTCATTTCACGAATTTCTTTCCGTCAAAGTCAGAGTTAGAGTCCTAAACCTGTGCAGAACTCATTTCCCATTTGAATGAAAACATTTCAGCTTCAGAATCTGAGTTGCCTTCAATAATCCCTTTCCTTCGTGTCCTTAAGGGTGAAAAGAAGAAATCTAAAAAAGTCCAAAAAGATGACCCTAAGATGGCTGAGTTTTGCAACAAATATATCAAGGTCACAATCCCCTTTGATAAATATGTGGATATGAGACCTGCATTTCAGAAGTACCTTAAGGTAAGATGCACACCTACTAGGGTCAACAGGAAAACAAGAAGTCGTGTTGAGAAGCACGTTTTGTCAGTAGCCACTACTTGCGCCATCAAGAACTTGTTTCCAAGGAAATGAAAGGACATGGGTTCCCATTATGTGGTGAGTCATGTCGATGACATTGCATTTGCATGCACTCTCATGGATAATGGATCCTTAATTAATATGATGTCAACAGCCCTCTATTAGCGGCTAAATCTAGGACCTCTTAGGAAATCCAGAGCTTTAATCTAGTTTGCAGACAAATCCACCACGAGGTCCAAGGGAGAATTTAGGAACATTATCATCAATGTCAAGGGTCAGGATTACATGGTGGACTTTACAGTCCTTGATACGGAGACCCCTCGAAATTGGAGAGATTCCCAGATCATTCTTCGAAGGACCTTCCTGAGAATAGCAAGGGCCTTATTTGATTATAAGGTCGGGTAAATTCAGTTCCAAACTCCAGGAGGAGATGAAGAACTTGAGATGAAGCAGACAATGTGGCAGAGGCCAGATTCTGAATCTAGCATCAAGTACACTTTGTCAGAAGCAGACTATGTTCATGTAGACATTGTTGGGCCATGGAAATTGAACCCAACCATCACCGATGAGTCCTTCTCCACTAGAGAGAATTTAGTACATGAGACAGTTTACGAGTTCCTTAGGAAAAAATAATACGCAGAGAGTGCATCCCTCTACATCTTCGATGACACAAAGGCACAGTTGGGCATGTTAGTCATTCCCTCTTTAGGACAATTAAAAGATGTGAATGATCAGTCAGACTTGGCTTTTACCGACATCATGGATACTTTTGACGATCCGACTCTAGAGCTGAGTCAGTTCATGGCAATTACATCAGACACAGATCTAGCAACTACCAGCACGAAGCCAGAATTAATTAAGCCAGATTTTCTAGATGACCACACTTTACCTGAGCTCAAACCATTACCTACAGTCCTGAAATATGCCTTCCTTGTGGGACAAGAGATGAAGTTTCCGAGCATCATCAGTTCGTGATTGATAGAGGAGCAGGAATCTCGCTTGCTAGAGATCCTGGAGAAAAACTGCAAGGCAATAGACTAGAGCATCTCTGATCTCCACAGAATAAATCCCGCTCTGTGTACGCGTCATATCTACCTTTAGAATGAAGCTAAACCCTCTCGTTAACTCCAGCGTAGATTGAATCCAAATTTACGAGAGGTTGTGAAGAAAGAAAATGAAAAATGGTGCGATGCGGGTTTTATTTATCACATCTCTGATTCTAAGTGGGTGGCACCTATTCATGTTGTCCCGAAGAAGTCGGGAATCCAGACGACCACCAATGAGGATGGAGAGGAGATCGTGACACGAGTACCCACGTCATGGCGTGTCTTTGTGGATTACCGACGCTTGAATTCCACGACGAAGAAGGATCATTTTCTCTTACCATTTATCGATCAGATCTTAGAAAGATTAGAGGGAAAAGAATTCTTCTACTTATTAGATGGGTTCTCGAGCTACAACCAAGTAGCTATTGCTCTGAGGATCAGGAGAAAACCACATTCGCATGCCCCTTTGGTATCTACGCTTTTAGGCACATGCCCTTTGGTTTATGCAATGCTCCCACTACATTTCAAAGGTGCATGATTGCTGTATTCGCTGAGATGGTCGGTGAATTCCTGGAAGTATTCATGGATGACTTCTCGATCTACAGTGATTCCTTCGGTTCATGTCTTAGAAATTTGGATCGAGTTCTCAAAAGATGTTGTGAGGTCAATCTGGTGCTCTCCTGGGAGAAGAGACACTTCATGGTCATGGAGGGAATTGTATTGGGTCATGTCATCTCTAAGAGAGGAATGGAGGTTGACCCTGCCAAGGTGGACGTGATCAGACGACTCCAACCACCATCCAATGTAAAACAATTGCGGTCGTTCCTCGGGCGTGTTAGATTTTACAGGAGATTCATCAAAGATTTTTCAAAGAACGCTCGATCGCTAACTGACTTAGGTAAAGACATGGAGTTTATAGTCGATTATAAATATATTGATGCCTATAAGCTACTTCAAAGGATTATCATGGACGCCCCGATCCTACGAGCCCCAGATTGGTTTCTTCCTTTTGAGATCACGACAGACACCTCAGATTTTACTGTTGGGGTTGTGTTAGGACATATGCGGGATGGCGTCCCGTTTGTTATACACTATGCAAGAAAAGTGCTTGATCTCGCTCAACGTAACTATACAGTTACCGAAAAAGAGATGCTTGCGGTAGTATTCACCTTGGATAAGTTCATATCTCATCTTATCAGATCTAAGGTGATTATGTTCGCATATCATACAACACTACGGTACCTCATGGAAAAGAACGACGTGAAGGCGCGTCTTCTTAGGTGGATTTTACATATCCAAGAGTTTGACTTGGATATCAGAGATAAACCTAGAAAGAAGAATGTATTGTCTGATCACCTCTCCCGTCTCGAAAATCTTGATACTTCTGATGATACCCCTATTCGAGACCCCTTTCTTGACGAGTTGGTTTTTGTTATCTACTCACTCCCATGGTACACTAATATAGTGAACTATCTTATCTCCAAGAAAGTTCCAGAAGATTGGCCCAAGAGCAGCATAGACCGACTCAAGTCGGATTCGAGACATTACCATTGGGAGGATCCGATCCTTTTCTTTCAAGGACCGGATTGTGTCTGGATGAGGTGTATTCCTCAAGAAGAATACTAGAGTGTCCTTACTTTTTGTCATAATCTAGAGCAGGAGGATACCACTTTGGGAAGAGGACCGCATGGAAGTTGTTACAGTGTGGCTTATACTTGGCGACTCTGTTTCACGATGCTCTCACCTTTATGAAGTCGTGCCCAGTATGCCAGCAAATGGGAGGAACCGTTGGTTCCAAGTATGAGATTTCAACGTAGTCTATCATCATTTGTGATGTCTTTGATGCCTGGGGCATCGACTTCATGGGCCCATTCCCGATTAGCCATGGTTTTGAGTATATCCTTCTTGCGGTGTATTATTTGTCAAGGTGGGTGGAGGCTATTCCGACTAGAGCCGTAGAAAGCAGGAAGATCATATCATTTCTAGGTTTGGGATCCCCAAAGTATTGATGTCGAGTAGGGGTAGCCATTTTGTGAACAGAGATGTAAAGAAACTTATGAAGAATTACAGCATCGAGCATCATGTCGCTAGTCCTTGCCACCTACAGACCAATGGCATGGCATAGGTGTCGAATAGGGAGGTTAAGACCATATTGTATAAGCTTGTCCGCCCAGAAAGGAAGGACTGGTCTTAGATCTTGGAGCAAGTCCTTTGGGTTTATAGGACAGTTTATAATACAACATTAGGAACCTCCCCATTCATAATGATATTTAGTAAGCCACGCCACTTGTCCGCAGAGTTAGTGCATAAATCAGAATGGGCAATTGATGAGCGAGCCGAGCGACTAAGGTTACGTGATATCAAAGGTCGTTGCGACCTCAACCACTCAGACCGATCTCAACAAGAAAAACAGACCACCAAATAAAGAAATAAAGCAATCAAAATGTGGAAAGTGGTCTTGCTAGTTTATTTTACCTGTTATAGCTACCGAGGTCGATCTCAAGGAGCATGACATGGAAAACCTACGAAGTAGTCGGGAAACCAAGAAAAGAAATAAAAATGGTGGTTTTTAATTTTTCAATTTTTTTTATAATTTTAAAATAAGAAAAAGAATAAAAGCAACCCAAAAAGCAACAATCAACTAATTATTTAATAGTACAAAAATCCTAAAAAATTCAAAACAAAAATATTTTTGTGTGTTTTTAAGATATTAAAGTGTTTTGTGAATTTTCTTGGGGTTTTCTGATTTTTAATTGATATTCTAAAAATCAAAGGAACTCAAAAATAGAAAACAATGTACAACTGGAATCTAAAGGAAAATTAAAAGTATTTAAAATACCTATACAATTCAAGCAGCAATTTTATTTAAAACTACAAAATAAAATCTACTTCCACAAGAAGAAAACACATTTTTTTATTTTTTGTATGAATTTTTAATAAATTTTAGAAGATTTTAACTCTTTTCAATTTTTATTGGTTTTATAAAGGGGAATAAAACGAAAATTGCACAGATCCTCAAACAACACAAGAAAAGCCATGGGGATTTTTTTTTGAATTTATCAAGCATATTGATATTTTTAGTTGATTTTCTAAAACAAACAGGGATGATTTTTAATATTTTTGAATTTCTAAAAATAACAAACAAACTCAAAACAAAAGCCAAAAAATCATCAAAATTCCTACATAGTGGCAGGAGCCATGTCAAAATTTCGTGATTTTTGGAGCAATTTTGCTATTTATTTAATCAAAAATAAAAGACTCAGCTCACAGGGACCAAAATGCAAATAACATAAGTCCTAGGACCAAATAATAACACGCAAGAAAAGCCTAGGGCCCAAACTGCAATTTATCCACCAATATTTGTACATGTCACAAATCCGCACTCACAGGGCATATTTGCAAATATGGGCAATAAACATTCAATCCATAACAAAAGATAAATTCAGGGTATACAATGCAAATAGCCGAAATAAACACGTGACAAAGCACGTGGGTCCTCACAGGCATGACTAAAGTGTAAATATGAGAAACTACAGGGACTGGAATACAAAGAGGTTCAACTATGATTATATTTTACAGACTAAAATATAAACGAAAATAAATGCAGGGTAGAATGAGCAATATATCCATGGATGCACATGACGAAGCGCATGACGAGGACGTGTGGCAACCGTTGATGAGGCGTGATCGTACGGCTCTGGCGCGTTAGGTGTCAGATCTGACGGCTGTCATATTTTAGGGACGTGACTGATACGGGGCCGCTAGATCTAACATCTAACGGCCTGACACCCCCAGTGGATGGATGGCTGAGATGAGGTCTGGAAGGTGGGCTTGATCGAACGGCGGAGAAGGCCTCTAGAAGAACAATGTCAGGGTGAGCTTCAACGGAGCACGGGTGATGATCCAGAGCTCCGATAAAGGATTTGATGGTGCCAAAAGGATCGTAGGGACCTTCCGCGTCGAATGGCCGGCTCTAATGGAGTAGCTGACGGTCAGATCAACGTGGCGATGGCAGGGACCTAGGTGACCTTTGGCGAACCTCAGATAGATGGAATCGGGTGTCCTCGAAGCACGTCAAGGCCTACACGAGATAGCTCTGACTCGAAGCAATACTCTGGTCGGGGTTAATGGGCTGGAAAAACCAAGAAGCGACGGTGGATGGGGGTGGGTCTCCGGTGAGGATGATAGATGAGACCGATGACCTAATCTTGGTGATCTGAGCCAATATCAGGGTGATCAAGATGCGTGGGAAGATGGGGGTGAGCGGATGCATCGATCTGAACAGGTAGATGAAGGGGACGAAGCTCCGACCTTCTGGTCGGAGCTGGCGGAGCGACGTCAGTGTATAAATGAATGATTGAACAAAAGGAAGAGCTAGGAAAGATGGAATGGATACCTGAAGGTCCTAGTGTGATCCTTAGCTCCAGGGGAGGTGAACGGCGGGGTCTTTGCCTCGACTACGCTACGGTTGGTGAAGGAGGCTCTTCGCGGCGGTTCTCCAGCCACGATGGTCGAGTGTCGGCTACACATCACCTCTCCGAGCACCAAGAGTGGCCTCCGGTTACTGTCACCAAGGTGAAGATATCTAGTGTATCAGAAAGGGGTGTGGCATGAGCAGGTGAGATGGGGAGGCGAGTGAAGACTTTATAGAGAAGTCCAGGTGGTCGGATAGATTAGGTGGGAATGCGCAAATCGAGGATGATCCACGCCTCCCTAGAGATCCGCGAGGATCACAGATCCACGGGGGAGATGCGGGCAAAATTCGGAGCAAATGGGCACACAATCTGGCCAGGGTAATTGGGTGAAACAGGTCCAGTGGAACGTTCGGGACGGGTCAAGCCCTGGAAAATGGGGTTGACCCGAGTCAACGTTCCTCTACGGACCAATCAGAAAAAAGATAAACAAAAATATTTATAAATTCAATTAAAAATAGTAAATGATTTTAAATCAAAAAGTGTAGAAAATGAAAAATATTTTTTATTTTACTAACTATTTTTCTATGATTTTTATTTATTTTTATGAAAAACAAATTATGGTATATACAGTATAATGTGTTATATAGAGGTATAAAATACCAATGTATTCTGCACAATTATTTTTATTTTCTTATTTTCACACAAATACCATAATTTTATATTTTATTTATTTACAACATAATATTTGGAGTATAAAATAATTTTTCTTTTATTTTCATTATTTATTTATAATTATAAAATAAATAGGAAAAGATGCATATATACATGTATTATATACAAGGTGAGATAGAGTTTTATTCTATTTTTTATTTTTCTAATTTTTATTTTATTTTTAGAAATATATACAAGGGAATAAAAATACATTTTTTTATTTTTTAAAAATAAATTATATACATAGATGGTATATATATGTACAAGGTAGAGTGGCCCTATCTCCCTCTACTTATTTTATTTGGCCATCAGGCAAATGCTTCGCCCTCTCTTGGTTTTAGGTCAATCAATGTTTGTTCTAAATATTTCCTTCTTTTTCTTTTATTCTTTATTCTTTTGCTTTTGCACAAATACATGCTAATTATTAGATATTAACACATGCATTCTTATTGCTAATTTATTGTATTTACAACTATTTACATGATGCTTTGTCAAGATAATTAGCTAGAAAAGGAATAAAGAGTGATGAATGAGGATTCATCACCCCACTATACTTTACTTTTTCTAGTCCCTTAGCAAACACTTATTTGAAAAGGAAATGAAAAGAGAAAGGAAAAGAAAAAGAAGGAGAATCAAGGTTGATTATTAAACTTGTCTTTATTAAATTGAAGTATGGAGCTCAGACAGACCTTCGGATTATTAGTTTGTCGGAACCTTATTTGGACTTAGGTTTAATACTTAACAACCTCTAAGTTCCACCAATCTATGGTAAACACTCCTCAATAATCCAGATCAGAACAAGTCTACATACACAAACTCTAACGACCATGAATCTTTCATTGTACTGTGTAAGTGGTATCTAGATCCCCACCTCAGAAATGGAAAAGTGACAACCTCCCTCAACAAGGTAACTCTAATGCCCTAGTCTGACAACTCTTTCCTCGAGGAGCGGGGTAATCCCTTATAAGTTCAAGTACAGCCGGCTCAAGAAGAGGAGGAAGAAGAGAATGGACTATGGCCAGTGTAGCCATGTATCCTAGGGAGCCCAACCTGTGTAGCTAAGTCTCCTTGCTGCAAGCTTCATGAGATGGGAATGGGTAACATAAGCTTTGCTTTATTTGGCTATATACACTCCGGTGGGTATTTCATTTTCCATCAGACCCACCACTTTTTGGAGGTTTTCTTTCTTTTGAATTGTTTTCTATGTGCATCTGTACAATATATCTACATGGTGCAACATATATACATAAGAAGTTTTTCCTCTGGAGCCAGTAGACTATCCTTCTTGTGAAGCATTATCGCAACCCACAACTCCTGTCTATAGACCTAAATGCCGACAGACCAAGTTGAGACGCACTTCCTTCACTAAAAGAAGATGAGAGGCTCATCTTAGAAGTACTACCTTCGTATGCTACCCCAAGCCAAAGAAGACTGCCCCCTCACCACCTCATCCATAGAGAGCTATGTGTAAGGTTCTAGTGCAAGTAAAGCCATTATCTGTGAGAGTCATGTGTGAGTTGTTAAGTGTTCTACTTAGGTTCATCAAGATGACATATGAACACAGCCTAGTGGACTCAAAAAATAAAGACCCAAATGGACCTGAAAAGTCTTATCCCTAAGCCATATAAGGTTCCTCTTAGAATTAGGTGGATTAAGGTCTTAACCAAGCTCCATTTTCCAATTTAATTCCCGGCTGGTTTAAATGTCGACTATGATTCAGAAAAAAAACTGTACAAATATATACAAAAATGTTTTACGCAACTTTTGTAAATGTGCAAAATTTTTGAAAAATGTTTGAATGAATGAATGCATGGATGCAGAAGTTTTGCAAACTATGTACACACATTTACATAAGGGTTTTTGCAAAGTTTTTATTTTTCAAACATTTTACAAATATTTGTACAATATACATAATTTTGATATCAAAATATTTACAAACTCTTTACACAAAACATTTTTTACAAACATTTGTACAAAAATAATTTTATAAATAGCTATGTATGTGCGTGAACGAATTTTATGTACATGAAAAAATTTAAATTTTTTATGGGTTTTTAAGATAAAGGGTTTTATCCATTTTATTTATTAACACTCACACAAAGTACGAGTTATGGCTAAAGTATATATGAAGTATATACGACACCCCCTATACTTAGCTCGAACGATTTTCTTAGAGTGGATCAAGAGCGATGAAGAAGACGTAACTCGTGCTTAGTATAGGGAAGTGTAAAGGAAAACTATACTACAACAATGAACAAATAATAGAATGGGAAAGAATCTCGGTGTTTCCCCTTATACTTAGGATCAAGTAATCCTAAGTATAGCAGACTGTATGTAAAGGGAAACCCGAGTGGAAGAATGTACAGGGTCTACCTCCCCTATACTTAGGGTAAAATATCCCTAAATATAGGCAGCAAAACAGAGGTAGAAAGAATAAAAAAGGAAATCAAAAGTCTGACATCCCCTATGCTTAGGGTAAAATACACCCCAAGTATAGCATAATCAAAGATGCAATTGGGGAGTTGGACTGAAGAATGTATGATATGGACATCTGGATCTATATATGGCGAAAGACGGTGATAATCAGGCATAAGATGCACTAGATGTGAGTCAAAGACCACATCTCACGCAAAATGAATAGGGGCAACGTTAATGACCAGTGGCTCATGATCTATATATGGGTTGAGCTGCTGCCCGTTAACATGAAAGGTAGAATCAGATGACATCTCAGATATGTTAATGCTTCCATTGTCATGTACCTTTTGGACCATGTATGGTCCCTTCCATTTGCTCTGCAACATCCTTGGAAATAATCTAAGCCTAGCATCGAACAACCATACTCTCTGATCTGGCTTAAACTGCTTGTGGCTGATATGAGAATCATGACACTCCTTCACTCTCTCCTTGTATTGTAGGCTGCTCGAAAAGACTGCATCTTTAAGCTCCTCCAGGGCTTCCAATTCTGCCCTCCTCTAATCTCCTACACTCACTGGATCCAATAGTATATATGTGACAGCCCAAAGTGAGTTATGCCTAATCTCAACAGGTAAATGGCAGGGCTGGCCATAAACGAGGCGAAAGGGAGACGTACCAAAAGGAGTCTTGAAGGAAGTCCAATACGCTCATAAGACCAAGTCCAAAAGATGTGACCAATCCTTTCAATCAGAGAGGATGACCTTCTGTAATATAGTCTTGATCTCCATGTTCGACACTTCAGCAAGGTCATTGGTCTGAGGATGATATGGAGTGGCTACTCGATGGTCAATGATGAACTCGCTAGCTAGGGCCTTTACCTTGTCGTTGATGAAATGAAACCCTCGTCAGATATCAACACTCTACGCACCCCGAACCGTGAAATTATATTCTTCCTAAAAAATCTTCATACAGTCTTAGCATCTGCGGTTCGGACGGGAATGACCTCAACCCAACGACTAACATAATCAACGACTAATAGAATGCACTCAAATACCTGACTATTAGGGTATGGACATATGAAATCAATGCCCCATGCGTCAAAAACCTCACAGAAGTGAATGCGCTGCATTGGCATCATATCAGTCTATCCACAAGTGCCCATCCTCTGACAGTCAGTACATCTCTTCACGAATTCATCAGAATCCTTGAAGAGGGTAGGCAACCATAGGCTGGATTGGAGCACTTTCTATGTCTTTATCCTCCCAGAGTGATGTCCTCCTGCCTCAAGCTTGTGGCAGTAAGTGAGGATGCTATGGTGCTACTCCTGAGGAATGCACTGAGGCCAGACACTATCCCCTCCTTCATGGTAAAGGATGGGATCCTCCCAATGGTAGAACTTGGCCTTCGTGAGGAAGGTCTCAAGTCCATGCCTGCACCAACCTTGTGGAACTTTCTTGGTAAGAAGATAGTTCATAATATCGGCATACCACGGGAGCGAGGTGATAGCAAGGATCGCCTCATCTTGGAAGGTCTCAGATATTGGATCAGTCTGCTCAGAATCCTCAAGATGCTTTAATCGGCAGAGACGATCCGCCACCATATTCTTGACTCCAGGCTTATCCTTAATCTCATTATCAAACTCCTGGAGTAGAAGGATCCAGCTAGTCAGTCTCACTATGGCATCCTTCTTTGCCATGAGGTACCTGATGGAAGTATGATCTGTGAAAATAGTCACCTTTGATCCAATGATGTAAGATCTGAACTTATCTAGGGCAAAGACTACGGCTAGCATCTCCTTCTCAGTGACAGTGTAGTTTCTTTGTGCGGCATCCAATGTACGGCTAGCGTAGTGAATGGCAAACGACACTCCATCCCTCCTCTGTCCCAGCACGGCCCCTACGGTAAAATCGTAGGAATCCGTCATGATCTCGAACGGGAGAGACCAATCAGGCAGTTGAAGGACAGGAGCCTTAACAACTAGACTCTTGAGAGTCTTAAATGATGCAAGACACTTATCATCCGTAATGAACTCGATGTCTTTGGTCATCAGATCAGTCAACGATCAGGCACTCCTGCTGAAATCATGAAGAAAGCATCGGTAGAAATCGGCGTGCCCCAGAAAAGACCGTAACTGTCGCAAGTTGGATGGTAGACTGAGTTTCCTAATGATATCCACCTTGGCCGAATCAACCTCCATGCCCCTGTTGGAGATGATATGACCAAACACCGTCCCTTGAGTCACCATGAAGTGACTCTTATCCTAGGATAATACAAGATGGACCTCGATGCATCGCTGAAGGACGCAGTCTAGGCAGTCAAGATAAGCATCAAGCTCATCGCCATAGACCGAAAAGTCATCCATGAAGACCTCCAAATACTCACCCACCATGTCCGAAAATATGGACAACATGCACCTTTGGAATGTCACCGGAGCGTACATAGACCAAAGGGCATCCGTCTAAAAGCATATATCCCAAAGGGATAGGTGAATGTGGTCATGTCCTGGTCATCAGGCGTAATGGCCACCTGGTTGTAACTGGAGTACCCGTCAAGAAAAAAGTAGTAACTCTTCCGAGCTAGCCTCTCTATAATCTGATCAATAAAAGGTAGCGTGAAATGAAACTTCTTGGTGGCCTGGTTCAATCGTCTGTAGTCGATACAGACCCTCCAAAAAGTGGGTACCTGGGTAGCGATCTCCTCTCCAGACTCACTCAAAACTGTAGTGATTCCTATCTTCTCGGGAACCACAAGTAATGGACTAACCCACTTGGAGTTAGAGATGGGGTAGATAAAATCGGCGCTCCACCATTTCGAGATTTCCTTCATGACAACCTCTCAAAGGTTCAGGTTCAGCCGTCGCTGGAACTCACGCGACGGCTTGGCGTCCTCTTCGATATAGATATGGTGGGAGCACACGGCCGGACTTATCCCCTAGAGATCAGCTACACTCCATCCTATCGCCTTGCGGTTCTTTTCAAGAACCTCCATCAAATGAGATTCTTGCTCTCCAGTCAAATCTACTGAGATAATGACTGGGTGCACCTCATGCTTGCCCGCAAGGAACCTATACTTCGGCTACTACGGCAAGGGCTTCAGCTCTGAACAATTAGGAGCTGACAAATCTGGCCTCTGAAAGGTCTGAGTGAAAGCAACCAAATCTGCATGTGAGAACTCTCACTGATCGTGAAAATCCAGTGAAGACTGCTCTGCTGGTGTGTCTGTAATCTGAATATGATCAATCTCCACCCTAGCTGCTGGCTCTGTAGGAATCAGACATGGAATCAACTCATCAAACTCTGCCCAATGAATATCTAACTCTGAGGGATCCGAATCTAAATAAAGAGAAATATCAACTGCCTTGCTATGCTGAACGCGATCTACAGCCTCGAATGTGTCCTCTGCCAACAATGCGCTCTCCAAGATCTCCTTTGCTGGAATATGGAAATCAACGGGATCCGAGGGTGAGAGAAACGCTCGTGAAATGAAGTCTGACCAAGTTGCTTCATCATCGGTGATCACAAAATCACACTCCTGGTGGACGTCTCGCTCTGCCTATGTTATCTGCTCTGAATCACTGAGCGGCTCTGAGCATGCTGAATCTCACGCTCTAGTCTCATCAATCGTCTCTATTTGTATACTCTCGCCATCGACGCGAAAGTATACCTTCCTACTACCATGATCGGACACTGCCTTGGGTGGAGCCAAGAAAGGCATCCTAGAATGATGGGGGTATCGGTCACAGACTCAGGGATCTCCATGTCCAACACAACGAAATCCACGGGGATTTTCAGGCCCTGAATTGTGACAACCATATCCTTCAGCAACCCCTTAGGCCTCTTGACAGATCTATCAGCAAACTGAAGGATTGTCCTACTCTGTCGAAGAGGTCCAAACTCGAATCGATCGAGTAAGGCTATCGGAAGTAGGTTGATAAAAGAGTTGTTGTCTAATACAGTCCGATTGAACCTCTGCTCATGTATGTAACATCTAACATAGGGAGCTCCTGCATCTAGCCTCTTGGCTGGAAGAGGGTTATGGATGGCGAAGCATGTGGCACGATTGAGCACATGGATCACTGAATGATGGTTCCTCCTCTTCTTGCGAATAGTGGTCTTCTCTCTAAGGTTCCTCTGGAAGAGGCGGATGTACTCCAAGGCCTCCTGTAGAGTCAGTTGTATCAGGAATATGTCTATCATATGCTGGTTGAACTCTAGCTACTGAGATTTTTTTGAATTTTCTTTTTTAGTCCCCTTAGCCAAGTGGAGTGCCTTGAGGGAAGGGGATGGATGGGCCCTCCTTAGATAAAGGGCTAGGATCGGGTCCCTGCTGCTTTGGTGAAACAGAGTCCATACGCATATCTCCATGCATCGCAGATGGACTCACAAATAAAGAACCCTTTCCTTTATTAGTATTTCCAGAATAGTCCCGAGATACATAAACAGAAGGAAATGCAACAAGAATAGAATGGGTGGCCTAAGTACCACCCGCGACATGTGGACTTGCGACATCAGCTCCGCAATCTGGTCAAGCATCATCTCTGGTGGCATCAGCACCACCTCTTGCATCTGGTAAAGTGACGACCTCAGTACCGTCAGCTGGATCTACATCCTTGGTGGTGTCAGCACCACCATCATCAACATCATCATGAGCGACATCACCACTGCTTTCCTCCTTGTTTGGCGCTCCTGAGTCCTCATGAGATCATCGCTCAGACAAGGCACCGCCGGTTGGCATCCTGTCGCTCCTAAGTGTAACAAAGTCAGCATCAAAAGTATATGCGAAAATATCACTGAGTGAATCACTAGGAGTGGTAACCTCTGTAAACTCTACCTTCTCAAACTTCCTCTTTAGATTGTTTGGGTTCGGCTCCATCTGAGCAGGTATGGCGGCCTTGCCCTTCACTATCTCCCTCATCTCCTGACGAAACTCGTCCATCTCCCGCCTGAATGTAGCCTGCTAATCGGAGATAAGGCGGGCTAAATCATCTAAAGCTGGGTTTTCATAGGCGGGCCCATGAGAACAGTGGCCTCTCTGAAAGTGAGGTTGTTGCTGCTGAAAAGGATGAGGGGGATACTGGTGAGAGAACTGCTGATGCTGCCGCTGCTGCCTCCACGACTGTCCCTACTGATAGGGATAAGGACCCTGCTGGTAGTGTGGTTGTGGCTGTGGGAACTGGGGCTGCTGGTGCTGCTGGATGAACTGGCCACCTTGAACTGGAGGCTGCTGCTGGGATGAGGCACCTCCGGTCGACCAACGGAATCCGGGATGGTCTCATTGGATCCCAAGATGAGGTCGGTCATACCAAATTACATTGACTTCCATCAACAGCTCCTACTCGTACGTGGGTGGGGGAAGAATTGTGATGAATAATCATTCATCACTCTTTATTTATTTATTTTAGCTATTTATCCTTGCAAAACATCATGCATATAGTAGTAAATACAATAAGTAACCAAAAGGCATGCATTTGTTAATATTCAATAATTAGCATGTATTTGTGCAAAAATAAAAGAATAAAGAAAAAATAAAAAATAAGGAGATATTTAGAATAAATATCGAGTGAACCGAACCCAAGGGAGGGCCAAGCAGTGGTCTGACCGCAAAATTAAACAAGTAGAGAGAGATAGGGCGATTCAACCTTGCAAAAAATTCCCCTTCATGTATATATTTTATTTTCATAAAAACGAAAATAAAAAAGGGTTTTTTTATTAATTTGTATATATTTCTAAAAATTAAATAAAAATATGAAAAATAAAATAAAAACAAAAATAATTTATCTCACCCTTGTACATAATACATGTATATAGAATAATAGATCTATTTATTTCACTATTGTAAATAAATAATAAAAATAAAATAAAAATGATTTTATACTCTACGTTTAATGTTGTAAATAAATAAAATATAAAATGAGAGTATTTATACAAATATAAAATAATAAAAATAAAAGTATAAAATACATAGGTATTTTATACTTGTATATAATATAGTACAATGTATATACCTTAATTTATTTTTCATAAAAATAAATAAAAATCACTAAAAATAGTTTGAAAATAAATAAACATTTTTCATTTTGTAAATATTTTAAAATTAAATCGTTTTCTATTTTAATTAAATTAATAAATAATTTTAACTTCCAGAATTCTTATTGGTCCACGGGGGAATTTCGACCCCCGGTCAACTCCCCCCCTGGACCACATCTCACCCGTATCGATTTTATCCCGACTTCTCTGAATTTTCTCGAAACGATCCGCTCACCATTTGCATCCTTCCAAGGCTTCGACTACCGAGGATTAACCCGTGATTCACACACGATATCATCCTTAGGGGTCCGCTCCTCGGATTGCGCACCCGAGCTCCAAACTTGTCGGACTTCATCGAGTATAAATCTCAACGGAGCCACACTTTTTTCCTATCTTCGGCCACTACCTTCGGTGACCTCTATTCTCCTCCTTGAGTGAAAACGAGTGCAGGGGAATGTTGCAGTGAGGATTTGAAGCCTTTAGCCCAAGATCCGATGAGCCCTCTCGTCGTGCTCTGCCACCCGGTGAGCCCGAGTCTCTGGAGACGTCGCTCCATCGAGGCGAAGACCCCAGGAGGTAGCTGACCTCCAGCACATACGCCAGCAGACATAAGGTACCCTCGATAGCCTCTAGTTTTCCTTAGATTCCAAGTTGTAGATTCCGACCACCTAAGCTTCATCGGACCATTGTGCGTGATCGGACCACCCATCTGACATAATGACCAACTCATCATCTTCGCGAGACTCCTATCCACCTTCTGCGCCCCTCTGTTCCCCCTAGTTCGCCCAAGAATAGTGTTCACGCTCTCCTTCACCATTGCCTCGTCGGAGAGCCTCGCTCCGCCTCGCCCCTTCGCCCATTCCGCCCACTAACGGGTCGAGGCAATTTTCCCTCGACCCAATGATTGTATTGTGCAGGTTTAGAAGCCAATGGGCCTCATCTAGAGGTACAACTGTTGAAGCACAGAGCTCCAGGTACCTTCACGTCGTCGGAGCCTTTCAGGTGTCCTTGGCCTCATCGGAGCCCACCAGCCGTTGCGGAACGTCGTCTGCATTATTTTGCCCATCCAAGCAGCACCGGAGGACATCTTAGTCGCGCAAATCGATCGAGCGAAGCTCGCCGGCGGTGAGTTCTTCGCGGTTCTTCCAGGGAGCTTCTCCACCGTCGTATAGAGACCACCTCGCCAGTTCTAATCTCGGACGTCCATCATCCAAGGCTCTCATCCGTTAGATCCATATGAGGATCATATCTGGTGCGTCCATCGCCGTAGCGGTATCGCCCATTCTCCACCGTCAGATCATAAGTGAAACCCGATCAATCGTTGGATCGCCCATTAATAATAAGGGTAATTTACACTTAGGCCTTCTTAATTTCTGCATTTATTTTGTAGTCCTGTAAATATTTTTACCCGTTGTTTTTATTTTGGATAATTTGCACTCAAGACCTCGTACTTATTTTATTTACAAAATAGTCCCTCTGAATATAGTTCACGTGGTCTGTCACGATTATTAATGTTTGAACATTTATAAATAGGAATTACATTTATGCCCATGTTTGATTGATACACGTGTCGACCTCGTGCGGCCTTGGGCATTTTGCGGTTTTAGCGCTAAATTTCTTTGACATGTTATTATTTGGATGAATAGTTTTCCATATTTGCAATTGGGTCCCTATGTGCTGTGCATGTTTGATTCGTTGAATAAAATATCGATTTTCGCCCAAATTTCTTGAAATTTGGACACGTTGCCCCTGCCACTATTTAAAAATTTACGTAAATTTTGGGCCCATTTTGTTTTCATTTTCTATTTATAAAAATTCAAAAACCTCTAATTTTTCTTCTGTTTGAAATGAAAAATCAACTAAAAATAGTAAAAAGCTTCTAAAAAAGTCTAAAAAAATTAGTGTTGGCTTCTTTTGTTGTGTTTTTGATTCTGTCAATTTTTTGTTTGATTTGGATTTATAAAAACCTTAAAAATCTTAAAACGCTAAAAAACTCAGAAAAAATATTAAAAATTTCTAAAAATTAAAAAAAATGCAATTTTACTTTCTTTAGTATTTTAATTTCTAGTTTACACAAAATTGTCTCTGGAATTTTATAGGCTGTTTAGACATTTTTAAATAGCCTTTAGATTCAGGTTGCACATTGATTTGCATTTTTAGGCTTATTTCATTTTTAGAAAATTTATTAAAAATCATAAAAATCTGAGAAAAATTCCAAAAACACATGGATATCTATAAAATTCAAAAATATTTTTATTTTGTTTTTTTTGACACTTTTTGTTGTGTTTAATAATTATGTGATTGTGTCTTTTTAAGTTCCTTTACTCATATTTTTTAATTTTAAAAATCACAAAAAAATTTAAAATATAAAATCCACCAAAAATATTTTATTCTTTTTATTTTTGAGTCCAGGCTACTTTGTAGGTTTTTTGCCAAACCGTGCTCCTTGTGTTCGACCCTAGTAGCTATACTAGATAAAATAAAATAGCGAGACCATTATTTATGCTGATTTGTTGATTTATTTCTATTTGGTGGTCTTTGTTTTCTTGATTGAGACTGGTTCGAGAGGTTGAGGTCGCAATGACCATTGATACCTTTTTACCTTAGTCACTTGATTTTCAACTCATCAGAATGGTGCCATTGCCGGTGAGCACGGCTTAGTAGTCGATTTTTGGTTTCGTAGCTTTTTCGTGGCTTTTCGATTTTTTGCGGTTTTCTTTTTCTTTTATTTTTCTTTATTTGTTTTTTTATCTTTTATTTTGTTTTTGTTTGTTTTTGTTTCTTTTTATTTGTTTTGTTTTTATTTTTATTTTTGCATTTTATTTTATTTTATTTCACTTTTCATTATTATAATAATTGTGGTTTGACATATCTCTTTTTTACTTTTCTTGCAAGGGCCTGAGGACCGAGGCGGCTTTCTTCAGGAAGCCGACATAACCGTGAGGTTCAGAGGTAACTTCTTTTTTTCATAGATTCGCAAAAGAGCGCGAGCGAGGCAAACATGAGATTGGGAGCTTAGCTTAGTTTTCATTTCCAGACTATTATTATTGTAATAGTAAGGGGCCAACAGGGACACTCAGACTTTTACGGTGATTTTCGGGGTTTGTTTCACCGAGCACCGGTATGCTCGGGGGACCTCACCGTGTTTTTCGCAGGTTTTCATTTTTTATCACCTTTTATATTCATTTGATTTCTCGAGGATTTAGCCTTAGCTTAGGAATTTCTTGCCTTGTGAAATAATTGATTAGGGCCCAAGCTTAACTATTTTGCATGTTCCTATATATCGAATAATTAGACCTTAATTAATTCATTGATAAAAAGCTAACCTGGTCACCCGAGGGGTCACGTGCCTCTAGAGGCCTTATACAGCACTGGCAGGATCTGTTGTGGCGGACACCGATCGGCATCAGAGACCGGACCCCGACCCCTCCTGTTGACCCGTTAGATATCGTGCTTCACATGTAGAAATTCCCGTTTAAGGTCATTTTCCTCACTACGTCATTTAGATTAGTTTATCTTTTGTCTTTAAATTTATGCACGGATTATTTTGCATGTAGACTACTGGAGAAAGGTACGTCTTCTATCTCGTGCATGCATCATTGAGTTACATCATGCATCGGATTTTTCGTCTTCTCTCCCTGGTTTTTTGACTTAATAAAAATCAGGAGAACAAAAAATTCGTTAGGCGTTGTTTGTTTTCAAAAAGATCTAAAAATCAGAATAATAAAATTAGGACTGTTAATCAAATTGGATCTTAAAAGACACTAATTAAAAATTTGTCTTGGGAGAGCAATCCCCTCATTGTATGGTTTGGATAGGTGAGAGAGTGACACATACTAGGCTAGAGCCATATCCAACCCTTCTTCATACTACTGATCGGGTAGCCGGTAAACGGTATACGGCTTGTAATGGATGGGAAAGATCTAGCTTGGGATCGGTACAGTCTCCTGGGGGCGTTGGATTCCTATCAGCTCGCTTAATCTCTTTGAAAGACTGTTTGATCACCTAAATAATAACGACAAGATAAAAGATCGAACTTTCGCAGTCATCAGCTCTGTGTGCATAGGCGAATCTGGGGTATTGTTTGACTGATCTAGTTTGTTTTCCAGATCCCATCCGCCTTCTTCTCCTCTATCTATATTTTTTCCAGTCATCTATCTTTTTCCCTCCTACCCACCCTTTATTCTTCTTCTTCTCCCTGTCCACCCCGGGATGATGGATCTGCCTCCTTTCTTGCCGACTCTTATGGCTTCTACATCTTCCTCCCATCAGTCCAGTCCACCCTCGAGGGAGGTCGGAACTTCGACCGACCTTCCGTTCTCTCCCACCCTTACCCACCCTTCTTAAGGGCATGTTGTGCTAGACGTCCGCGGAGATCAGACTGAACAGATGCGAGACCCGGACAACTTCATTGCTGGGATGAGATTGCACTCCATACACGAGCATAGAGAGCAGATGTGAGTTTCAGACACCTCCGATGACAGGATGATGAATGAGTATACAAGTCAGGAGGCTCAGTCAGCTTCTACATTTAGTCCCTTCATTCTGGATTTAAAGTACATGCAGAGACTGCCAATATTATCAGGGGAGGTGCACGAGGAACCGTATCTTCATCTGTCCAAGTTCGAGGAGTTCTACGAGACCCAGATATATTCGGATGTCACTTCGGAGGAGCTGATGTTGAAAACCTTCCCTTTTTCACTTCAGGGCAGAGCCATGAAATGGCACAGACGATTTTGAAGGAGATTTGCTACGTGGGGAGAGCTTCACCTTGAATTTCTACAGAGATATTATCCCTAGCGTAGAGCAGATATGATGCGGTCTGTTATCATGCATTTTTCAGTAGACCCCTAGGAGCCAGTGCATAATGAATGGTTGAGATTTATTGACCTCTTGAGGAGATTTCTAGAGCATGGACTATCGCCAACCGACCTCATTGAGATCTCCATGAGGGGGATGACCGTTGATCAGATAGCACTGGTAGTGACCTCGTGTGGTGGTTCACACCACAGCCCTGACATTGATTTACTTGATGCCATATCAAGAGCACTTTCACAGACTCCATCTTCACGAGATGCATTAGTCAAGGCAACACACGAGGAGGATGCAGTACCAGTGGGGTGTGCCGTACTTCATGAGGATACAACTTCTACCCACCAGATTGAGTACAAGGATTCTGCTGTAGCACAGATGATGGATGACATAACTGCCACAATGGAGGTTTTGACCCAGAGAATACTCAAGTTCCTGTTGGTCTTCCAGCTAGAGTTTGAGTCAGCCACATACATTTCAGTTCACGAGTCTTGGATATCAGATCTTCTGATATTCCAGGAAATGGAGGATCCCACGCTACTACAACCATCAGTCCAGACATTTTAGTGTACATTCCCAGACGACTCAGCTTCTACCTTGCAGAGATACTTCTCCGTTTTAGATGGATATCATGACTCAGCCCAGCAGCCACAGCTCGATACGGGACACCACATTGGGATGACTGATATAGATAGTCCTGTATTTGAGCCCTTTATCCTCTAGATTGATGAGTTAGATCCGTTCCATGAGGACCAGATGACAGCTAGCATTGTCGCAGCTCGAGGATCAGTTTCAGACACATCGCCAGCTTCAGCGTTGATGACCAGTACCTTTTCCTGTTTCTAGATTGATCAGAGGCAGACTTCAGCTGGTGATGATTTTGGTACACAGAGTGGGTGTTTGACATTAGCGCAGATTCCTATTTAGATTCTGATCCTCTCTTTCTCACTGATGATCTTGCATTACTCCCCGAGGGTTATCTGCAGAAGGATGCCCCTTGCGATGTGTACTCGGTTTCACTTTCAGAGAGTGTATCCGATCTGTCAGATAACAGAATCGAGTCTTCTGATCTTTCTGATTCTGAGGTGTCTCCCCTCGATGACCCTCGTGAGGATGAGCTGATCCTTGAGATATTCGATGATCTATCTGATTTTTCTCCATTATGTACATCGGATATCAGTTTTCTTAGGGAGTCTCCTGATCTTGACTTTCCACAACTTTTTGAGACGATGATTAACGTGGAGGATTCCATGACTGATCCTTCTTTCTCCACGTTCGATTTCTTCAGCTCTACTCTTCTACTCCACTCTGATCTTGAGCTGATGATTTCTTTTATGCTACCGGATCCCGATTACATCTTCCCATATCCTTTCTCGGTAGCAGACACCCACCTGATTGCTTATTTGGGTGTCTTCATTTACATTGTTGATTTCATCGTAGTTCATCTACCACAACTACGACGACAGTACGACATTCGCATTACAGATGTCGTCCTGAACCTTGACATTGCATTATCCTAGCCTTTGCGCCCAGCTAGAGGCGTAAAACCTAGTGCTTGTTGAGAGGCACCTCAACATTGTACACTTTGTATATACGTGTTTCGTCTTGATTTGTTACTTGCTTCTTCAGTTTTTGCTTCACACCCCAGGTCTCGTATAGGATTATCTTTTCTATACTTAGGATTCACCTTATCCTAAGTATAGGGGGTGTAAAACACTGAGCTTATCCTTTCGTTTGATTTCATTACTCCTGTCGTTGCATATACTTAAGGATTCTTCACCTTAAGTATAGGGGGAGTAATGTCGTTCCCTTTGATCTTGTATATATTTCTCTTCTCTTTCTGCCTCTGTTTTGCTGCGTATACTTAGGGATCTTTCACCCTAAGTATAGGGGAGATAGACCCTATACATTCTCCCACTCAGATTTCCCTTCGTGTACAGCCTGCTATACTTAGGATTACTTGATCCTAAGTATAGGAGGAAACCCCGAGATCTTTTCATTTCTATTCTTTCATTCGTCGTTGTAGTATAGCTTTTCCTTTTCACTTCCCTATACCAATCACGAGTTATGTCTTCTTCATCGCTCTTGATTCACTCTGAGGACATCGTTCGAGCTAAGTATAGGTGGGAGTCGTATATATTCCATATATACTTTAGCCATAACTCGTACTTTGTGTGAGTATGTAAATAAATAAATATGGCTAAAACCCTTAAAATCCATAAAATTAAACATTTTTCTTGTAAATAAAATTCTTTATTGCACATACATAGATTTGTATAAAACTATTTTTGTAATAATGTTTGTAAAAATGTTTTGTGTAAAGATTGTGTAAATATTTTCATATCAAATTATGTATAGAGTACAAAATATTTGTAAAATGTTTGAAAACAAAAAGTTTGCAAAAACCGTGTGTAAATGTGTGTAAATATTTTGCAAATCATCTGCATTCATGCATACATCCATGTTTTCAAACATTTTCAAAAATTTGCATACTTTCAAAAAATTTTAAAAATTGCATGTTTGTAAATATTTGTACAGTTTTTCCTGAATCATAGTTGACATTTAAACTAGCCTGGAATTAAATTGAAAAATGGAGCTTGGTTTAGATCTTAATCCATCTAATTGCAAGAGGAACCTTATAGGGTTTAGTGTTGGGACTTTTCAGATCCATGGTGACATAATTCTTTGAGTCCACTAGGCTATGATCATATGTCATCTTGATGAGCCTAAGTAGAACACTTAACAACACACACATGACTCTCACATACAATGGCTTTACTTGGACCAGCACTTTACACCTAGCTCTCTACGGATGAGGTGGTGAGGAGGCAGAATTCTTTGACTTGGGGTAGCATATGAGGGTAGTACTTCTAGGCGGAACCTCTCTTCTTCTTATAGTGAAGGAAGTGCATCTCAAATTGGTCTGGTAGCCGTGAGGTCTAAAGACAGGTGTTGTGGGTTGCAATAAAGTTTCAAAAGACGGATAGTCTACTGTCTCAAGAGGAAAAAATCCTTATGTATATATGATGCACCATGTAGATATGTTATACATATGCACATCAAAAAAAGTGCAAAAAGAAAAGAATAACTCCAAAAAAGTGGTGGGTCTGAGAGAAAATGATATTTCCACCGGACTGTATATAGTCAAATAAAGCAAAGCTTATGTTATCCATGTTCCATCTCATGAAGCTTGCAACTGGGAGACTTAGCTACACTGGTTGGGCTCCCTAGGATACATGGCTACACTGGCCATGGTCCATTCTTTTCTTCCTCCTCTTCTTGAGCCGATTGCAATTGAACTTAGAAGGGAATACCCCGCTCCTCGAGGAAAGAGCTTCCAGACTAGGGCATTAGAGTTACCTTGTTGAGGGGGGTTGTCACTTTGCTATTTCTGAGGTGAAGAGCTATACATCAATTACACCATACAAGAAAAGACTCATGGTCATCAGAGTTTGTGTATGTAGACTTGTTCTGATCTGGATTGTTGAGGAGTCTTGACCATAGATTAAGTGGAACATAGAGGCTGTTAAGTTTTAAACCTAAGTCCAAATAAGGTTCCGACAAATTAATAATCCAAAGATCTGATCGAGCTCCATACTTCAATTTAATGAAGACAAGTTTAATATTCAACATTGATTCACCTTCCTATTCTTTTCCTTCCTCTTTTCCATGTCTTTTTCAAATAAGTGTTTGCTAAGGGACTATAAAAAGTAAAGTATGGGGGCGTGATGAATACTCATTCATCACTCTTTATTATTTTATTTTAGCTATTTAACCTTGCAAAACATCATGCATATAGTTGTAAATACAATAAGTTACAAAAAGGCTTGCATTTGTTAATATTCAATAATTAGCATGTATTTGTGCAAAAATAAAAGAATAAAGAATAAATAAAAAAGCAGGAGATATTTAGAATAAATATCGAGTGACCCGAACCCAAGGGAGGGCCAAGCAGTGGCCTGATCGCAAAATAAAACAAGTATAAAGAGATAGGGCCATTCAACCTTGCACAAATTTCTCATTCATGTATATATTTTATTTTCATAAAAAAATAAAAATGGGTTTTTATTAATTTGTATATATTTCTAAAAATAAAATAAAAATAAGAAAAATAAAATAAAAACAAAAATAATTTCTCTCACCCTTGTACATAACACATGTATATAGAATAATAGATCTATTTATTTCACTATTATAAATAAATAATAAAAATAAAATAAAAATTATTTTATACTCTGCATTTTATGTTATAAATAAAAAAAATATAAAATTAGAGTATCTGTACAAAATAAAATAATAAAAATAAAAGTATAAAATACATAGGTATTTTATACCTGTATATAATATAATATAATGTATATATCTTAATTTATTTTTCATAAAAATAAATAAAAATCACTAAAAATGGTTTGAAAATAAATAAACGTTTTTCATTTTGTAAATATTTTAAAATAAAATCGTTTTCTCTTTTTATTAAATTTATAAATAATTTTAACTTCTTGAATTCTGATTGGTCCACAGGGGGATGTTGACCCCCGGTCAACCCCCCCCCCCCGGACCACTTCTCACCCAGATCCGATTTCAACCTGACTTCTCCGAATTTTCTCGAAACGATCTGCTCACCATTTGCATCCTTCCAAGGCTGCGACTACCGAGGATTGATCCATGATTCATGCCTGATATCATCCTTAGGGGTCCCCTCCTCGGATTGTGCACGAGAGCTCCATACATGTCGGACCTCATCGAGTATAAATCTCAACGGAGCAGCAATTTCTTCCTATCTTCGGTCACTGCCTTCGAGCCCAATATCCTCCATTCTCCTCCTTGAGTGACAGTGAGTGCAGGGGAATGATGCAGTGAGAATTTGAAGCCTTTATCCCAAGGTCTGGCGAGCCCCCTCGTCGTGCTTCGCCACCCAGTGAGCCCGAGCCTCTGGAGACATCGCTCCATCGAGGAGAAGACCCCAGGAGATAGCTGACCTCCAGCACAGATGCCAGCAGCCATCAGGTACCCTCGATAGCCTCTAGTTTTCCTTAGATTCCAAGTTTTAGATTCCGACCACCTAAGCTTCATCAGACCATTGTGCGTGATCAGACCCACCCATCTGACATACCAACCATCTCATCATCTTCACGAGACTCCTATCCACCTTTTGTGCCCCTCTGTTCCCCCTAGTTCACCCAGTAATAGGGTTCATGCTCTCCTCCGACGTCGCCTCGCCGGAGAGCCCCGCTCCACCTCGCCCCTTCGCCCATTCCGCACGCTAACGGGTCGAGGCAATTTGCCCTCGACCAAGTGATTGTCTTGTGTAGGTTTAGAAGCCAATGGGCCTCATCTGGAGATCCAACTGCTGAAGCACAGATCTCCAGGTACCTTCACGTCATTGGAGCCTTTCAGGTGTCCTTGGCCTCATCGGAGCCCACCAGCCGCTGCGGAACGTCGTCAACATCATTTGGCCCATCCAAGCAGCGTCGGAGGACCTCCCAGTCGTGTGAATCGATTAAGCGAAGCTCGCCAGTGGCAAGTTCTTCGTGGTTTTTCCAGGGAGCTTCTCCACCGTCGGATAGAGACCACCTCGCCAGTTCTAATCTCAGACGTCCATCATCCGAGGCTCTCATCCGTTAGATCCATATGAGGATCATATTGGTGCGTCCATCGCCAAAGGGGTATCGCCCATTCTCCATCATCCGATCATAAGTGAAACCTGATCAACCTTTGGATCGCCCATTAATAATAAGGGTAATTTACACTTAGGCCCTCTTAATTTCTGCATTTATTTTATAGTCATGTAAATATTTTTACCCGTTGTTTTTATTATGTATAATTTGCACTCAGGACCTCATACTTATTTTATTTGCAAAATAGTCCCTCTGAATGTAGTTCATGTGGTCTGTCACGTGATGTCTTGTGTATTTGCACATTTTCCCCTGAACTTCATGATTGTTAATGTTTGAACATTTATAAATAGGAATTACATTTATGCCCCTCTTTGACCGATTCACGTGCCGACCTCGTGCGGTCTTGGGCATTCTGCAGTTTCAGCCCTAAATTTCTTTCAGGTGTTATTATTTGGCTGAATAGTTTTTCATATTTGCAATTGGGTCCCTATGTGTTGTGCATGTTTCATTGGTTGAATAAAACATCAATTTTCTCCCAAATTTCATGAATTTTGGATGCGTGGCCCCTACCACTGTGTAAAAATTTATGTAAATTTTTGGGTCCATTTTTTTTCATTTTCTATTTTTTAAAATTCAAAAACCTCTAATTTTTCTTCTATCTGTATTGAAAAATAAACTAAAAATAGTAAAAAGCGTTTAAAAATTCTAAAAAAAAGTTAATGTTGGCTTCTTTTGTTGTGTTTTTGATTTTATCAAATTTTCGTTTGATTTGGCCTTATAAAAACCATAAAAATAAAAAAACTAAAAAACTCATAAAAATTATTGAAAATTCCTAAAAATTTTGAAAAATGTAATTTCACTTTCTTTTGTTAGATTTTTCTTTCTAGTTTACAATAAATTTGTCTCTGGAATTTCATAGGCTATTTAGACATTTTTAAATAGCCTTTAGATTATGGTTGCACATTGATTTGCATTTTTAGCCTTATTTCATTTTTAGAAAATTCATTAAAAATCATAAAAATATGAGAAATATATCAAAAACATCTGAATATATATAAATCCAAAAATTTATTTATTTTAATTTTCTGACCCTGTTTGTTATGTTTAATAATTGTTTGATTGTGTCTTTTTAAGTTCCTTTACTCATTTTTATTAATTTTAAAAATCACAAAAAAAATTAAAAATATAAAATCCACCAAAAATATTTTATTCTTTTTATTGTTGAGTTCTGACTACTTCATAGGTTTTTCGCCAAACCGTGCTCCTTGTGTTCGACCCTGCTAGCTATACCAAGTTAAATAAAATAGCGAGACCGCTATTTACGCTGACTTGTTGATTTATTTCTGTTTGGTGGTCTTTGTTTTCTTGATTGAGTTCGGTTTGAGAGGTTGAGGTCGCAATGACCATTGATACCTGTTTACCTTAGTCACTCGATTTTCAGCTCATCAAAAAGGCGTCGTTGTTGGAGAGCATGGTTAGTAGTCGATTTTTGGTTTTGCGGCTTTTTCGCAGCTTTTCGATTTTTTGCGGTTTTCTTTTTCTTTTATTTTTCTTAATTTGTTTTTCTTATTTTCGTTTTGTTTTTATTTATTCTTATTTATTTTTATTTGTTTTGTTTTTATTTTATTTTTGCATATATTTTTGCATTTTATTTTATTTTATTTCATTTTTCATTATTATAATAATTGTGGTCTGACATATCTGTTGTTTACTTTTCTTACGAGGGCCTGGGGACCGAGGAGGCTTTCTTCAGGAAGCTGACGCAATCGCGGGATTCAAAGGCGGCTTCTTTTCTACATAGAGCTATAAGAGAGCGCGAGCGAGGCCAATAGGAGATTGGGAGCTTAGATTAGTTTTCACTTCCAGACTATTATTATAGTAATAATACAGGACCAACAGGGACACTCAAACATTTATGGTGATTTTAGGGGTCTGTCTCGCTGAGCACCGGTATGCTCGGGGGACCTCACCGGGTTTTTTGCTAGTTTTCATTTTTTTATCGCCTTTTATTTTCATTTGATTTCTCGAGGATTTAGCCTTAGCTTAGGAATTTCTTGCCTTGTGACGTAATTGATTAGGGCTCAAGCTTAACTATTTTGCCTATTCATATAGACCGAATAATTGGACCTTAATTAATTCATTAATAAAAAGCAAACCTGGTCACTCGAGGGGTCACGTGCTGCTAGAGGCCGTATACAGCGCTGGCAGGATCCGTTGTGGCGGACACCAATCGGCATCAGAGACCGGACCCCGACCCCTCCTGTTGACCTGTTAGCTATCGTGCTTCACGTGTAGAAATTCATGTTTAAGGTCATTTTCCTCGCTGCATTATTTAGATAAGTTTAATTTTTGTCTTTAAATTTATGCGTGGATCATTTTGCATGTAGACTGCTGGAGAAAGGTACGTCTTCTATCTCGTACATGCATCATTGAGCTTCGTCGCGCATCGGCTTTTTCATCTTCTCCCCCTGATTTTTTAACTTAATAGAAATCAGGAAAACCGAAAAACTCATTAGGCGTTGTTTGTTTTGAAAATGACCTAAAAATTAAAACAATAAATTTGGGACTGTTAATAAAATTGGATCTTAAAAGACACTGATTAATAATTTATCTTGGGAGAGCAATCCCCTCATTGTATCGTTTGGATGGGCGAGAGAGTGACACTCACACTAGGCTCGAGCCATATCCGACCCTTCTTCATACTACTGGTTTTGAGTTTGTCGTTCTCCAGTGAGGATCGCTCCAGTCTCCGATAAAGCAGGCCGCGATATCCTTAACAGAGAGAGCCAATCGGGTAGCCAGTAAACGGTTTGCGGCTTGTACTGGCTGGGAAAGATCTAGCTTGGGATCGGTACAGTCTCCTAGGGGCGTTGGATTCCTATCAGCTCGCTCAATTGCTCTAAAAGACTGTTTGGTCACCTAAATAAAAACGATAAGATAAAAGACCTAACTTTCACGGTCATCAGCTCTGTGTGCATTGGTGAATCAGGGGTATTGTTTGACTGATCTTGTTTGTTTGCCAGATCCCATCCATCTTTTTCTCCTCTACCTATATTTCTTTCAGTCATCTATCATTTTTTCCTCCCACCCACCCTTTATTCTTCTTCTTCTCCCTGTCCATCCCTGGATGATGGATCTGACTCCTTTCTTGCTGACTCTTGCGGCTTCTCCATCTTCTTCCCATCAGTCCAGTCCACCCTCGAGGGAGGTCGGAACTCTGACCGACCCTCCGTTCTCTCCTACCCTTACCCACCCTTCTTTTGGGCATGATGTGCTAGACGTCCGTGGAGATCAGACTGAACAGATGCGAGACTCGGACGACTTCATTGTTGGGATGAGAGTGCACTACATACGCGAGCACAGAGAGCGGATGCGAGTTTCAGACACCTCTGACGACAGGATGATGGATGAGCATACAAGACAGGATGCTCGGTCAGCTTCTACATTCAGTCCCTTCATTCTGGATTTGAAGTACATTCAGAGACTGGTGATATTCTCAGGGGAGATGCAAGAGGAACCGTATCTTCATCTGTCCAAGTTCGAGGAGTTCTGCGAGACCCAGATATATTCAGATATCACTTCAGAGGAGCTGACGTTGAAAACCTTCCCATTTTCACTTCAGGGAAGAGCCATGAAATGGCACCGACGATTGGGAAGTAGATTTGTTATGTGGGGAGAGCTTCGCCTTGAGTTTCTATAGAGATATTATCCTCAGCGTAGAGCAGATATGATGCGGTCTGTTATCATGGATTTTTCAGTAGACCCCCAGGAGCCAGTGCATAGTGAATGGTTGAGGTTTCTTGACCTCTTGACGAGATTTCCAGAGCATGGACTGTCGCCAACCGACCTTATTGAGATCTCCATGAGAGGGATGATCGCTGATCAGATAGCACTGCTAGTGACTTCGTGTGGTGGTTCACACCACAACCCTGAAATTGATTTACTTGATTCCATCTCGAGAGCACTTTCACAGACTCCATCTTTACGAGATGCATTAGTAAGGGCAACACACGAGGAGGATGCAGTACCAGTGGGGTGTGCCGCACTTCATGAGGATACAGCTTCTACACACTAGATTGAGGACATGGATTTTGTTGCAGTACTGATGATGGATGACATGACTGCCACGGTGGAGGTTCTGACCCAGAGACTACTCGATTTCCCGTTGGTCTTCCAGCTAGAGTTCGAGTCAGCCCCAAACATTTCAGTTGACGAGTCTTGGATATCAGATCTTCTGATATTCCAAGAAATGGAGGAGCCCACGCTACTACAACCATCAGTCCAGACATTTCAGTGTACATTCCCAGACAACTCAGCTTCTACCTTGCAGAGATACTTCTCCGACTTAGACAGATATCATGACTCAGCCCAGCAGCAACTGCTCGATACAGGACACCACTTTGGGATGACTGATATAGATAGTCCCGTATTTGAGCCCTTTGTCCTCTAGATTGATGAGTTAGATCCATTCCATGAGAACCAGATGACAACCAGCATTGTCGCAGCTCGAGGATCAGTTTCAGACACATCGCCAGCTTCTGCGTTGATGACAAGTACCTTTACCTGTTTCTAGATTGATTAAATGCAGACTTCAGATGATGATGCATTTTGATGCACAGAGTGGGTGTTTGACATTAGCACAGACTCCTATTTAGATTCTGATCCTCTCTTTCTCACTTATGATCTTGCATTACTCCCCGAGGGTTATCTGTAGGAGGATGCCCCTTCGGATGTGTACTCGGTTTCACTTTCTGAGAGTGTATCCGATCTGTTGGATAACGGAACCGAGTCTTCTGAACTTTCTGATTCTGAGTTGTCTCCCCTCGACGACCCTCGTGAGGATGAGCCAATCCTTGAGATATTCGATGATCTATCTGATTTTTCTTCATTATGTACATCAGATATCAGTTTTCTTAGGGAGTCTTCGGATCTTGACTTTACCCACCTTTTTGAGAGGATGATTAACGTGGAGGATTCCATGACTGATCCTTCTTTCTCCACCTTTGATTTCTTCGGCTCTACACTTCTACTCCAGTTTAATCTTGAGACGATGATTTCTTTTGCGCTACCGGATACCAATTACATCTTCCGATATCCTTGCCTGGTAGCAGACACCTGCCTGATTGCTTATTTGGGTGTCTTCATTTACATTGTTGATTTCGTCGTAGTTCATCTACCACGACTACGACGACAGTACGGCATTCGCCTTACAGATGTCGTCCTGAACCTTGACATTACATTATCCTAGCCATTGCACCCAGCTAGGGGCGTAAAACCTAGTGCTTGTTGAGTGGCACCTCAACATTGTGCACTTTGTATATATGTGTTTCGTCTTGATTTGTTCCTTGCTTCTTCCATTTTATTTCACACCCCAGGTCTCGTATAGGATTATCTTTGCTATACTTAGGATGCACCTTATCCTAAGTATAGGGAGGTGTAAAACACCGAGTTGATTCTTTCGTTCTATTTCATTACTCCTGTTGTTGCCTATACTTAAGGATTCTTCACCTTAAGTATAGGGGGAGTGATGTCGTTCCCTTTCATCTTGTATATATTTGTATTCTCTTTCTGCCTCTGTTTTGCTGCCTATACTTAGGGATCTTTCACCCTAAGTATAGGGGAGGTAGACCCTGTACGTTCTCCCACTCGGATTTCCCTTCATGTACAGCCTGTTATACATAGGATTACTTGATCCTAAGTATAGGGGGAAAACCCCAAGATCTTTTTATTTCTATTCTTTCATTCCTCATTGTATTATAGCTTTTCCATTTCACTTCCCTATACCAAGCAAAGGTTATGTCTTCTTCATCGCTCTTGATTCACTCTAAGGACATCGTTCAAGCTAAGTATAGGGGGTGTCGTATATATTCCATATATACTTTAGCCATAACTCGTACTTTGTATGAGTATGTAAGTAAATAAATATGGCTAAAGCCCTTAAAATCCATAAAAATTAAAAAATTTTCTTGTAAATAAAATTATTTATTGCACATACATAGCTTTGTATAAAACTATTTTTGTAATAATGTTTGTAAAAATGTTTTGTGTAAAGATTGTTTAAATATTTTCATATCAAAACTATGTATAGAGTACAAAATTTTTGTAAAATGTTTGAAAATAAAAAGTTTGCAAAAACCATGTGTAAATGTGTGTAAATATTTTGCAAAACTTCTGCATTCATGCATACATACATGTTTTCAAACATTTTCAAAAAATTTGCATACTTTCAAAAAATTTTAAAAATTACAAGTTTGTCAATATTTGTACAATTTTTTTCCTGAATCATAGTTGACATTTAAACTAGCCTGGAATTAAATTGAAAAATGGAGCTTGGTTAATATCTTAATCCACTATTGAAGGCGAATTTCCACGGGTCTAAAGTAATCCACACAAGGCGGGATCACAGTGTCGCTGAGGCGACCTGCAGGAAAATCCGCAGTTCAAACAACAATTAACTAACAACAGAAACCAAGCAATGAAAAGTGGTGCGGAGTTAAAATTTATTATAAATCTACAACAAAGATGTGTATAGGTGCAAGTATGTGTAGAGGTCGAACACAGGCAGTAGACAGGTAGAACAGGGCAAATGAATGCACAAAATTTGTGTGTGATCAAGTGTCTATTTATGCTGGTTTTTAATTTTATATATTTTTTATTTTATTTTTAATTTTATATTTTTATATTTTGATTTTTAATTTTTTGATTTTGTATTTTATTTTTATGTTTTATATTTTTTTTCTTTTTCTTTTAAAAAAGATATATACAAAGTAAAAGAAAAGATAGAAAATGTATTAATAAAAATAGGTAAAAATGAGGAAAAAATAGGAAATAAAATGTTTTTAGGTTTTTTATAATTTTCAAATGTTTTTGTGATTTGTTCTAAATTTTTTCTAATTCTTTTTGTTATTTTTAAAGGCAAAAATACTAAAAATAGTGATTAAAATTACTGGTCGAAGTTAAAATGAAGATGAAAAATAAAAATCAGAGTCCAAAATTCCTAAAGTTAATTTTAAAATTAAGCTACTAAAACAGAGAAAATTCAGAGATAAAATTTGGATTTTTAGGATTGTTCTTGAATTTTGAAGATTTTTATGAAGATTTTTAGAGTTTTTATATTTTTAGGAGTTTTCTTTTATATTTTTATGATTTTTGGAATGAAGTTAAAAGACACTAAAATAGACAAAATATATTTTTTTGAGAATTTTCTGAGATGATTTTATACTTTTATGGATTTTATAATGCAAACAGTGCTGAAAATGCTTGTTTTTTAATTTTTATAAATATTAAAATGCAACTAAAATGAAAATAAAAATATGTCATGATACTACAATGCATCAGGAGTCTATTATGATTTTTGTGGATTTTTTAGCACTTTAGAGATGCATGCAATAAATAAAAGAAACAAAAGGAAAATGCAATGCTGGCAGGGGTATTTTTGTAATATGCAAGAAGTCCGAGGGCTTGCATGCAAATTTCCACGAAACTTTATAACTGAATAAAAAGATAGCTAGACTGAATATAAATCACAAAATCTATAGGGGTACGAGTACAAAAATCCCAAACCACGTGCGATGCATGCGTGCCTGAAAGGACTGTTCTGCAATTAACAAAAACCTAAGGGGCTTGAATGCAAAAATGCCAGAAATATTTTAACTGCCTAAAAAAGTTTAGGTACTAAACATAAATAAGACAAGGCCCTGGGGTTTGCCCTGCAAAATCGCCAAGTCACGTGCATTAAAGCATGTGACCAGGCTGGGGGCAAAATGTAATATCACGAAAACTAGGGGGTTAAATGAAAGTTCTCCAAAAAAATACAGCAGCAAATGAATGTTTTAATCTTTAATATAAAATACAAAAATGCCCAGGGTGTAATGCGCAAAATACCCAGGGCCTTGGCGCTGGCGGACGGTGGGATGCTCCCCACTTATCCACGTGTCGACGCGGGATGGCGCGATACCCCTTCGAATGCACGGCCAAGATTAAATGATCCCAGATGCGATCAACGGCCGAGGTCGGAGATATCGGACGGCAGCTGCATCTTCTGGGACACCCTCAAGATCCAACGGCGGGGAAGCTCCTTGGATGAACTGGGAAGAACAAGCGTGGAAGCAAGCTTCCCAGGCGTCGACCTCCCTCCCTCGTTGCTCGGAGAAGCTAATGGTGCCCGAGGTTCCTGCAAGTATGCTCCAACTCCTGGGGGTCTCAAAATGCTCTGGTGGAGCCCGGAGTGGCCGCGCGAGCCCGGCGGAGCTGGGAAGCTCCCCGCACCACGACCGGCCTTCAAAATGCCCCTGGAGACGCTCTTCGACTCCTGAACCTGCAAGGAAGAAATGATAGGTTTGGGGGTAAATTTCCCTGACCCCTTGAGGAGGCGAAAAATGGCGGAGGAGGCGGATTAGGAGATCGCCAGAGCAAGCTCCGACGAGATGATAACGAGGGTGGCGAAATTGGGCGAAAAGCGAAACGAATATGGGAATCGAATCTAAGGCTACAGGCAAGTAAAAAAATGCAAGAAAATGTGAAGAAAGTGGACCTCAAGTGGTTGTACACCGCGAGATAGACCTCATGGCAGCTCGCCGTCGGAGATGGTGGAACCGGCCCTCAAGGGCTCGTCGCCGCACCTAGCTTGGCCGGAGGAGAAGCTGTCACCTTCTCCGGTCGTGGGCGCAAGGAAAAGGGCGCAAACGAGTCAAAAATGGGGTTCCAAGTTCAAAAGAGGTGACGGGTATGGTTTTTTACAGATGGTGAACGGGCGTGAAGAGCGAGGCGCATGGCGCGCCACAGTGATCCAATCCCCGAGCAAATCAATGGGCGTGTAAGAGGAAGTCTCGAGGAGAAAAAGTGCTTTAGGACCCATCATGCATAGATGCAAGGTGCGGCCTCCAAAAAGGGGAGAAAACCAAGAAAAATCATGTCTAATAAAGCACCGACCAGGAAAAATCCTAGAAAAACCTTTGTAAAATCAATTTAAATTAGTAAACTTTTTATTTAATTTTAGGTTATTTAGTAAAAAATGTTTATTATTTTGTAAACATTTTATTGTGGTTTTTATTTATTTTTAGAGGTATTAATTTACAAGTTACCATTTATAGCCTTTATATGTATATTTTTCTATATATTTTATTATTTTATTTTTATTTTGTACATTTAATTTATTTTTTTATGTTTATTATTTTATAATTTATAAAATATTTTTATATAATTAAATATATTTTTATTTTATTTTTCTGATATAAAATAAAAGTAGTAATAATATATGTATGTTTATAGGTCTTATACCTATGTATTATAAATATACAAGTATTTTTTTTGTGTTTCTTTTATATTTTTGTTCTGATTTTAATGTACAAATATATTATAAGTAATGTTTATAAAATTATAAAAATATAAAATGGTAAAAATAATGAATAAATAATAAAATGAATATTTTAATATGTACAAGTATACAATAGGGGTCCAAAACTCAACTTTCAAACCGTAGCTCCGCCAAATGTGAAACCATCACCATTAAATAGACTATTTTAAAATATATACAATTAAAGGTGTTTGATGCATTTCGAGTTTTTATTTGGGAGATACGGGTCTGGGAAGTTGGGATTCTGGAATTTTATTTAGACCATAACTTTTTATCTGTATATTATTTTTGAGTGAAATCAATTTTGTATTTTTTTATTTAATTATCTACAACTTCCATGTTCAAAGTTTCTTTATTTGAAGTATAAAAAGTGGAACTAAAAATAGGTCCCAAAATGAATAAAGAATGAATAAAAACAAAGGTATTTTTATTGTATTTTGGCCCTTATCTCCCCCTACTTATTCCTTGTTGACCTAGTCATCGAGATGCCTAGGTCTCGAGGTTTCGGGTCATAAAATATTTACAATATTTTTTTTCTTTTCTTTATTCTATAATTTTGGCTTTAAAAACCGCATTTTATACAATATTTATACAATGATGCATGAATGCTAAAATGCCTAAATTAAGCCTATTTACACGCATTTACTAGGGTTTTTAAGGCCAAAATGATATAATAAAGATGTTGAAACATAGATTCATCATCCCCCTATACTTGCCTGTGCTAGTCCCTAGCAAACACTTATGCAATAAGTGCAGAAAAAGAAAAAAAAGAAAATAAAAAAGAAAAAATGAGGATTAAATTTAATGATCAAACTTGTCTTCACAAAATCAAAATTTGGAGCTTAAGTCGGACCTTTGGAATTTAAGTGTGGGCGGAACCTTTATACGAACCAGATTTGAAATCCAACAGTCTTCGAGAATCCCAAAACTCTGTTCAGGTCTCCTCAATAGCCAGGTCAGAAATATGTCAACTCATACGCAAACCCTTACAACTATGAGGCTGACTCGTACAGTGTAAGTGATGGTGACTCTCCCCAATTGGAATGACAAAGAGACTGACTTCTCCAGTATGACAACACGATGATTCCCCAATCCAATAACTCCTTCCTCGAGGAGCGGGGTATTCCCTTCTAAGTTCAAGTGGCAACCAGCTCAAGTGGAGGGGGTGAAGAGAAGAATGGATGGTAGCCAGTGTAGCTACCTATCCTAAGATGCAAGACCAGTGTAGTCAAGTCATCCAGCTGTGGGCTCACATGATTTGACTTTGGAAATCAAGCTTGCTTATTGACTTTACAACATATGTGCATACTTTGCAGGCATTCATTTTTGTACAGGCTTGTCCTTTTTTTTGAAATACTATATACAACAGCATTTACATAAGGAGTTTTTCCTCTTGAGCCAGTAGACTATCCCTCTTTTGAAGCTTTATCGCAACCCACGCTCTCCTGTCTTTAGAATTCCTCATCACTGGACGGGTTGGGGTGCACTTCCCTCCCTAGAGGAGGACAAGTGTTTCCACTTGTGTGTGTCTCATACCGGCAAATCCAATCCCCTCACCACCCCAACTGAGTTGAGCCTTGTGAAAGGTGCAGGTGTCCAAGTTAGGTCATTATCAACAAGAGTCGTGCGTGTATTCCGAAATACTCTACTTAGGTAGTCAAGAATCCATTGAACCAAGTCTCGTGATCCTCAAAGAATTAAGTCAAACCCAGTTCCTATAAGGTTCCTGTTATTAGGTAGATTTTAAGGTCCAACCAAGCTCCAATCTCCGGATTTTACTTAGACTCGTTCAACTATCAAACTCAATCCGAAAAAATGCTCATGCTATGCAAATGATATGCAGAATGCAGAAAATATTTTTGTGATGCAATTTTCAAAGATTTTGATCTTTTTATGGATTTTTGAAAAGATGATGAATATGCATTTTTTGTAATTTTTTCAAAGAGAGATTTTTTTCAAATATTTTTGGATTTTAATTTTGCAAATATTTTGGAATATTTTTGAAAACAAATAGTTTTTGGATAAAACAAGGGTAAAATATTTACATGGGAGTGCTTATTATATTTACAAGAAGTGGATTTTAAGAATTTACAAGGGTAAGTGATCAATTTTATACATATATACAATAAGAATTTTAGGTGTGATGTATGTATTCCTCAAACTTATTTGAAAATAATTTTACAAACAATTTTTGAAAACTATAGTCCAAAATAATTTTTACAAAGAATTTTACAAACATGTACACACATTTGAAAATCATTTTGCAAAGGTTTTCCAAACAGTATAGATAGATTTTTCAAAAATATTTTTGCAACCATTTTTCAAACCATTTACAAATCACTTTTCAAATATTTTATTTCACACAGAAAATTAATTTTTACAAACAACACATTTTTACAAAGGTTGAAAACATGTAACAAAACTTTTTCCAAATAGTTTTCAAAAGATTTTCACAAAGATTTTCAAACTATTTTTCAAACATTTTGCAAAAAAACATTTTCACCTGACTTATTAATCAGTACAAAAAGAATTTGAGGAAAAAACATCTTTTTATTAGGATTTTTAATGAATTTTAAAGAATTATTAGCCATATTATTAAGAAAATACGAAAGTACGAGTTATGGCTAAAGTATATACGTAGTATATACAACCCCCCTATACTTAGCTTGAGCTATGTCCTCATAGATCAGAGATAAAGGAGAAGACATAACTCGTACTGAGTATAGAAAAGTCTAAAGAATAAATGAATAAGAGATGAATGAACGAATGAGAAGTCGATCGTCCCCCTCTACTTAGGATCAAATAGTCCTAATTATAGCAGATTGTACACAAAGCAGGGAGGGTCAAGGGTGGGAATGAACAGATCGTACTCAGATTGTCTCCCCCTATACTTAGGGTAAGATATCCCTAAGTATAGACAAGAAGAGGAGATAATGGAGAGGATCGAAAAGAATAGATGAACTCGAGGTGCATACCCCCCTATACTTAGGACAAAGTACGTCCTAAGTATATAAGACTGTCTACAAGGGGCGGCACCTTATGATAGATAAAGATGATAGACAAGAAAAGGAAGAAAAGAAGAAAGGAAGAAAAGAGATGAGAATGGAAACGAGATCAGAGGATGTACACACCACCCCCCCCCCATACTTAGGGTAAAAGAATCCCTAAGTATTGGCAACAACAGGAGTTATGAAACAGAACGATGAAAGAACACTCGGCTCATCCACCCCCTATACTTAGGGACAAAGTACGTCCTAAGCAAGGCAAACACGAGAATGGGTGGACGAGCAATACGGGAGAGGGAGGAAGATGAACAGAAGCGGATATACAACAGAGGTGGATGTACAGAGGATCAAGAAGGTAGAAAGCGAACCTTCTTGCGGGACCGCTGAGGAATGGTTTCGGTATGACGTAGGTCGACATCGGAGTCCACAGTAGACGGAATCCGATCAGGGTCGACAGAGTGGAGATCCTCATGGTCCCTAGGGTGTGAAGGCGCAGACGTGGAAGTGGAAGAAGTGTGGTCAGGTCTGGCCTTGGGGGTCTCGCTGATATCGAAGTGAAATGGGATGAACTCATCATCATTGGAAGTAGTGTTGTCAGAATCATCCTACGAGGTGTCGTCCAGGTCAAAACCAAAAGGAACGAACTCATCGGTGGAAGTAGTCAAACTCTGTTCGTCCTCTATAATCTCAACCGAATCATCTTTTTCATCAAAAGGCCTGAATTCCCGAATAAAAGCAATCAGATCAAATTCGGCATTAGTCTCATCAGTATCTACATGGACAGGAGCGGACTCATCAGTGGAAGTAGTCAAAACATGTCTGTCCTGTATAGTCTCTAAATCTGCTCTCCGCTCTAAGGTGCTAATCGTGTAAATCCCGCGGATGTCATCAACACATCTCCAATCACAGGAAGCAGAAACACCAAGGTCTATGCTTTCCGGGTCTTCCTCCTTGGAGAGGAATTCTCGGGTCTCATCATCGGTCATAAAGAAAGTCTCTCTGATATCCTCATATAGGTCATACGCCTCAGGGTCAGCCAAGATAGGTGTGGTCACATCAGGTGCAGGTCTCTGGTCAACGGTGGGTATTGTGATCAACATTTTGCTCTCATCAATAGGACGGAAGTGAATCTCTCTTGATCCATAATCAACAACGACCCACGTAGAGGCGAGAAATGGTCGTCCCAGGATGATTGGAGAGTGCTCCCCTATGGAGGTCTCCATGGGCAACACGACAAAGTCAACATGGTAGCGCGTGCCCTGAATCAAGATGACGGCGTTTTCAAGGATACCCTTCGGCCTCTTTATTGATCCATCAACAAACTGAACGATCATCTTGGTTTTCCTTAGAGGTCCTAAGTGAAGAGACTATACCAGTGAGAAGGGTATAATGCTAATCGAAGCACCGCCGTCGAGGAGAGTGTGATCACATGTGAAGTCAGAGATGGTGCAACTAATAAAAGGTGTGGCAGTGTTCTTTTTCCTAGGAATGGGACAGCATGTGATGGGCGTGGGCAGTGGCCATGGTCAGAATGTGACGCTCAGATCTGCTCCTCTATTTCTCTTCTTAGGAAGAAGAGTTGATAAATCGGTCATGGCCTGCTAAAGTAGGGGACGGATGATCTCATGAATAGTGGCCACCACTTCTGGTTCAGTTACTTTTTGTACCTCCTCCATACAAGGGAGGAAGTCGGAATCAGCATCTACACGAGGCATTCCAAGAGCAGTCTGTACATCGGCATCCTCGGGGTCAAAGGTGGGACAGAGTATGAGAAGTTGTGTGGTCAAAAAGTCTGGCAAATGGAGACTCTCCTCATGGTCTGACTCGATCATGTGTCTCCTAAAATCTTTTTGTGTTTTTAACTTTTTCTCATTTTTTTGTATTTTGGTCGTTTGCAAGCTCTCATGGAAATCCTCGAGTGAATCCATATCATCAAATGGTGGAGTATCATTGTCGCTCTTATTTGTACTAGTGAGGTTGTCAATCCTCTGTCTCATATGATCCATCATTTGGGTCAAGTGCTCAAGGGTGGACTCCATGAAAGGTTACTCCAACAGGTCAGTCTCGGGTGGATGTGAAGGTGGAAAATGCGGAGGTGGTGGTGGATGTGAGTAGAAATCCGAGGTCTGATACTGTGGTTGAGGTGGATATGTACAAAAATCAGAAAAAGTAGGAGGAGGGTCCTCCTGATAAAAGGGAGGTGGACCGGTTGAAGTGAATGAGGGATCCGCAAAATCCGGACAAAAACGCTCCAGGGGTCCATCTCGAAAACAAAAGACGATGATCGGGAGAACACGAAGGTCAAGTCAAGAGAAGTGAGAAGAAAGGCGCAAGTGCGCAGAAGCGATCTAGGACACACAAAAAACAATCACAAGCAAAAATAAAACAAGACAAACCCTCAATTCACCTACTCAACTCGTAAGAGACTGCAAAAGAGCGGTCTTACTATCTTGTATGTTTTAGAGTTAGGTGAGAATTCAAAGAATTGTACAAACACTTAGGGGATGAATGGGATTTGGGCACTAACCTTAGTGTGTGCGCGAGCAATGTAAAACGAAGACAATGAGGGGATTACTCGCCCCAAGAGAATGTTTGTCTTTTTGGTTGATTTTAGGGTTGAGTAATGTTAACAGTATCAAATTTATTTGTTATCACTTTTTTTGGATTTTTAATAGGAATGCACATGCCTAACGAGGAGTCAATTTTACTTAGAACCTAGGTTGGCAAAATCAGAGGGAGAGGCACAAAAACAATGCAAGCGGCAAACGATGATGAATGTTAAAGCGTAAATGCTCACCTTGCCTCCAGCACTCTAAATGCAAGGATTTTCAACAGAATTGAAACCTATCTATATGCAAATGCAAATCTGATGAAATCGCCCTAAGTGTGAGAAACTGCTATTAGCGTGAAGAACAAGTTCAAATTTTGACTAAGTCCAAACGCGCCTATATGTACATGCAATGGTGATTAAGTGTTTGGACTTACTCTATCGCCAAGCAACTCCTACAACTAAGGGCTCAATCACGCAAAAGAAATAAAAATAAAATCGGAAAACAAAGTAAAATAATGCGATGAAAACCGACAAAACTGCGGTGAGCCCCCAAGTGAACAATCACTTGGAAATTAGGCTTGAGAGTCCAAAGTTCGGTGTACCTGTATTATTACAAATAAAAGAGTCTCTCTCTCACTTAAAAATTACAAAAATAAATGCAATAAATTAAAATCTCAGGAATTGTCTTCAAAATTCCCTCCTAGTCCGCCTTGGTGTGAAGCCAAAGCAGCCTCACATGGTTGCACGAGCGCTCCTAGAAAGGAGTGTCTCCCTCGATCCGTGTACCTCGCACAAAGTCAAAAAGAGGGTGGTTAGACAATTCAAATGTAAATCAAAATAAGGAAAATAAAGTAAGCACAAATAAAAGCTGCGAAGAGAGACAAATAATCACAAGCACAAATGAAAAGCCGAACTACGCGTTGTTGCTCCCGACAACGGCACCATTTGTTTAAGGCAAATTTCCACGGGTCTAAAGTAATCCACACAAGGCGGGATCATAGTGTCGCTGAGGCGACCCGCAGGAAAATCCGCAGTTCAAACAACAATTAATCCACAACAGAAATCAAGCAATGAAAAGTGGTGCGGAGTTAAAATTTATTATAACTCTACAACAAAGATGTGTATAGGTGCAAGTATGTGTAGAGGTCGAACACAGAGAGCAGACAGGTAGAACAGGGCAAATGAATGCACAAAATGTGTGTGTGATCAAGTGTCTATCTATGCTATTTTTGTGGGTTTTTTATTTTATTTATATATTTTTTATTTTATATTTTATATTTTTATATTTTTATATTTAATTTTTTGATTTTGTATTTTCTTATTATGTTTTAAATTTTTTATTTTCTTTTTCTTTTAATAAAGATATATACAAAGTAAAAGAAAAGATAGAAAATGTATTAATAAAAATAGGTAAAAATGAGGAAAAATCAGGAAATAAAATGTTTTTAGGTTTTTTATAATTCTAAAATGTTTTTGTGATTTTTTTCTAAATTTTTCCTAATTATTTTGGTATTTTTAAAGGCAAAAATACTAAAAATAGTGAATAAAATTGCTGGCCGAAGTTAAAATGAGGATGAAAAATATAAATCAGAGTCCAGAATTCCTCAATTTATTTTAAAATTAATCTATTAAAACAGAGAAAATTCAGAGACAAAAATTGGATTTTTAGGATTTTTCTTGAATTTTTAAGATTTTATGAAGATTTTTAGAGTTTTTTATTTTTAGGAGCTTTCTTTTATATTATTTTATGATTTTTGGATTGAAGTTAAAAGACACTAAAATAGACAAAATATAGTTTTTGAGAATTTTTCTGAGATGTTTTTATAATATTTATGGATTTTATAATGCAAACAGTGTTGAAAATGCTTGTTTTTGAATTTTTATAAATACTAAAATGCAATTAATATGCAAAATAAAAATAAGTCGTGATACTACAATGCAGCAGGAGTCTATTATGATTTTTGTAGATTTTTTAGAAGGAAAATGCAATGATGGCAGGGGCGTTTTTGTAATATGCAAGAAGTCCGAGGGCTTGCTTGAAAATTTCCACGAAACTTTATAATTGAATAAAAAGATAGCTAGATTGAATATAAATCACAAAATCCGTAGGGGTACGAGTACAAAAATCCCAAACCATGTACGAAGCACGCGCACCTAAAAGGACTGTTCTGTAATTAATAAAAACCTACGGGGCTCGAATGCAAAAATGCCAGAAATATTTTAACTGCCTAAAAAAGTTTAGGTACTAAACATAAATAAGACAATGCCCCCGGGGTTTGCCTTGGAAAATCGCCACCCAGGTCCTTGGCGCTGGCGGACGGTGGGATGCTCCCCACTTATCCACGTGTCGACACGGGATGGCGCGATACCCCTTCAAAATGAACGGCTGAGATTAAATGATCCCGGACGCAATCAACGGCCGAGGTCGGAGATATCGGACGACAGCTGCATCTTCTGGGACACCCTCAAGATCCAACGACGGGGAAGCTCCTTGGACGAACTGGGAAGAACAAGCGTGGAAGCAAGCTTCCCAGGCGCCGACCTCCCTCCCTCGTTGCTCGGAGAAGCTACAAAATGGTGCCCGAGGTTCCTGCAAGTATGCTCCAAGTCCTAGGGTTCTCAAAATGCTCCGGTGGAGCCCGGCGGAGCTGGGAAGCTCCCCACACCTCGGCTGGCCTTCAAAATGCCCCTAGAGACGCTCTTCGACTCCTGAACCTGGAAGGAAGAAATGATAGGGTCAGGGGTAAATTGCCCCGACCCCTTGAGGAGGCGAAAAATGGCGGAGGAGGTAGATTAGGAGCTCGTCGGAGCAAGCTCCAGCGAGATGATAACGAGGGTGGTGAAATTGGGCGAAAAGTGAAACGAATATGGGAATCGAATCTAAGGCTACAGGCAAGTAAAAAAATGCAAGAAAATGTGAAGAAAGTGGACCTCAAGTGGTTGTTCACCGCGAGATAGACCTCATGGCAGCTCGCTGCCGGAGATGGTGGAACCGGCCCTCAAGGGCTCCCCGCCGCACCTAGCTTGGTCGGAGGAGAAGCTGTCACCTTCTCCGATCTAGGTCGCAAGGAAAAGGGGGCAAACGAGACAAAAATGGGGTTCCAGGTTCAAAAGAGGTGGTGGGTATGGTTTTGTACATATGGTGAATGGGTGTGAAGAGCGAGGCGCATGGCGCGCCTCAGTGATCGAATCCCCGAGCAAATCAATGGCGTGTAAGAGGAAGTCTCGAGGAGAAAAATTGCTTTAGGACCCATCATGTATAGATGCAAGGTGCGGCCTCCAAAAAGGGGTGAAAACCAAGAAAAATCATGTCTGACAAAGCAACATGAGAGGGGTCAAAGAGTTGACCCGAGGTCAACTCTCCAGGCCCCTTGGTTGGTCCATGTAAAATAAATTTAAATTAGTAAAATAAATTTAAATTTATTTTACTAATCAACCAACCAAGAAAAATCCTGGAAAAACCCTTGTAAAATAAATAAATTAGTAAATAATTTATTTAATTTTAGGTTATTTAATAAAAAATGTTTAGGGATTTTTATTTATTTTTTAGAGGTATTAATTTACAAGTTACCATTTACAGCCTTTATAGGTATATTCTTCTATATATTTTATTATTTTATTTTTATTTTGTACATTTAATTTATTTATTTATGTTTATTATTTTATAAATTTATAAAATATTTTTATATACTTAAATATATTTTATTTTATTTTTCTGATATAAAATAAAAGTAGTAATAATATAGGTATGTTAATAGGTCTTATACATATGTATTATAAATATACAAGTATTTTATTTTGTGTTTCTTTTTTATTTTTATTCTGATTTTAATGTACAAATATATTATAAGTAATATTTATAAAATTATAAAATATAAAATTGTAAAAATAATGAATAAATAATAAAATGAATATTTAAATATATACAAGTATACAATAGGGGTCCAAAACTCAACTTTCAAACCGTAGCTCCACCAAATGTGAAACAACCGCCATTAAATAGATTATTTTAAATTATATACAATTAAAGGTGAGTTTGATGCATTTCGAGTTTTTATTTGGGAGATACGGGTCTAGGAAGTTGGGATTCTGGAATTTTATTCAGATCATAACATTTTATCTATATATTATTTTTGAGTGAAATCAATTTTGTATTTTTATTTATTTAATTATCTACAACTTTCATGTTCAAAGTTTATTTATTTGAAGTATAAAAAGTGGAACCAAAAATTGGTCCCAAAATGATTAAAGAATGAATAAAAACAAAGGTATTTTTATTGTATTTTGGCCCTTATCTTCCCCTACTTTATTCCTTGTCGACCTAGTCATCGAGATGCCTAGGTCTCGGGGTTTCAAGTCATAAAATATTTACAATATTTTATTCTCTTTCTTTTCTTTTCTTTTCTTTATTCTATAATTTTGGCTTTAACAACTGCATTTTATACAATATTTACACAATGATGCATGAATGCTAAAATGCCTAAATTAATCCTATTTACACGCATTTACTAGGGTTTTTAAGGCCAAAATGATAGAATAAAGATGATGAAATGTAGATTCATCATCCACCAAATTCCAAGTGGAACCTTATAGGGTTTAGGGTTGGGGCTTTTCAGGTCCATGGTAACTTAATTCTTTGTGTCCACTAGGCTATGATCATATGTCATCTTGATGAGCCTAAGTATAACACTTAACAACACACACATGACTCTCGCAAATAATGGATTTACTGGGACCAGCACTTTACACCTAGCTCTCTACAAATGAGATTGTGAGGAGGCAATCTTCTTTGACTTGGGGTAGCATATGAGGGTACTACTTCTAGGCGGAACCTCTCTTCTTCTTATAGTGAAGGAAGTGCGTCTCAACTTGGTCTAGTAGCCGTGAGGTCTAAAGATAGGAGTTGTGGGTTGCAATAAAGCTTCAAAGAGGGATAGTCTACTGGATCAAGAGGAAAACCTCCTTATGTATATATGTTGCACCATGTAGATATGTTGTACATATGCACATCAAAAAAGCGCAAAAAGAGAAGAATAACTCCAAAAAAGTGGTAGGTCTGAGAGAAAATGATATTCCCACCGGAGTGTATATAGTCCAATAAAGCAAAGCTTATGTTATCCATGTTCCATCTCATGAAGCTTGCAGCAGGGAGAGTTAGCGACACTGGTTAGGCTCCCTAGGATACATGGCTACACTGGCCATGGTCCATTCTTTTCTTCCTCCTCTTCTTGAGCTGGTTGCACTTGAACTTAGAAGGGAATACCCCGCTGCTCGAGGAAAGAGCTTCCATACTAGGGCATTAGAGTTACCTTGTTGAGGGGGGTTGTCACTTTGTTATTTCTGAGGTGGAGAGCTATACATCAATTACACCATACAAGAAAAGACTCATGGTCATCAGAGTTTGTGTATGTAGACTTGTTCTGATCTGGATTGTTGAGGAGTCTTGACCATAGATTAAGTGGAACATAGAGGCTGTTAAGTTTTAAACCTAAGTCCAAATAAGGTTCCGACAAATTAATAATCCAAAGATCTGATCGAGCTCCATACTTCAATTTAATGAAGACAAGTTTAATATTCAACATTGATTCACCTTCTCTTCCTTCTTTTTCTTTTCCTTCCTCTTTTCCACTTCTTTTTCAAATTAGTGTTTGCTAAGGGACTAGCAAAGTAAAGTATAGAGGGTGATGAATACTCATTCATCACTCTTTATTCTTTTATTTTAGTTATTTATCCTTGCAAAACATCATGCATATAGTTGTAAATACAATAAGTTACCAAAAGGCATGCATTTGTTAGTATTTAATAATTGGCATGTATTTGTGCAAAAATAAAAGAATAAGGAATTAAGAAAAAGGAAGGAGATATTTAGAATAAATATCGAGTGACCCGAACCCAAGGGAGGGCCAAGCAGTGGCCTGACCGCAAAATAAAACAAGTAGAGAGTGATAGGGCCATTCAACCTTGCACAAATTTCCCCTTCATGTATATATTTTATTTTCATAAAAACAAAAAAATGGGTTTTTATTAATTTGTATATATTTCGAAAAATAAAATAAAAATAAGAAAAATAAAATGAAAACAAAAATAATTTCTCTCACCCTTGTACATAATACATGTATATAGAATAATAGATCTATTTATTTCACTATTGTAAATAAATAATAAAAATAAAATAAAAATTATTTTGTGCTCTACATATTATGTTGTAAATAAATAAAATATAAAATTAGAGTATTTGTACAAAAATAAAATAATAAAAATAAAAGTATAAAATACACATGTATTTTATACATGTATATAATATAATATAATGTATATACCTTAATTTATTTTTCATAAAAATAAATAAAAATCACTAGAAAATAGTTTGAAAATAAATAAATATTTTAAATTTTATAAATATTTTAAAATAAAATCGTTTTCTATTTTTTATTAAATTTATAAATAATTCTAACTTCTTGAATTCTGATTGGTCCACGGGGGAATGTTGACCCCCGGTCAACTCCCCCTGGACCACCTCTACCCGGATCCGATTTTAGCCCGACTTCTCTGAATTTTCTCGAAACGATCCGCTCACCATTTGCATCCTTCCAAGGCTCCAACTATCGAGGATTGTCCCGTGATTCACGCCCGATATCATCCTTAGGGGTCCGCTCCTCGGATTGCGCACCCGAGCTCCATGCTTGTCGGACCTCAACGAGTATAAATCTCAACGGAGCCACAATTTCTTCCTATCTTCGGCCACTGCCTTCGACCCCAGTGACCTCCATTCTCCTCCTTGAGTGACAGCGAGTGCAGGGGAATGTTGCAGTGAGGATTTGAATCCTTTAGCCCTAGGTCCGGTGAGCCCTCTCGTCGTGCTCCACCACCCGGTGAGCTCGAGCCTCTGGAGACGTCGCTCCATCGAGGCAAAGACCCCAAGAGGTAGATGACCTTCAGCACAGACGCCAGCAGCCATCAAGTACCCTCGATAGCCTCTAGTTTTCCTTAGATTCCAAGTTTTAGATTCCGACCACCTGAGCTTCATCGGACCATTATGCGTGATCGGACCACCCATATGACGTACCGACCATCTCATCATCTTCGCGAGACTCCTATCCACCTTCTGCACCCCTCCATTCCCCCTAGTTCACCCAGGAATAGGGTTCACGCTCTCCTCCGTCGTCGCCTCGCTGGAGAGCCCCGCTACGCCTCGCCCCTTCACCCATTCCTCCAGCTAACCGGTCGAGGCAATTTGCCCTCGACCCAGTGATTGTCCTGTGCATGCTTAGAAGTTAATGGGCCTCATCTGGATGTCCAACTACTGAAGCACAGATCTCCAGGTACCTTCATGTCGCCGGAGCCTTTCAGGTGTCCTTGGCCTCATCGCAGCCCACCAGCCGCTGTGGAACGTCGTTAGCCTCATTTCGCCCATCCAAGCAGTGCCGGAGGACCTCCCAGCCGCGTGAATCGATTGAGCAAAGCTCGCCGGCGGTGAGTTCTTTACAGTTCTTCCAGGGAGCTTCTCCATTGTCGGATAGAGACCACCTCGCTAGTTTTAATCTCGGACGTCCATCATCTGAGGCTCTCATCCGTTACATCCATCTTAGGATCATTTCTTATGCATCCATCGCCGAAGGGGTATCGCCCATTCTCCACCGTTCGATCATAAGTGAAACCTGATCAACTGTTGGATCACCCATCAATAATAAGGGTAATTTACACTTAGGCCCTCTTAATTTCTGCATTTATTTTGTAGTCCTGTAAATATTTTGACCTGTTGTTTTTATTTTGGATAATTTGCACTCAGGACCTCGTACTTATTTTATTTGCAAAATAGCCCCTCTGAATGTTGTTCATGTGGTATGTCACATGCTTTCTGGTGTATTTGCACATTTCCCCTGAACTTCATGATTGTTAATGTTTGAACGTTTATAAATAGGAATTACATGTATGCCCTTGTTTGACTAATTCACGTACCGACCTTGTGTGGCCTTGGGCATTTTGCAGTTTCGACCCTAAATTTCTTTCATGTGTTATTATTTGGATGAATAGTTTTCCATATTTGCAAATGGGTCCTTGTATGCTGTGCATGTTTTATTGGTTGAATAAATCATCAATTTTCTCCCAAATTTCATGACTTTTGGAAATGCGGCCCCTACCACTATGTAAAAATTTACATGAATTTGTGGGCCCGTTTTGTTTTCATTTTATATTTTTAAAAATTCAAAAACCTCTGATTTTGCTTCTGTGTGAATTGAAAAATCAACTAAAAATAGTAAAAAACCTCTAAAAAATATAAAAAAAATATTGTTAGCTTCTTTTGTTGTGTTTTTTATTATGTCAAATTTTTGTTTGACTTGGATTTATAAAAACCTTTAAAATCTAAAATCACTAAACACTCATAAAAATTATTAAAAATTGCTAAAAATTTTGAAAAATGCAATTTCACTTTCTTTAGTTAGATTTTTATTTCTAGTTTACAATAAACTTGTCTCTAGAATTTTATAAGCTATTTAGACATTTTTAAATAGCCTTTAGATTCTAGCTGTACATTGATTTGCATTTTTAGCCTTATTTCATTTTTAGGAAACTCATTAAAAATCAAAAAATCTGGGAAAAATATCAAAAACATCTGAATATTTATAAAATCCAAAATAATTTTTATTTTAATTTTCTGACCCTTTTTGTTGTGTTTAATAATTGTTTGATTGTATCTTTTTAAGTTGCTTTACTCATTTTTATTAATTTTAAAAATCACAAAAAAAATAAAAATATAAAATCCACCAAAAATATTTTATTCTTTTTATTTTTAGTCCCGACTACTTTGTAGGTTTTTTGCCAAACTGTGATCCTTGTGTTTGACCCTGGTAGCTATACCAGGTAAAATAAAATAGCAAGACTACTATTTACGCTAACTTGTTGATTTATTTCTATTTGGTGGTTTTTGTTTTCTTGATTGAGTTCGGTCCGAGAGGTTGAGGTCGCAACGACCATTGATACCTTTTTACCTTAGTCACTCGATTTTCGGATCATCAAACTGCCAAGGGCTGATCCGGCTGGTATACTACCATCTGAGAGTCTGGAGATGGTGGTGGTTGTACATACTGCTGTTGTTGCTGCTGGAACGACTCCGCCTGAATGTGATGCACCTGTCAGTAATGGGCGGAGGGCTGTGACGAGCTGCTGCGGTTGGGATCTGCCTTTGACCTGAGATGGGGTTGAGGAGCCGTTTGTGACTCCTGGAGACACATGATATGGGTATTTAGGTCACTCAACGGCTGTGCCATCTGATCTATCTGAGACATGCCCCGGCACTGGTTCTTCTCGATAAGCTCGATGTGGTCCAACTTCTCGCTAATAATACCCATATCTACGGCTGTCGACTCTGCATGTGCTGTGGTTGCTGATGCAGAAGTACCTGCATTGACCCATGCTATCCTCTGATAGGACACAGCCTGTGTTATGGGCTTCCCCTATGTATAGAGGCAGGTCTTGGACATAACTATGTAATTCTTTGCTATCTCCTCGTAGATGGCCCAGACCTGATTCTCATCCTTGGCGAAATAGGAACCCCCAAAGGTTGCATTCACTAGCCCCTACAACTCCAGTGTAAGCCTGCAGAAGAAACTCTGGACAAGGTTGGGCTTGACTATGTCGTGATGGGGACACCGGTCAATGAGCTCTCTGAATCTGTCCCATGCCTCATGGAACTGCTCGTTGGGAAGCATGGAGAAGTTGTTGATCAAGGATCTGGATGCATTCGTCCGACCGAGTAGATAGTACTTATTCAAGTACTCGTTCCGGAGCTGTTCCCATGATGTGGTGTATCTCCTTAGGTGCTTCAGCCAGTTGGATGCTCTGTCTACGAGGGAGAACGGAAAAGCCATCATCTTGATGGTATCCTCGTCCACGAGGTGATCGTGGACTGTGCTGCAGATCATCTCGAATTCTTGGAGATGGAGGTGTGGCTCCTCGGTGTCAAGCCCATGGAATCGGGTTAGTAGCTGGATGGTCAGAGGTGGGAGCTTGAAATCTCCAAAATGACTAGCAGATGAATCCATACGTTGGTCAGAGTTGCACCTGGGTTGTGCAACTCTCTCATCGGTCGTGCAGGTGCTTCTGGCTGTGCTGGTTCCTCTGGCTCTCCCTCAGGGTTGTTTCCTCCTCCACCGGCTCTGCGTTGCTCTGTATCTGCTCGCATCTGCTCCATCTATCGGTGTATATCCACCATGAAAGCCCCCTGGTCTATGATCTGACGTTGCATGGTCTCCAGGGAGGCTAATAGGGTGTTGTTGATGGCACCCTGATGTAATATGTAGGTCTGGTTCCCGCTGGGTCCATCAGTGTGCTCCTCACTCCTGGTCATGATTTCTGCAAATGCGAAAGACCCAAACTCAGGGTGCCGTCAAATCATCAACTGTCTGTTGTGCTCTCTGCTCGGACACCTCAGGACTGGTTGAAGGGTGGTCGAGGGGGAACAGGGCGGAGTCAAACTCGGGTTCGGGGAGCGGGTTTGGGCTCTCACGAACCAACCTAGATGAACGGACTGGAGTGCTCGAAAGTGGTGCAACCAAAGGCTGCCTAAGGGACCTCCAGCCTATCATCGTAATGTAGCGAGTAAAGGCGGATGAGATCTGGAAAACACACAAGATCGGGAAAGTAAACCCCCAATTCACCTACTCACGTAGAGCTGATGATCGTAAAGGTTCGGTCTTTTATCTTGTCGATTTTATTTAGATGATCAAGCGGTCTTTCAGAGTGATTAAGTGAGCTGTTGGGAATCCAACACTCCTAGGAGACTGTCCCAATCCCAAGGCTAGATCTTTCCCAGCCAGTACAAGTCATGCACCGTTTACTGGCTACCCAATCGACTCGCTCTGTTAAGGATATCGCGGCCTGCTTTACTGGAAACAGGAGCGATCCTCACTGGAGAACGACTAACCCGAAATCAGTAGTCTGAGGAGAGGTCGGATGTGGCTCTATCCTAGTGTGCTGGTGACTCTCTCTCATCCAAACCAGATAATGAGGGGATTGCTCTCCCAAGACAAATTTTTAAATGTGGTGTCTTTTAAGGTCAAGTGTGTTCTAGCAGTCCCAATTTTATAGTTTTTCTTTTTTTAGGTATTTTTCAAGCAAACAACGCCTAACAAATTTTATGATTCTCCTGAGTATTATAAGTCCAAAAACAGGGGGGAGAAGTCGAAAAAATCGATGCACGGTCAAATATTATGATGCATGCGGAGTAAGAAATGTGTACATGACTCCAGCTCTCAACATGCAGGGTGATCTGTGCATAAAAGTAAAGACAAAATTAAAACTGCATATATGATGCAAGAAGAAATCAGCCTTAGACAAATAATTTCTACTCGAGAAGAACGATTGCTAATGAGTCAACAAGAGGGGTCGGGGTCTGGTCTCTGATGCCAATCGGTATCCTCCACAACGGATCCTACCAGCACTGTATACAGCCTCTAGCGGCACATGACCCCTCAGGTGATCGAGTTAACTTTTTCTTTTGTGATTTAATTAATAAGGTCCACTTATCGATCTATAGGAACAGGTAAGCAATTAGGGCTTGGGCCTTAATTAATTATGTCACAATCAAGACAAAAATCCTAAGTCTAAGGGCCAAAATCTTGGAGAATCAAAAATAAAAGAAAAATGCGATAAACACAAAACCAGCAAAAAAATCTGCGATGAGGTCCCCCGAACACAATGGTGCTTGGCGAAACAGACCTCGAGATCAAGTCAACTCTGAATCCAAGTCTGTCATATATTATTACAATAATAATATGACTGGAAATAAACTTAGCTAAACTAAAGCTAAACTACTCCCAAAGTCCTGCTCCTCCTCTCCTAAGCTCTCCTATGGCTCGATACAGAAACGAGTGGCCACCGCGTCGCTCGGGTGCCTCAGCGCTCCGAAGATATCCGCCCTCGCTCGTCGAGCCCTCGTAAGAAAGAGAAACAAAAACAGGTCAGGCCACAATTATAAAATAAAATAAAATGAAAATAAATGAAAAATAAAAAAAAACAAAAAGAAAAACAAACAAAGACAAAAGCAAAAATAAAAAGAAAACAGATACAGAAAAATAAAAAGGAGAAAAATAAAAATAAAGTCGAGAAAGGAAAACCAACTACTAAGTTGTGCTCCCGGCAACGGGACCATTCTGATGAGCGAGCTGAGCGACTAAGGTTAAGTGATATCAAAGGTCGTTGCGACCTCAACCACTCGGACCAATCTCAACAAGAAAAACAGACCACCAAACAAAGAAATAAAGCAATCAAAATGTGGCAAGCGGTCTTGCTAGTTTATTTTACCTGGTAAAGCTACCAGGGTTGATCTCATGAGCACGAGATGGGAAACCTATGAAGCAGTCGAGAAACCAAGAAAAGAAATAAAATTTGTCGTTTTTAAGTTTTCAAATTTTTTATGATTTTAAAATAAGAAAAAGAAAAAAAAGCAAACCAAAAAGCAACACTCAACTAATTATTTAATAGTCAAAAATTGCTCAAAAACCCAAAATAAAAATATTTTTGTGTTTTTTAAAATATTAAAATGTTTTAGTGAATTTTCTTGGGTTTTTCTGATTTTTAATTGATTTTCTAAAAATCAAAGGAACTCAAAAACAGAAAACAATGTACAACTGGAATCTAAAGGCAAATTAAAATTATTTAAAATGCCTATAAAATTTGAGCAGCAAGTTTATTTGAAACTAAAAAAATAAAATCTACCTACAGAAGAGGAAAACACATTTTTTGATTTTTTTTATAAATTTTTAATAATTTTAAAATATTTTTACTCTTTTTAAAATTTTATGGATTTTATAAAGGGGAATAAAACGAAAACTACACAGAAACTCAAACAGCAGAAGAGAAGCAATGAGGATTTTTTTGGAATTTTTCAAGGTATTTTGATATTTTTAGTTGATTTTCTAAAACAAATAGGGACGATTTTTAATATTTTTGAATTTATAAAAATAACAAACAAAATTAAAATAAAACCCAAAAAATCACTAAAATTCCTACACAGTGGGAGGAGGCATGTATCAAAATTTTGTGATTTTTGGAGCAATTTTGCTATTTTTTTAATCAAAAACAAAATACTCGGCACACAGGGATCAAAATGCAAATAACTTAAGTCTTGGGACCAAATAATAACACGCGAGAAAAACTTAGGGCCCAAACTGCATTTTCCCAACTAATATCCACAGATGTTACAAATTCGAACTGATAGGGGCATATTTGCAAATATGGACAATAATCATTCAATCAATAACAGAAGATAAATTTGGGGTACACAATGCAAATAGCCCAAATAAACATGTGACGAAGCACGTGGGTCCTCACAGGTAGAACTAAAGTATAAATATGAGAAACTACAGGGACTGGAATGCAAAAAGGTTCAACTGCAATTTTATTTTACAGACTAAAATATAAATGTAAATAAATGCAGGGTAGAATGAGCAATATACCCATGGAGGCACATGGCGAAGTGCATGACGAGGGCGTGTGGCAACCGTTGATGAGGCGCGATCGTGCGGCTCTGGCGCGTCAAGTGTCAGATCTGACAGCTGTCAGATGTCAGGGATGTGGATGGTACGGGGCCATTGATCTGACATCTAACGGTCCGACGCCCCCAGTGGATGGATGGCTGAGATGAGGTCTAGTAGGTGGGCTCGATCGGACGACGGAGAAGGCCTTTGGAAGAACAGCGTCAGGGCGAGCTTCGTCGGAGCATAGGTGATGATCTAGAGCTCCTATGAAGGATCGGATGGTGCCAAAAGGATCGTGGGGACCTTCCACATCGAATTGCCGGCTCTGATGGAGTAGCTAACGGTCGGATCAACGTAGCCACGGCTGGGACCTGGGTGACCTCCAGCAAACCTCAGACAAATGGAATCAGGTTCCCTCGAATCACGTCAAAGCCTGCATGAGATAGTTCTGACTCAGAGCGATATTCCGGTCGGGGTTATTAGGATGGAAAAACCACGAAGCGAGAGTAGATGGGGGTGGGTCTCCGGCGAGGATGATAGATGAGACCGATGACCTAATCTTGGTGATCCGAGCCAAGGTCAGGGTAATCAGGATGTGTGGGAAGATGGGGGGTGAGCGGATACGTCGATCTGAATTGGTAGAAGAAGGGGACTATGCTCCGACTAGCTGGTCGGAGCTGGCGGAGCGACGACGACGTACAAATGAAAGATTGAACAAAAGGCAGAGCTAGGAACGATGGAATGGATACTTGAAAGGTCCTAGTGTGATCCTGAGCTCCAGGGGAGGTGAACGGCGGGGTCTTTGCCTCGACTACGCTGCGGCTAGCGATGGAGGCTCTTCGCGACGGTTCTCCAGCCACGATGGTCGAGTGTCGGCTACACAGCACCTCTCCGAGCGCCAAGAGTGGCCATCGGTTGTTGTCACCAAGGCAAAGGTGTCTAGGGTATCAGAAAGGGATGCAGTACAAGCTGGTGAGCTGGGGAGGTGAGTGAAGACTTTATAGAGCAGTCTAGGTGGCCGGATAGATCGGGTCGGAGCACGCGAACCGAGGACGATCCGCGCCTCCTAAGGGATCCGTGAGTATCACAGATCCATGGGGGAGATGCGGATAGAAATTCGGAGCAAATAGGCACACAAACCGTCCAGGGTAATTGGGAGAAACGGGTTCGGTGGAACGTTCGGGTCGGGTCAAGCCCTAGAAGAGGGGGTTGACCCGAGTCAACATTCCTCCGTGGACCAATCAGAAAAAAGTTAAACAAAAATATTTATAAATTCAATTCAAAATAGTAAATTATTTTAAATCAAAAAGTGTACAAAATGAAAAATATTTTTTATTTTTCAAACTATTTTTTGTGATTTTTAGTTATTTTTACGAAAAATAAATTATGGTATATACAATATAATGTGTTATATACAGGTATAAAATACCTTTGTATTTTGTACAATTATTTTTAGTTTCTTATTTCACACAAATACACCAATTTTAATTTTATTTATTTACAACATAATATTTGGAGTATAAAACAATTTTTGTTTGATTTTTATTATTTATTTACAATTATAAAATAAATATGGAAAATACATATATATATATATATATGTTATATATAGAAGGTGAGTGAGAGTTTTATTTTATTTTTTATTTTTCTAATTTTTGTTTTATTTTTAGAAATATATACAAGGGAATAAAAATACATTTTTATTTTTATTTTTATAAAAATAAATTATATACATAGATGGTATATATATGTACAATGTAGAGTGGCCCTATCTCCCTCTACTCTTTTTATTTGGCGATCAGGCCAATGCTTTGCCCTCTCTTGGTTTTAGATCACTCAATATTTATTCTAAATATTTCCTTCTTTTTCTTTTATTCTTTATTCTTTTATTTTTGCACAAATGCATGCTAATTATTAGATATTAACACATGCATGCTTATTGCTAATTTATTGTATTTACAACTATTTACATGATGCTTTGCCAAGATAATTAGCTAAAATAAAAGAATAAAGAGTGATGAATGAGGATTTATCACCCCCTTACAAAAGGTCAATTGGAACACACTAGGGCGAAAACAGAGAGAGATGGATCTGAATGAACTTGTGGAGATCAGAAACCGAGCATACGACAACAAATTGGTGTACAAGGACAAGGTAAAGCATTGGCACGATTGATTTATCAGATGAAAGACCTGTGTTCCTGGACAGAAGGTACGGTTGTTCAATGCGAGGCTGAAGGTTTTCCATGGGAAGCTAAAATCCAAGTGGACGGTCTGTTTATAGTCTGTGATGTGCATGACAGTGGATGTCTAGAGATCTCAGATTTACAGATGGAGCACATACATCCCTAGTGAATGGACAACTGCTGAAACACTTTGTCGAACCAAATGAATAGTTAGTCCGTGTTGAGGAGATTGTTTTCATGCGTGAGGCAGACTTAGAAGACACACATAGAGCCGTACATGAAGCCTTGCAACATTGATCTCTCACCATCAGCAGCATCAAAAAGATTCAGATCACGGTCTATCTGTTTGTTCTCACTACTCCTTGAATGTATATTTTCTTTCCCTCCCTCCCCAGTAATTAGAATCACTCGCCCCAGCTCCATATCGTTTCATTTTATGGATATACTTTGAATGACCAGATCCTAAGTATAGGGGGAGAGTGATCCGAGTCTCTTCATCATTCCTTGTACATTCTCCAGATCTCATCGGTTCTCACATTCAATCATGTCCTACACTTAGCTTGACCAGAGCCTAAGCATAGGGTGGACTGATGCCAATCATGTATATATACTCATCCATTTTCCCTCTCAACCTCGCCCGCCCCATTTTTGATCTTCTTCTACACATAGGCTACGAAGCATAAGTATAAGGGGGCGGAGCGACTTCTATACATTTTGATATTTTAGCTCTCCAATACATAGCACGAGATATGTCTTCTTCCTCTCTTTTCATGCTCTGAGGACATAACACACGCTAAGTATATGGGGCGTGTATATATTACATATATACTTTACCCATAACTCGTACTTTCACGTATTTTTGTATATATTATGCAATAATTACGGGGTGGGTAAAAATTGATTTTTTTTAAATGCATGTATATTGTATAATATGTATACTACATAACACTGGTATAATTTGTAAAATTCATGTAAAACTCTTCTAAGATTTGTTGTAAAATAGGTGGTATACAAAAAAAGAAGAAAACAAAGAAAAATGCATTCAAAAAATGTCTTGCATTTCATTCATCTATATAGCATGTCATATGCATCTAATCTGCATATCTAGCATATGTTAAGTGAAATGTTAGTGGGTTCTGAACCAAGTTATGAAAAGATGTCGAGGATGGATTTGATTTGACCTTAATATACCTAACTTCGTAGGAACCTTATAGAAACTAGAGTTAAGATTTTTTTCAGGTCGATTGACTTAATTCTTTGAGTCCGCAAGTCTATATTCACAAGTCATCTTGATTGGTCTAAGTAGAATATTTCATACACGCACACGATTCTTTTAGATAGTGACCTAACTTGGACAAGCACCATGCACATAGCTCTTCATTGATGAGGTGGTAAGGAGGTAGAATCCTTTGGCTTTGAGTAGCACAGGGGTGGAGACATCCATCCTCCTCTAGGGAGGGTAGTGCATCTCAACCTAGTCTAGTGGCGTTGAAGTCTAACGACGTGATGTTGTGGGTTGCAATAATGCTTCAAAAGATGGATATTCTACTGGCTCAAGAAGAAAAACTACTTATGTACATGTTGCACACTGTATATATGTAAAAAAAGAAAAAAAAGAAAAAAATATAGAATCTCCAAAAGTGGACAGGCCTGATTGAAAATAAAATGCCTACCGGAGTGTATATACAAGTATAGAAAAATAAGAAGAGCTTCAAAGTTTGCAGCTGGATGACTTGGCTACACTGGTCAAGCATCCTAGGATAGGTAGCTACATTGGCCACTGTCCATTCTTCTCTCTACCCCTCTTCCTAAGCCGGTTGCACTTGAACTTAGAAGGGAATACCACGCTCCTCGAGGAAAGAGTTGCTAGACCAGGGAATTAGACTTACCTTGTTAGAGGAGGCTGGTCTTTGCGATTTCTGATGTGGAGAGCTATATTTCACTTACACAGTACAAGTAAGAATCATAGTCATCAGAATTTTGAGTATGAGGATTTGTTCTGACCTGACTGTTGAGGTGATTTGGATAGAAGACTTGTGGAACTTAAAGGTTGTTAGGTCTTAAATTCAGATCCCAATAAGGTTCTGCTAAACTATTAATAAAAATATTGAGTCAAGATCCATTTTCACCTTTTGTTCATGGCCTTGGCATGGAACCCAAAATCATTTCACTATTGCATTTCATTTTAGTTGCTCGAGGACGAGCAAGGTTTAAGTATAGGGGGCTGATGAATCTGTTATTCATCATTCTAAAAGTTGAAAATAGAGCTCCATTCCTGAGTAATTAGCTGCATTTTCCCATTTATTCTGTATTATTATCATTCATGCACCTATAAATAATTTCTGCATTTTCACATTAAAATAAGAAGCCAAATTCCCTTGTAAATATAATCTATAATATATATATATCCCCTTATTTGTATCTATTTTATACTAACTCCAATACAATAGAATCAACTCTATAGTGTATATATTATTAACACTAATAAAGGAAAAATATCAAAAAATACTAACTTGTAAAATTGACCGATAAAACCCAAATCGAAGTTTCAGATTAAGAACCTTAAAATGCACCTCTCTCTCATATAATGTTTGATTTAGGTTTTTAAAGTAATATACATTCAAAGACCTTCAAAACAAGACTAATTTCATAAAAATCGGACATCATATGTGAAACTTTGGTTTTGGACCCCCATTGTCTAATGTACATATTGACCAAATTATCCTTTATTTTTATCCTTTTTTCCATTATTATTAAAAATCCAAAAAATATATATTAAGTTGTAAATATCTCTTATATGTTTTTTCTTATTTTATTTTGATTTTTATCTTCTTTAAAAATGACAAAAAATACAAAATATAAAAATGTGGTATTCTATACCTCTAAGATACCACCCAAAAATACTTTTTGTATAGATGACTTTTTTTATTTTCGATCCTTCACGAAAGTTGTAGATCTCGTCGAGACGAGTAATTTCGTGTTGACCACCCTTTTTATTTGACCCCTCATGTTATTTCTTTTTTATTTTTAATTACATTTTATTTGTGATTTTTGTGGAGTCGACACGTAGCAGCTCTCGGAGCCGCCACATGTCCTGTACTTAACTGACCTTTATCTCCTCTTTTATGGACTATTGGATGAAGGGTATTCATCCAATGGTCCAGATTTCTTTTTAGTTCATTATTTTTTAACTTTTTTTCTTTTTTTATTATTTCATATCCCTTCGACACATGGCATTCCCTTGACCGTTCTATCTCGGTCGATCGAACGGCCAAGGCCCCGTCTTCCAGCTCTGTTCCTCCTGGCCATGAAACCCAACTGTCGCTCCTTCCGCCCCTCGCGCAAACACCCCACGGGATAGGGCCCTCCGCGCACATCCTCGCACCTTGTGCAACCGCCCGCCCCACTGGGTGTGTGATGAATCCCGTATTCACCATTCTAAAATTGGTTAATTAGGCTCTGTTCCTCAAAATTCACCTGCATTTAAGCAACAATAGCACATCATTAGCATGCATACATACATGTGTAAATAATATTTGCATTTCATCATCCATAATTGCATTAAAAAATTCCAAGTGTAAATTAGCCCAAAAAGCCGCTAAATTCTCATATTTTAAATTAATTCATCATAGCTCTGATTGACCCCAAATCAAATCCATTGTGTAGATATTACTAACAATATTAAATAAAAAATACAAAAAATTTACTAACTCAAATAAGTGTCAAATATTCCCAAAGTCTAATTTCACATCTTACAGACTAAAATGAGCATCTCCCTCATACAGTGTCTGATTTTGGTCTACTCACTTTTAAAGTACTCCATTTTCAAATATCTTCAAGACAAGGCCAATTTCGTAAAATTCGGGGCTCATATGTGAAAGTTGGGTTTTGGGTCTCTTTTGCGTAATTTAACTTTTTGCTAAATTTGACCTAAGTTTTTATGTACATAATTAATCCTTTTAATTTTATTTCTTCTTTATTTGTGTTCTTTGATGAGAGTTTTATTAAGCGACACAAAAATCCAAATCCAGATTAAAACTGATATCAAAGAAACTGACTGAGTCCAAGTGTCTGTTGTGAGTCTATACAAAAATCCTATATTTCAGACTTCTATTTTATTTTCCTATTTTCTTATTTGTTAAAAATCCAAAGAAATAGATTAGTGTGTAAATAATTTTCTTGTATTTTATCACATTTTTTCTAGATTTTTTATCCTCTTTAAAACCACTAAAAATTACAAAACTCTAAAAAGCCGGTTTTCTAAACACATGGAGAACCACCAAAAATACCACTTCACACGGATGATCCCTTTTGCTCTCAAGTCCTTCATGAAAGTAGTAGATCTCGTTGAGATGAACAACTTTCGTGAAGGAGTTTTTTCAATCTGAGGTATCATTTTATTTCTTTTCTATTTTCTTCTATCTTTTTACTTTTAAATTTTTTTTGAGTGCCACGTGGTAGCTCCTGGGCATGCCACGTGGCACCCCCACTTTCTCTCTCTCCAGGCCACCCCAGGTCACGTGCCCAACACGTGACCCCACCTTCCCCTTCCTCCAGCCGTTCATGCTCCCTCTGCGCCCCGCTCAGCCGTTTCTCGGCCCATGCTCTGCATGTAACCGTTGCCATGTTGCTTCCCTTCTCTGGTCGTTACGAGGCCGGCCTTTCCCTCACATAACCGCCGCCCACCTCGCTCCTATAAAACCCCGTCGCTCCAGCCATTTCATGCATCTGCCACCTACAACAAGAGAACGGGCTTCAACTCGGCTGGTGACAGCAACTGGACATAGCAACCCCTCTGACCAGCGTGATCCAAGGAGGTTCCCTTCTTAACGTTGCTCTCCGCGAGTAGCCGAGCTACGTCGTGCTCCTCCCACGACTGGGGAGAAGGCCGTAATTGAGGCATCCTCCTCTCTCCAAGTACTCACCCCCCCTTTCTTGTGCATCCTCGTCGCCCATAGCTCCTCCTCATCTTCGCATCATCCCCAGGTCCATAGACTTCCTCTGACCGACCAACCGACCCCCTCCATCTCCGACCTTACAAAGGTCGGAGCTCTGCTCCTATCCCTCACCCGACCACCACCGCCTTTCCCCTACCTTTTTTTTGCGTTGTTCTGCTAACTCTCCAGGTACGCCTTCACCGACGGAGCTGTCGTGCCTTCTCCGCCATCTCGCGATCGTCGCACCCTCGCTCCGGACCGCTTCCGTTGCAGTAGCACCCCACGCTCGAGCCTCACCGCCGCCAGACCAAGCTCAAGCCCCCCGTCCTCCACCGAAGCCACAGCTCCACGGCTCGACCAGCTCCGCCCCTGCCCTCGCCGCATACAGCTACCATCGGATCAGGCAATCAGCCCTTGATCCGACGGCCCACAGGCCGCCACATCATCCAGTCCGAGCCTAGGCCCATCCTAGAGGCTCGGGCTCTCCGAGCCACTCCAGCAAGACAAGTGGAGGCTCGGACAATCCGAGCCTCTTGCCCATCAATCGAACCTCTGGTTTAGGGCCCCGACCCTCAGCCTTGGGCCCGAACCACATGCTCGGCACCTCTGAGCCTCCAGTTGCACGTGTGATGCATGTGCGCTTGGGGAAAATTGCAGATACACCCCTTGGAAGTTTCAGAAATTACAAATATACCCTCGTCAGGGGTAAATTGCATAGGGGACCCTTTAACTTCTTAAAATTGTATATAATCCCTCCGGGATCTTTTTGAAAGAAAAACTTTATTTTATTTACATTTTAGTCCCTGTAAATTCATTCTAGCGTATCTTTCTCATACAAACTCTGTTTTTAGCATATAATATGTCATTTTGAAGCTCTTTTCATGCTCTACCACTTAGCATAGTTTGTGGACAGATCTGAGGTTGTTAATTGATAATTATCATTTGAGGATCTCTATTGACATATGCAGGCTAATTGTGACATATTTGTGCTTGAGAAATTAATGACATCTTTTGCAGGAGTTCCGTTGAGGAATTTAATTTTATTAAACTCCTTGTTATCATGGTGGATTATTCCAAATAATTCAATCTGTGCTGGGGTTAAATCGAGGATAAATATATTTGACTCCCTATTTATCTGATCGACTATTAATTTTGAGGAGCAATTTACATGGAATTTTTGAGAGGAATATTCATTGATTAATCTCTTTACCAGTAACTTAGAGTTGATAAATCTTTCGAGGCATTAATATCTTTCGATCTGTGATTATCTCTCAAGAATTAATTGATAAATTTCATTGAGGATTGAATCGTATACTTCATAGATCTTGTGCTTCATTTCTTTTTTTATTTATTTCTTTGCATCTTCATCATAGCATTCCTTTGTGTTTCTTTTCGACATAGAAATTAATTAGCATTAATTAATTATTTAATTTAAATTAAAATCAGGCAACTAAGAATAGTCGTTCCATGTGTTTGACCTTGGTAGACTTGCCAAGTAAAAAATATTCGACAACATTCAAAGATTATGGTTTTTGTTGAATCGTTTTCTGCCTCCTATATTACAATTAATGACTATTAAAGAGGCAGATTTCATGTTCATCAAATGGCACCATTGCCAGGGAACGGTGAATTTTTAGGATTTTGAATTGTTTTCGTAAATAATTTTTGTGAAAATTATTTCCGTGTCATTTTTTTCTTCTGCATTTTATTTTGCATTTCTCTCTTACTTCTGATACAAACCGCAATTTCTCTCTTCGTAGACTACTGGAAGCAAAACTTCGGGATTTAGATCAAGGATCTACGAGGACGGAGATTGAATTTTAATTTTCGTGTGAGATAGCGTAGGGTAGATTTAATTTTCTGCATTATTTACAGGGTCCCTCTCTCTTTGTACCCTGTGAATTTGTAATAATTTGGACTAAACTTCTCTATGTTGTGTCAGATCTATTTTAACCCCTGTTGTATGGTTGGGACCCGACTTGAGTAGCGTAGGGCTTAGGCACATACACGTTTGCTTATTTATCATAACTGTTCTCGTAATTCTCAGGCCACACTTTAACTAACTAAACGCACTATAGATCGTTCAATATTAGCCAAATTTTTAAATCAATTCTTCCCGCTAATAGAACTATCTGCTTAGGGCATTTTTCATCTGTGTATATCATTTAGTGTAAATTTTAAAATTCCTTGTACTGCATCCCACAAGGAGAAAGCGAGGATTCGCTGTAAATCTCTTCTTAAGCATGCATCATTGATTTACATTTGCATTGGCTTTTTTTACTCTCCTTTCTCAAGTTATACAACTTAGGAATTAAAGGAATTGGGACTGCTAGTTAGGCGTGATTTTTTTGTGCTCACATAAACTTCAGTGATAACCTCAATTTAAAACTGGGATTGCTAATCAAGGCGACTGTAAATAAAACTGACAAAAAATTAACTTGTGTTTGGTGGAGAGAAACCCACTTATTGTTTGTAAGGACAAGATCAGACACCTTAGGATAGAGCCAAAAATCGAAAAGTTTCATTCAGACTACTGATTTTAAAAATAATTAGCTACTTTTCAGTGACGATCTCAGGTAGCCATTTTACGGTCTGACTTCCCTTAGCATAGTAGGTGGTTTAGGGGACATTGCGAAAGGCTCCATCCTCAAGTATCACGAGTAGCCATTTAAACGATCTGTACTTACACCTATACTGGCTGAAAGTAGGTGCAACTAGTTGTATGAACTTGAGACAGTCTTTGTGAAATATTTCAGCCCCTAACAGCTCCGCTTAATTTTCAAGATTGTTTTATCATTAAATTAAAATTTAAAAGATAAGTGGTCGAGCCCTAACGTGCCTTAACCATTGTTGAGTGGGTAAATTGGCAAGTTTTGAATTGTGTTTATTATGAGCGGGTCCTCTGTACATTCCTACGCTCTATGGGAATCCCTTTGTACAATGGACTCTTCCGGAAATCTTTGTTCGGACTCTGCGAACAAATCTCTGAGCTCCTCAAACAACTCATCTCTTAAATTTCAAAATGACTCTCTTCTCGAAATCTCATGGTATAGAGACAACGCTTCTCTCCATACCGTGGTTCACCCCCACACCCCTATGGATTAGTCAACCTCAGACTAACCCTCTCTCTTACTCCCTCCCTTCCAAAGAAACTTCTACCTTTAGCAGAAACCCTAAACCTTCTAAGAACAAGCCTAACTCATATTTATTTGCATCTGAAGGTGAAGAAGAAGATGAGATGCCTCCAAAGAAGAAGAAAAACGACAATGACCCTATTCGTGCGCTTTTGGCTAGAATACTGCTGCTGAGCAACACAATGAACTCCTTAGATCCTAGATGGCAGAAATGCAACGTGGAGAGGATGCTATGGAAGATACTACCTCCCTGAATTGGATGAAGACTATAATTAGTTGAGGCCAATACCCCCTGAGGATGCATTCGAGCACAAACCACATTTTCTTACATTGTTGCCTAAGTTCGGAGGGAATAACCACGAAGAACCATACATCTTCCTCTGTGACTTCGATCTAGTTTGCGTTGACCTATGCCACCCTAGGGTTAGCCAGGACTACATAAGGTTGAGAGTTGTCCCCTTCGCCTTGATTGATAAGGCAGCCTACTGGCTGAAGAATTTAGAGGAAATTGTTACCACATGGGCCACCTTCAAGATTTTGCTCTTAAAGAAATTCTACCCAGTTAGTAGAATCAATTAGATGAGGATCAAGCTCACAAGCTTTACACAACACCCGAGCGAACCATTCCATGAAAACCTGGGAAAGATTCACAAACCTAATCTAAAAATGCCCAGGACACGGAATAAGCAAAATGATGCTGATCCAAAGTCTTGTCAGTGGACTGAATCCTGAGACCCAAGGGTTAGTGAGTGCATTCTGCGAAGGAAGCTACATGGGACGCCATGAGGACACTGTCTACAAGGTGTTCGAAAGACTTGCTAAATCCTGTCGCGCACAAACCACAAGTCGGGCATACATAGTTGGCTCCAAAAAGATGGTGAATAATCTAATGATCGATCATAGTGCTGATATGGCAATAATAGCTGATAAGCTAACTATGGTCTAACAGATTTATAAAAAGGTGGACGAACTTCAAAAATCATCTGATATGGAGAAATTGGCAAAATTGCCTAAGCAAATTGAGGAATTAGATAACAGGGTATCTAAGATTCAGATACATACCCTGACTTCACCCCATGCTCCCATAAACCAAATTCACTACAGTCAAGGTCAAGGGATAGGGCAACATAGCCATTGGGGTGGAGACCAAGTCTTGTCCCATCAAACTGAAGAAAACTCCGCTCTAGTTATTTATGAGGAACCTCCACAAATCATGGAAATAAACGGAGTTTAGTATAACCTGGAACCTGTCAATCGTTTAGACCAAAACTCTACTCCTAACCCTCGTCCACCCCAAGCCCGACCCATCTACCAGCCTCAACCGCAACAGCATCAACAATACTATACGGGTTATCAGAACCCGCAACCACAGCCACAGCAGAATCAACGCCAAGGTCAGTAGGGCCAATTTAGACAATATCAACAACCTCAGGCCAGGAAGGGCCAGGGGTCCTCCTCTTCTTCTATCTCTCCGAAACTCCAGTGAGTGTCGGACGAGCTTCATGACATGAGAGTCGATATAAATTGACTCTCTCGATGGAGAGATGAGGTGATTGCACCCCAAACCGTTATTCCAGCTCAAGTCCGAGCTAACCCAAATAGCCTCAGACATAATCATGTATTAATCTCTGAATATTGCTTACCTGAACATGAGCTCTTATCGAATAATAACGCTTATCATATTTCTCTTAGGAGCGGAAGGACCATAACCATGCCTGATCGAGCGAAGGAACGTTGTGACATAGCCCCAGTGTCCACAAATTCACATAATCTTGGGGAAATTGAGGAAGAAAGACAATAGGAGAAAGAAGAAGACCCACCCACACCACTCGACATACACTACATCACTGGAGATAATGGAGAGTCAGAATCTGAGTCTGACGAAGAAACGCCACCAAGATATCGCCAACAACCGACCACCAAGTTCTCTGTTTTTAGTCCGAGTCATGTAAACAATTTTTCATTCAATAAAAGTGATGTTTTTTATCACAACAAGTCCATCCCTTTCCCCTGTGCTCTTAAGGCCGGAAAGAAGAAAAACTTAAAAAAACCAAAAAAATGATGACCAGATGGCCTACATCTGTAAAGAAAATATTAAGGTCACTTTATCCCTAGACGAGATGATAGAAAGAGACCCAACTTTCCGAAAGTACCTTAACGTGAGATGCACACCAACAAGGGCCAGCAAAAAGACTCCTAGCCGAACAAAGAAGCACATACTCTCTGTTGCCACATCTCGTCTTATAAAAATGAGCTGCCAAGGAAGAAAAGAGACATGGATGCTTACTTTGTCACTAGCCAAATCAAAGAAATCAAGTTTGCAAGAACATTGTTAGACAATGTCTCATCCATCAATCTCATACCCATAACCCCATTTGAGCATCTGAATCTAGGTCCTCAAGCAATCTGCAGCTATACTTCAATTTGCAGATACATCAACTAAGAGACCTAGGGGGGAGATTCGAAATGTTGTCATCAACATAGAGGGACAAAATTACCCAGTAGATTTCACAATACTTGACATGGATGTCCCTAGAAATTGGAAAGACTCGCAAATGATACTATGGAGACCCTTCCTTAGGAACACAGGAGCTATATTCGATTACACGTCCAGGAGAATCTAGTTTGGAAAAGTTGAACTTAAAATGAAGTAAACTAGGTTTCAAAGACCTGACACTAAGTCGAGCACCAAGTCTGAAAAATCAGAAACTGAGGCAGAATATACAGAAGCAACAGTTGGTCCCTGGAGACAAAACCCAATTGCTATGATAGAATCAACCTCGTCTGGAGAGGAAATTGTTGATGATTTAGTCTGCCAACTCACTCATGCATCTACCTATACTCTCGGAGACTCAGAGGCCCCTCTGGACATATCAGTCCATTCTCCTTATGGACAATCCCAGAGTACGGTACACAGATCGAACGCGGCGCTTGCCACACCACATTCCATCATTAGCGATCCGATCCCAGAAACAACCATGATTGTGACGGATATTGATACACTACAAGCATCCACATCACAACAAGAAGCACCACTGAAAGGACCAGCTTCGGGTAACAATACAGACTTACCTGAGCTCAAACCATTGCCCCCTATGCTTAAGTATGTCTTCCTTGCAGGAAATAAGGGACAGTTTCCGATCATCATCAGTTCACATCTGACCGAAGAGCAGGAGATCCGCCTGCTTAATGTTTTAGAGAAAAATCGCAAGGCTATAGGATGGAGATTGTCTGATCTTCTAGGGATAAACCCAGCCCTGTGCTCACACCATATTTACCTGGAGGATAATGCTAAACCCTCCCATGAATGTCAACGTAGGTTGAATTCAAACTTACAGGAAGTGGTTAAGTCTGAGATCGAAAAATGATGTAAGTTTGGTTTCATATATCCCATCTCAGACTCCAAGTGGGTGTTACCTGTACATGTTGTTCTGGAAAAGTCAGGACTTCAGATTATCACCAATGAGGAGGGATAAGAGATTACGACACGGGTACCCACGTCGTGGCATTTTTTTTGGATTACAGGCGCCTGAATGCCGCAACGAAGAAGGATCACTTTTCGCTGCCTTTTATTGATCAAATCCTGGAGATATTGGCAGGGAGAGAATACTTCTGCTTCTTAGACGGGTACTCGGGATACAATCATGTAGCCATTGCCCTCGAAGACCAGGAAAAAACTACTTTTACATGTCCTTTTGGCACATATGCATTCAAATGCATGCCTTTTGGGTTTTGCATCGCCCCCGGCACCTTTCAACGATGCATGATTGCGATTTTTGTCAAAATGGTTGGTGATTTCCTGGAGGTCTTCATGGATGACTTCTCCGTCCATGGTGATTCATTCGATGATTGTCTAGCGCACCTGGATCGAGTCCTCCAAAAGTGTAGGGAAGTGAATCTAGTCCTCTCCTTGGAGAAAAGCCATTTCATGGTAAAAGAGGGCATTATATTGGGGCATGGCATCTCCAAGAAGGGAATAGAGGTTGACCCTGCCAAAGTGGATGTGATCAAGAAGCTCGAGCCACCTACCAATGTGAAACAAGTACGCTCTTTTCTGGGGCATGTCGGATTTTACAGGAGATTTATCAAGGATTTTTTAAAAACTGCCCGACTTCTAACTGACCTCCTAGGGAAAGACACCGAGTTCCTAGTAGAACATAAGTGTCCTGAAGCCTTCGAACTACTCAAAAGGAGGATCATTGAGACTCCCACCCTACAGGCACCCGACTGGTCTCTTCCCTTCAAGATCATGATAGACGCATCCGATTTCGCAGTAGGAGTTGTGTTAGGACAACGAAAAGATGGAATCTCGTATGCTATTCACTATGCAAGAAAGATTTTAGACCTTGCTCAGAAAAATTACACTGTGACCGAAAAGGAAATGCTTGTTGTAGTCTTTGCCTTGAAAAAAAATCTGATCTATACTTCTAGAATCGAAGGTGACAGTTTACACATATCATTCTGCCATTCGATACATAATGGTGAAAAAAGATGAAAAAGCACAACTCCTTAGGTGGATATTATTGCTTCAGGATATTAATTTGGAGATTAAAAACAAACCTGGGGTTAAGAATGTCATGGTTAATCACTTATCACGGATTGAAAAAAAACAAAATCCCTGAATCTGAATCCATCCGTGAAACCTTCCCAGACGAGTCAATTTATGCTATTGACTCACTTCCATGGTATGCTGACACGGTGAATTATCTTGTCTCCAAGAAAGTTCCCCAGGGTTGGCCCAAGAGCAAAATTGATCGACTCATATCGGAAGCCAGACACTACCATTGCGAGGATTCATTCCTTTTCTTTGAAGGATCGGATTGCATATGGAGAAGATGTATTTCTCAAGAGGAACACCAAAGCATCCTCAATCTCTGCCATACCCTGGAGGCGGGAGGACATCATTATGGGAAGAGGACTGCTGAGAAGATACTACAATGTGGATTTTACTGACCGACCTTGTTTAAAGATGCTTACAATTTTGTCAGGTCGTGCCTGGTCTGTCAGAGAATGGGAGGGACCATTGATCCCAAAGATACCATGCCTATGCAACCAGTGATCATTTGTGATGTATTGATGCATGTGGCATTGACTTTATGGGACCATTCCCTAATAGTCAAGGATTTGAATATATTCTTCTCGTGGTAGATTATTTATCTAGGTGGGTGGAGGCTATCCCTACTCGAGCAGCAGATAGTAAAACTGTTTGCAAGTTTTTGAAAGATAATATTATTTCGAGGTTTGGAATCCCAAAAGTATTAATATCTGATGGGGTAGACACTTTGTCAACCGGGAGGTGAAGGAGTTGACTAAGGAATACGTCATCGAGCATCGTATCGCTCGTCCTTACCATCCACAATCCATTAGCATGGTCGAGGTGTCAAACGGGGAGGTTAAAGGAATTTTACAGAAGCCCATCTGCCCTAACAGGAAGAACTGGTCCCAACTCCTAGACCAGGTTCTATGGACTTGCCGGGCGGCTTATAAGACCCCATTGGGCACATCCCCATTTCGAATGGTATATGGAAAGCCATGCCATTTGTCCGCAGAACTCGTGCATAAATCAGAATGGGCAATTAAAAAGATTAATTGGAACCGTCACCAAGGAAAGAAGAACTGAGAGATGGATTTGAATGAATTATTCGAAATCTGAAATCATGCTTACGAAAACAGCACCATTTACAAGGACAAAGTAAAGAAATGGCATGACAAGAACATTCAAACAAAGACCTTAGTCCAAGGGCAGAAAGTTTGATTATTTAATGCAAAATTGAAAGTTTTCCAAGGTAAATTGAAATCAAAATGGACGGTACCCTTCATCATAAGAGAGTTGCACAATAACGGATGTTTTGAGATCTCAGAGACCACAGATAGCACGCAAACATCTATAGTCAACGATCAGCTACTTAAACACTTTGCCGAATCCAACAAGCAGTTGGTGCAATTAGAACAGATCTCCTCACATCAGGGCATAGCTTTTGATGAAAGATTCAAACTGCCTGGATAAACCACCTCTTCGAATCCAATACTCTCTTGTATATCCATCAACCCACTCTCAGTTCCCTAATACTTAGTATAAGGGAACCGATATCATTGTATATACATTACTTCTATTCTTTCCATCACCCACGACTGTCTCATTTCATGCTTTTCTTCTATGCTTAGTCCCTCAAAAGTCTAAGTATAGGGGTGCATGTCACCTTCTATTTTTCTTGTCTCGGCTATGCTTAGTATGATCTATGTCTACATTTCACTTTGTGCTTTGAGGACATAGCACACGTTAAGTATAGGGGGTGCTTGTATATATTCTATCTACTTTATCCATACGTCGTACTTTAATTTTTTATCTAATATTAGGGATGGGTACAAGTAGTGTATATTACGTTTATAATACCTATTTTTTCAAAAAATCAAAAAAAACTTTTTGCATAAAAAAATCACTCATGGGCTTGCATTTCATCCAGCATTTCGTGCATTCCTTGGTTGATATATTCCTGACACATTCACTATCACTCAAGGCTTGAGGATTTTTGAGGATACTTGATTTCTGAGATCTTGAGATTCTGAGTTAGCCAGCCTTAGTCATTAAGGTTTTGAACTTAATTATCCACACTTCCCTAGTTTGAAAGATTGAGCGCTATATTGCACTCTTCATCTCTACCTTCAAAAAAGAATGATCAGCACAATCACTTTCATAACTGCATGATTGATGAGATGAGTTGAGATATCACTTGAGGAACTAGGACTAGAGATTTGAGTTTAGACCCGACCAATGATATTCGAGGATGGGATAAAGTTAATGAAGGCTTCAGAAAACCTGAGTGTCTGCAAAATCCTAGCTAGTATGTGAACAAGTTCATATGCTATCTTTTTATTTACCTATGTGCCAGGGTGTGATGAAACTTAATGAAAACTATTGATCACTGTGTGTCGCCTAATGGTAAAAGCAGGGGAGCTAGCCAACAAAAGAAAAGAAAAGCTCTTTTATCCAAAGTCAAACTACAAACGAGCTTCCACCAATGGCAAGCGCTCCCAAACATTTGCAAAGTGTCCACTTGGACCAAGCACTAATTAGGACTATGGAGTCGGGCTGACACCATAAAAGGGCTCTCCATCGTAAGTGATACAAGTCTGGGTGTCGAAGGTATCTTAGATACTCAAAAGAGACACCCGGTATACTCCTAGAAAAATAAGTGCAGACGACTCCAAATTCTCTTGACGGACACATTGATCAACAAAATAAAAATATACTTGTTTTGAGTAATAAGGCACTTGAGAGGCACCTTCTTCCAATGTGAGGGAGAGAAAATTAGACACAATCATATTCCCTCCATCATCTGGTCATCCATCAACACTTTCAAGTCTGACAAACTAATGAGAGGGTTGACTGAAGCAAGAATAGACTTATTCCCTAGTGTTGATGATTAGGTCTAGAGGAGAGTCTCTTGGATTAGAACTTTGGGTGATGTCTCGACTTGACTCTCATGAATGCGGTATACTAAAAATCATATCCTTATATTATATGTACAAACAGGGAGTCTGAAAATTAAAAAAGTTGGATTCCTTCTGATTAAAGCATGACTGAGCCCAGAATTTTAGGATCACTCAAATTAGGGGTCTTCTATGAATTGAGCCTTGAAAATCCACATGCACAGTCAGGGATGTATTCAACTAAATCATTCATTCATTAATGCTCGAGGATGAGCATGGTTTAAGTATAGGGGTATGATGAATCTCATATCCATCATGCTAAAATTGGTCAATTAGGCTTTGATCCTCAAAATTCACATGCACTTAAGCAACAATAGCGTATCATTAGCATACATACATGTGTAAAAAATATTTGCATTTCATCATGAATAATTGCATTAAAAAATCCAAGTGTAAATTAGCCCAAAAAGCTGCTAACTTCTCATATTTCTAATTAATTCATCCTAATTTCGATTGACCCAAAATCACCTCCACTATGCAGATATTACTAACAATATTAAATAAAAAATAAAAAATTTACTAACTCAAATAAGTGTCAAATAATCCCGAAGTCTAATTTCACATCTGATGGACTAAAACGAGAATAACTCCCTCACACAGCATCTGATTTTGGTCTACTCACTTTTAAGGTACTTCATTTTCAAATAACGTCAAAACAAGACTAATTTCGTAAAATTAGAAGCTCATATGTAAAAGTTGGGTTTTGGGCTCTTTTGCGTAATTTAATTTTTTGCTAAATTTGACCTAAGTTTTTATATACATAATTAATCCTTTTAATTTTATTTATTCTTTATTTGTGTTCTTTAATGAGAGTTTTATTAAGATACGTAAAAATCCAAATCTAGATAAAAACTTAAATCAAAGAAACTGACTGAGTCCAAGTGTCCGTTGTAAATCTGTACAAAAATCCCGTATTTCACACTTCTATTTTATTTTCCTATTTTCTTATTTATTAAAAATCCAAAAAATAGATTAGTGTGTAAATATTTTCTTGTATTTTATCATATTTTTTATATTTTTTATCCTCCTTAAAACCACCAAAAAATTACAAAAATCCAAAAAGCTGGTTTTCTATACACATGGAGAACCACCAAAAATACCACTTCGTACGGATCACTCCTTTTGCTCCCAGATCCTTCATGAAAGTTGTAGATCTCGTCGAGACGAACAACTTTCGTGAAGGAATTTTTCAATCCAATGTCTTCTTTTATTTCTTTTCTATTTTCTTCTGTCTTTTTAATTTTGAACTTTTTTAGGTGCCACGTGGCAGCTTCTGGGCGTGCCACATGGCACCCCCACTTTCTCTCTCTCCATGGCACCCTGGGTCACGTGCCTAGCATGTGACCCATGTTCCCCTTACTTCAGCTGTTCACGCCCCCTCCACGCCCCGCTCAACCGTTTCTCGGCCCACGCTCTGCATGTAACCGCCACCACGTCGATTCCCTTCTCTAGTCGTAATGAGGTCAGCCTTTCCCTCATGTAACCGTCACCCACCTCATTCCTATAAAACCCCATCGCTCGGGCCGTTTCACGCATCCGCTATCTGCAACAAGAGAACATGCTCCAACTCTGCTGGTGACAACAACTGGGCATATCAACCCCTCTGACCGGCGTGATCCAAGGAGGTGACCCTCCTTGTCGCTGCTCTCTAAGAGTAGCTGAGCTATGTCATGCTTCGCCCACGACTGGGGTGAAGGTCGGAGTCGAGGCATCCTCCTCTCTCCAGGTACTCCACTGATGAATCCCTTATTCATCGCCTTTATTCTTTCTTTTTGGCTAAAATCCTCGGTAAAATACATGTAAATAATCACTAATTCTAATTAATTATCATTCTAACCACAATTTCTCTCTGAGAACTCCGAGAGAAGATCGAGGGAGTGACAGCATTGCGTCTTCTGTCATCGAGCGAGATCGGAAGGGTGTGCAGCGAGATCACCGCAGCCGAGGTGTCGCTCCATCGCACTCCGTCGTTGCGCGAAGCCCCCACGTCGCCGTGTGTCGAGGCAAACACCAGGAGATTCACACCTCCGTCCCCAGGCGATTCATCCATCCGTTAATCCATTTTAAACGACATGGCTAGTAAAGGACCGCAGAAAATTTATGTCATCATCGATCAGGTTGCGATCAACAGCGGTCTACTTGCTTCCCTTGAGGCAATACAGAATCAGATTAGGGAGCAGGGTAGAATGACGAATGTTGTCAGAGCTGAGTTGACTCAGCTTCATGCACAACGAGTCCAGCCTGTAGTTGAGAACCTAGGACCTGAGGATCAGGAGCCGCAAGATGGAGCAGAGAAACCTCCAGTGGACCCGAACCGCACGATGCAGCAGCTCTACAACCCTGGAGCTACTACAACGCACCGATGGATCCGTTTCCCCATCATCCACAGGAACTTCGAGTTCCATTCTCAGACGATCCAATGGTTGCCCGAGTTTCACGGGCTTTCTACTGAGGAGTCGCACTTGCAACTTCAGGAGTTCGAGCTTATCTGTAGCACGGTGCATGATGCGCATGTCAACGAGGACACGATCAAGTTGATCGTGTTTCCTTTCTCCTTTGTGGACCGAGCATCCTACTGGATGAAACATCTAGGGAGATACGTTTCGACTTGGGAGGAGCTACGCACCGCGTATCTGAACAAATATTTCCCTCTCGGTCGAACAAATGCTGCTTGAGCTATGATCAGTAATTTCACCATGATCGGGAACGAACAGTTCCACGAGGCATGGGACCAATTTCGAGAGCTCATTGATAGGTGTCCCCACCACGAGATTTCTAAGACAACTCTTGTATAGAGCTTTTTCAGTGGTCTAACACTGGAATTACAGGGACTGGTGAATGCAGCATGTGGTGGTTCGTATATTTTGATGCATGAGGATCGAGTCTGGGCCATTTACAAGAAAATGGTAGAGAACTACACCACAATGTCCCAGACTCGAGTCTATAATCAGACTAAGCCACCAACCTATCACCAGCATTATCGAGTGGCACAGATAGAAGGGAATCCATCTTCTGTCATTTTTATTCATCTCAAATCTCCATCAGCTGATATGGGGATCATTTGTCAGAAGTTGGATCGTATGGAGATAATAGAGAAAAAGTGACAGAACTTAGACAAGCTCGATAAGATTGACGAGCTTGAACGATACCTGAGTGATATGAAGCCACAAATTATGCGCCTTCAGGAATTACAGACAGACCCCAATCGGTCTTTGAGATCACAGGATGACTCTGGGAACCGCGATCGAGGCATACTTCCGAGGCCTCCAGTTCAGCAAATATACCATGTGCATTATGAGCCCACTCATCATCCCTCTATGTACCTGCATTCCAGCAAATACCATCATCTGACACTCAGATGGTGGTGTATCAAAGCGATCAGCCCTTGGCATCCAAGCCCCCAGCATACTCTGAGATGCATGAACCATTGACAGAGGTCAATGGGATTTGGTACGACCGTCCGCAGCAACCAGGAATCCGTCGTGATCACCCTGGTTTCCGTTGTTCGACAGGAGGTGCCTCTTCCCAGCAACAACCGCGGGAACCAATGGGGCAGAATAGAGAGCAGCAGCAGCATTATGGTCCTCGTCAATATCAGCAACCTCAGTAGAGGCAGAGCACTTACCGGTCTCAGCATCAGCAGTAGTATCCTCCACAGCAGCAGCCAGCTCCGCAACAACCTCAGTATCATCGAGGCAACTCATTCGGGTCTCATGGGCCTTTCCATGATAACCTAGCATTAGAGTATCTCGCTAACCTGATCACTGACCAGCAGGTCTTTTTTAAGCGAGAAATGGATGAGTTTAAGACACATGTCACTGATCTCGTCAAGGGGAAGTCCGCCTTGCCTGCCCAGATAGAGCCCAACCCAAACAATCTGAAGCCAAAGTCAGAGCAGGTAGATTTGACCGAGCCCACCCTCCAATCACAGGTATTCTCCAATGACTATCTTTACTATAATGACGCGTATTTCATCTCTCTTAGGAGCGGTAGGATTCCAGTAGGTGGAGACTCTACTAGGCTCGAGGAAAATAACCCAGATAACACAAGCGAGCATGTAGATGACATCGATGGCAGTTCTTAAGCCGCCTTGCCCTTCTACGATGGAGATGGTAATGCTGAAGCCACCAAGTCTAACGAGCAGCCAGGGCCGAACGCCGATGTAGCTGCTTTATCATTCTTTGTTTCTAGTGATGATGAGATAAAATTACAAAAAAAATGTACAAAAGAGAAGAAATCGAAAAAGAAATAAAAAGATTGTTGATCAAGATCCTTCTCTTTATGATACGTCACAGAAAGAAAGTCTTAGTTTTACAAAAAATTTAGCCTTCTTCTTCTTCTTCTGATCCTCTGATTGTACATACTAACCAGGAGTATGTACAGATTCCTTTTCTGAAAGCACTCTTCTTAGGAAAAGGCGTTAAAAAAGAAAACTCTAAAAAAATTCAAGTGAATGATCTGACGAAAGAGATGCTCAATAAGTTTACGATTCAACTCACTCTTTCAGAAGCCTTGGCTCAACATCCCTCTTCTGCAGAAAGGCCTTAAAGAATGAACCACCATTTGCAGAAAGAAGAGGCAGTGCAATCACTGTTCTGAGATCCATGTGCTGACGAAGGATACATGTTTTGCTATTCAGAATCGACTCCTAGCTAAGAGATCAGATACAGGAGCATTGTATGTCAGATGTGAGATTCTTGATCAGACTTTTGATCGGACTCTATTAGATAGTGGATCTTTGATTAATCTCCTTCCATCTTCCCTACTCGACAAGTTCGAGTTCGGGCCTCTTCGACAAAGCCAAACGGTCTTGCAGTTTGTTGATAGATCGGTCAAGAGGCCTAAGGGTTTAATCGAAGATGTTATCGTCACCATTAAAGGTTTGCAATTCCCTGTGGACTTTGTCGTGTTGGACATAGAGGTCCCTGAATGTGTGATCGATACCCCGATCATACTAGGACGACCTTTTCTGGCTACAGCAAAGGCCGTTTCCGACTATAGAACCAGGAAGGTGTACTTCTGCATCCAAGGCGAAAGTATACATATAGAGACGATCGAAGACCATAAATCTCGATCAAGTGAATCAGAGCAAGCATCTGATGACAAGCCCGACAGTCATCAGGATTGTGACTTCATACAAATCGATGATGAGGTCGTCTGGGCTGAACCGAGTACCCAATATTTCATCCCACCTTCAGTTGAAGCCGAGATTTAGATATCCGAGGATGGGAGATTGGAGAGCAAAATCCTAGAACCAAACATCGAAGTTCTTGATAGGGATGATTCTGAGATATTTTCAGATTATTCAGACATTCTATATCCCTTCGAGTCCGAGGTGAACCATCCTAACTATCACTCAATATTAGATCATTCCGATTCCGACGATGCTGATTGGCAGTGCTTTGCCGAATTCCTGTCACTTCAGACTCCACTATCAGAGCCTACAACTAGTCTGAAGACCGAATCAAATCAGAATATCCAACCATCTCCAGATCTTTCTAAGTCAATGCAGGCAGAGCTCACACATATTGATTTAGCAGCCTATACTCAGGCTCTAATCAAACACGCCCTCATGTTCCTTCTCCCCCTGAGCTCAAACCGTTGCCTCAGAGCATGAAATACCGATTCCTTGTGAGTGAATCAAAAATGTTTCTGGTCATCATCTCTTCCAATCTGACCGAAGATCAAGAATCCCGTCTGATGGCGATTCTTAAAAAGAATCGCAAGGCGATCGGGTGATCAGTAGCTGATCTCCATGGAATTAGTCCAGCTCTGTGCTCCCACCACATCTTTCTCAAGGATGATGCCAAGCCATCTCGTGTTTTAGCGCAAGTTGAACCTGAATCTTCAAGAGGTGGTTATGAAGGAAATATCCAAGTAGTGGAGCGTCGATTTTATCTATCCCATTTCCGACTCAAAATTGGTTAGTCCTTTACATGTGGTACCCAAGAAGATGGGTATCATGACAGTGATAAATGAGGACGGAGAGGAGATCTCTACCCTAGTACTGACTTCTTGGCGTGTCTGTGTGGACTACAGACGTTTGAATCAGGCGACCAAGAAGGATCACTTCCTGCTGTCGTTCATTGATCAGATCAACGGTTAGCCGGGAAGAGCCATTATTGTTTCCTTGATGGGTACTCAGGATACAATCAAGTGGCTATTGCTCCTGAAGATCAGGAAAAGACAGCAATCACCTGTCCGTTCAAAATGTATGCTTTCAAACGGATGCCCTTTTGACTATGTAATGCTCTGGCTACATTCCAGATGTGTAAAAATGCTTTCGATATTCAAAGACATAGTGGGAGATATTTTGGAGGTCTTCATTTATGATTTCTTGGTCTACGACCATGATTTTGATTCTTGCCTTTCTAGCCTAGATAGTATGCTTCAGAGGTGCACGGAGGTTAACCTCGTGCTTTCTTAGGAGAAGATTCATTTCATGATGACTCGGGGGACGGTACTTTATTACATCATCTCCAACCGGGGCATGGAGGTGGACCCGGCCAAGGTGGATATCATAAAGAAACTCAATCCCCCGACCAATCTGAAACAGCTTCAGTCATTCCTCAGGCATACGAGACTTAAGTAAATTTGCCCGACCATTGTCTTATCTTCTTGAGAAAGACACCGAGTTTATTATCGATGATAAGTGTCTTTCTGCATTTGAGACTCTCAAGAACATGTTTGTAGAGGCTCATGTCCTTCAGCCACCCGATTGGTCTCTTCCATTCGAGATCATGACAGACACCTCCAATTTTACCGTTGGGGCTGTGTTGGGATAGAGGAGGGATGGCCTCCCATACGCCATACATTACGCTTTGGATTCCACGTAGCGAAATTACATGGTTACAGAGAAAGAGATGCTAGCTGTAGTATTTGCCTTGGATAAAGTTAGATCCTGCATCTTAGGCTCAAAAGTCACAATGTTCATTGATCACACCACCATCAAGTACTTAATGGACAAGAAGGATCCGAAGCCGCGTCTGACCAGATGGATCCTTCAACTCCAGGAATTTGACATTGTTATTAAGTATAAGCCTGGAGTCAAGAATGTGGTGGTGGATCACCTCTCCCAGTTAGAAACACTTGAGATTGTTGAGTTTGATGTACCAATCACCGTGACCTTCCCCGACGAGGCAATTCTTGATGTCGTCTCATTGCTATGGTATGCCAACATTATGAACTTTCTTGTTGCTAAGAAAGTCCCACAAGGTTGGTCCAGACAGAGGCTTGAGACTTTCCTCGCGAAAGCCATGTCTTACCATTGGGAGGATCCGGTCCTTTATCATGAAGGAACAGATTCCATCTGGCGTAGGTGTATTCCTCAGGAGGAATACCAGAGTGTCCTCATGTATTATCATAGATTAGAAGCTGGAGGACACCATTCAGGGAAGAGGACAGCACAAAAGGTGCTTCAATCCGGCCTTTGGTGGCCTACGCTCGTTGCGGATGCTCATGCATTCGTAAAGAGATGTACTGACTATCAGAAGATGGGCACTTGTGGACATAGAGACATGATGCCGATGCAGCCTATTCTCTTCTGTGAAGTGTTTGATGCATGGGGTATCGACTTTATGGGCCCATTTCTGAAAAGTCAGTGGTTCGAGTATATCCTTTTAGATATGGATTATGTAAGTCATTTGGTAGAGGCTATTCCTGCCCTAGCCGCGGATGCGAACATGGTTTGTAAGTTCTTGAGAAAGCATATCATTACACGGTTTGGGATCCATCGTGTTCTGATCTCATACGGGGTAGCCACTTCATCAACGACAAGGTAAGAGAACTTGCTAATGAGTTCGGCATAGATCATCGGGTTCCTACTCCATATCACCCTTGGACGAATGGTCTAGCCGAAGTCTTTAATAGGAAAATCAAGACAATTCTGTAGAAGCTTGTTCGCCCAGACCGAAAGGATTGGTCATAGCTATTGGACTCGGTTCTTTGAGCCTATAGAACATCCTTCAAGACTCCATTGGGCACGTCTCCCTTTCGACTCATTTATGGCAAGCCATGCCACTTACCTGCGGAAATAAAACACAAATCTTTTTGGGTAGTGAAAGAAGTGATCTTTGGCCTAGATGATTCGGGAGATCAGAGGCAAACCGAACTGGCAGCCCTGGAAGAGCGGAGAGATCAAGCCTTCACGAGTAGACTACATTATAAAGAGTGGATGAAAGAGTGGCATGATTCTCACATCAACCATAAGCAGTTTGAGCCTGATCAGAAAGTATGGTTATTCGATGTGAGACTAAAATTGTTTCCAAGGAAACTTCAGAGCAAGTGGAAAGGCTCATATCTTGTGCGAATGGTGTATGACAACGGTAGCATAGACATATCTGAGTTGTCTTCTGAGTCCACCTTTCGAGTCAACGGTCAGCGATTGAAACCATTTCTCGATCATGATCCGCTGACCGTTGAAGTTGCTCCGATACATTTTGTATGAGATGTGCTCTTCATTCATACATTATGCATCTCATACCTGATTTCCAAAGATCTCTTGTATATATTTTTTATTTCATCCTTTCTCCTTCTATTTGTCATACACTCTTAGGTTCATCTATATTTTGCTATACTTAGGATGTGCTTTATCCTAAGTATAGGGGGGGTAGATACCGTTGTTCTTCATTCGTTTTATTCGATCACCCCTGTCATTGCTTTATACTTAAGGGTGTGCTTTACCATAAGTATAGAGGGGTGATCTCGCTCATTCCAACTTGTGATCGTTTTTGGTTTTTGTCTCGTCAGCTCCCTCACTTGTACCTCACCTTTTGATTTCCGTCTCTATACTTAGAGATATTTTACCCTAAGTATAGGGGGGACAAGAAGAGCCGCTGAGTGTGTAAATTCTCTTGACCTCGATCATCTTCGGTTTTGAGTCTGTTATCCTTAGGATCACTTCATCCTAAGTATAGAGGAGATGATCGACTTCTATTCTTTTATTTCGTTTTTGAGTCATTGTAGTATAGGTTCTTTTCACCGATCTATACTTAGATCGAGTTATGTCTTCCTTTGTTGCTTCTTTGGTCACTATGAGCACATAGTTCATGCTAAGTAATAGGGGGTGTCGTATATATGTATATATACTTTCGAAGCAATAACTCGTACTTTATTGTATTTTTAATAATAAGGCTTCTTAAAAGTATGGGTGTATATTTTGGGTGTCTAAAAGCTGCAAGAAAACCGTAAAAATGTCTTACAAAAAATGGCTTAAAATTGCATTAAAAAAATGTTGTAAAATTCTTAGATAAAATTCTTAAAATTTTGGTAAATAAAATTCTGGTAAAATCTTGTATAAAAGCCGTATAACTTGTATATAAAATTTATATAATTTTTTTTGTAAAATATACAAAATCCGTGTAAAATTTGTGTAAATCGAATTAATCCACTAACTTTTTCAAAAAGACCCCAAAAATTGAAAAAAAAATTAAAATCCAATAAAAATTTGCAAAATTCTTTAAAAATCCACTTAAATCATTTAATCCGAAAAATTTATTACATAAAAAATTGTTGCATTCATTCACATTTTTCAGAATAAGTTTGATTCTTGAACTGAATGGATCTAAGTCCGAAAAATGGAGCTTGGTTTATGCCTTATTCCACTTAATTCTAAAGGGACTTTATTAGGAACGGGAATTGAGACTCTTCAAATCTTGTAGACTTAATTCTTTGGGTTCCATGAGACCATGTTCGAAATTCAACTTGAAAGTGCCTAAGTAGGACACCTGGTGTCATCCGTTTAACTCTTCTCCATTTGAACCAATTTTGAGCTCATGCACTCTGCACTTAGCTCGACCTGCATGTGGCTGTGAAGGGTAGTCCATTTCGGTGGTGCGTTTCCATCCTTGTCTGGCGGTGATGATATCTAAACACTAGAGAGATTGGGGTTGAAACAAAGCTTCAGATGAGGGAAGGATCTGCTGGCACTTTTTTTTCTAAGACCCCAAAGAATGGGCAGAATGAAAAGATGTTATATCTGTTGGGGCACAAAAGACCTATGAAGTGCAATAATTGTTTCTACCAAAGAAGCCAAATACGTTAAATTCCAAAAATGATCACAATGGTCCGAGCTTCAGAAAAGCCTGCATGTCTTCGTGGAGACTTGGCTAAACTGGCCAGGCTTCACAGGAGATGTGACTACACCGATCACACTCCAGTTCTCTTCCAATTCTTCCTATCTTCTTTTTATATTCGATTGTGGACACAGTACGACCTGACCTCAGAAGGAAATACCTCCCTCCTCGAGGATTGAGTTGCTAGACAAGGGCCCAATGGGAGTGTATAGGTGGATGAGTGGTTTCTTCGCTTCTCTAGAGCGGGAAGAGCTAACACCTTTCACACACAGTCAAATTTCTTTCAAAGATGAAAAGTTTGCGTGATGAATAGGTGGATCTAAGCTGGCTGTTGAGGTGGATCTGGATAAGGATTTGTGGAAATTGAGGGATGTCGAGGCTTAAATCCTAATTCTAATAAATTCCCGATACACTATTAGACCAAAGGTCTGAATCCAGGCTCCAGATTTTGGATGAAGTGAAATTTGATTCAAAGAAACAAATATGTTCTAAGTTCTTTTATTTTTATTTTTCTTTTTACTTGCACTTATTTATAGAATATGTGTTTGCTAAGGGAGTAGCAAAGGTAAAGTATAGGGGAATTATGTAAACCTGATTCATCGCCTTTATTCTTTCATTTTGCTAAATCCTTGGTAAAATATATGCAAATAATCATTGATTCTAATTAATTATCATTCTAACCACAATTATTAATATTATATATTTAACACTTATTTTTACCAAAATAAAGGAATAAAGATAAAAAGAAAAGAAAATAAAAGAAAAGAAATGAAGGATGTATATGTAATATACAGACTAATCCTAACCCTGAGACAAGGTTAATATTGACCGGATCGACAAAAGAAATAAGTAAGGGGAGATAAGGATCCTAACTTATAAAAATATCCAGAAAATAAAGACCAAAAATATAATTTACCCATTTTTCACCAAGTAAATACTTCACATATTTTATTTACCATCAAAATCACTTCAAATTAAAATACTCCTTTTATAAAAGTTGTTCATAAAAATATATATTATTTTATAAAAATATTAGAAAAATAATCTGGTATAAAAAATAAATTAACCGCAATGAACCGTAAAAGCCGCAAAAGCCGACTTCCAAGGTTCATATCTATTTATAGAAAACTCCAAATTGACCAAACTCACTTTTAAAATCTGTTTTATACATAAAACTATTTATTAAAAATATTAGAAAAATATTCGGATAAAACCGGTGAGTTTCGGCTTTTTAGACCCATTGTATATTTGTGTTATATGTAGAAACTTCCACGATTTTTCATTAAATAATCATAAACCCGATTAACTTAATTATTTTTCCTAAAATCCTCTAAAATTGTGTATAAAAATACAAAAATAAAAGTAACTTAAAATACCAATAAAATCTGGAGGCACGAAGCCGCTGCTTTTTCCGTCCGGGCCTCATAACTCGGTCATATGAACTCCGAATTAAGCAAACTAAGTCCCTAAATTATAATTTTTAATTATCTACAAAATGATATTAGTTTCGCTAAAATTGGAGTTAATGCCAAAAATATGGTTTTTGGATCCGTATTGGTGTATTGTACATTAAGTCGTAACTTATATTATCTAATATTTTAATATATTTATTATTTATTTTTTAATTAATAATATTTCATTCATTTATTCATTTAAATTATTTATTTCATTAATTAAATTATATAAGTTTTATTAAGTTAATTAATACTTAACTACTTAATTAATACTTAATTACCTTATTAACCTTAACTAGTTATTATTTATTTAATTAATTACGAAGTTAAAATTTAATTAATAATTATTTAATAATAATTATTATTATTAATTATTTTATTTTATTAATTACTTTTATTTATTTATTTTTCTTTTTTCTTTAATTTCTTTTCTTTTTTTTTCCCTCTCGTCTATTCCCCTTTTCTCTCTTACTTTCCCCTTTTCTTTTTCTTCCCTTGTCACCTTCTTCCTCTCTTCTTCTTCTCCTCCAACCCGCCTCCCAACTTCCTCAACGACCGGATGTTGGCCGGCCGTTCCTTCAACTGCCAGCGATCCCGTCACCACAGCGGTGACCGGAACCCCCCTCTCCTATTTATAGGCCGTCAACTCCCCCAAATCAAGGATCCGCCATTATCACCATTTCTATCCGAGAGCTCCGAGAGAAGTCGAGGGAGTGACAGCGTCGCGTCTTCTGTCGTCGAGCGAGATCGGAAGGGTGTGCGGCGAGGTCACCGCAGCCGAGGTGTCGCTCCATCGTACTCCGCTGTTGCGCAAAGCCCCTGTGTCGCCGCGCGTCAAGGCAAACACCCAGAGGTTCGCACCTCCGTCCCAAGGCGATTCATCCATCCGTTAATCCATTCTAGGTTAGTGAGCGTTCTGTTTTCTCAATCCTTCATCTATTCTTCTCTCTCTTCCATCACTCTGTTTTCGTCAACTCATCTCGGTTTTCTTCGATTATCACATCCTGCTTGATCTCCAGTTCTTCTCTTCCCCTTCCCAATTTATTCTCTCTCTTCCATCCCTCAAATCTCCTCAATCTCGCCTTAAATCCTCTCATTTCTGTTGATTTGAACCCAATCGATACCGATTCATCACATTCAACATTGCTTCCCCATCCAGGTCCATTATATTTTGTCCATAATAATTGGCCGAGGTCGTCGACTTCGAGCTGTTTAGAACCCTTGTAGGTCCCAAAGCCATTTGATTAACCGAAGCACCTGCAGAACTTCATCGATCTGGAGGTGTGGCTGAGCATTTGGATATCAGTTACCTGCAACACACCGCAGATCGAAATCCTTGGAGGACTCGCTGCTATCTTATCGAACATCCGACCTTAGATCTGTCTAACCATCTGCAAATGGAACCGATTATCTATCATCTGAATGAAGCATCTGGAGATTTGGAGCGAATCATCTACATGTGTGCTTCTCAAACAATTAATGCAATTTTAACTGAGATCCGTCAATCACATACAACCACAAATCTGAGGGCGTCTGGACTGTCTAGGCTTGACATCGATCTTTGCTTTGAGTCGCTAACGTTTGCAGATCAAACCATTGAGGGAAGCACACACGAGCTAATAGAGAACAACATTTGCTCGAGACAGAACAATAGCCGTCGATCAGCCGACGATCGAACGGTCCAGAAATACCCGTTGTATCCTTGCCACGTGTCAATCTGCCTCGAATTCCATCGACAAACCGCTTAAGTGACGTACGTGCCTTGCACGTGCGTCATTGAATTTTTTTCTGGCCAAATTACAAATAGACACCCGTAATTCATTTTAATTCGAAAGCAGGTGCAGGTTACGTGAGTAAGCATGTCGTAAGTTCAAAAGCTGCAGGTGGTACCCTCGGAGATTTTGAGAATTGTGAACATGACCAAGATTTGAAAGCATCCCACAAGAAGCACGTGCATTGCTGGAGAATTTATGCACAACCACCAAAGTTCCTGTAAATTACATCCATACCCCTATCTTTCTATATAACCCATATACATAATAAATACACCTCTAAAAATCCAACAAAAATTACCTATAGCATATCTTGCTATATTTTGCATAATCACCCAAAAATAAAACAAAAATCAAATAACAGAATAATAAAAAACACAAAATTCGTAAAAACTTCAAAATTTCATAACTAAATAAAAATCCTCTAAAAACGCACAATATATCATTTTGAAGGTAATTTGTCTACTTTCCATTAAAAATAAAATAAAAATATTTTGTTATTGTTTTCAATCTCAAAAATCAGGAAAACATCATAGTTTTCAATAAAAAATAACTTTTCACCTCAAAAATAAACCAAACCCCATAAAAATTTTAAAAACCTATTAAACATCATAAAAACAATACAATAAAAATAAAACATAATAATAACAAAATAAAAAATTAAATAAAAATAAGAAAACATTTTCTAAAATAAAAATACAAAATACCTTAAAATTCACAAAAACAATATAAAATTTATTAAAATCAAATAAAAATTTAGAAATTTCATAAAAATAAAATAAAAATTAGGAAACCGTTAAACTTAGTTTGTCAATAGTTTTGCATAGTTTAACAACAGTTTGCCTCCCTGAATTCGACACTCTCATGCTTTCACTATACATCAAAGTTTAGGAGCAAAAATAAATAAAGAAGATTAATTCAACATTAATCTTTTCAGACAAAACCAACTCGGTCGATACAACGACCGTATAATTATTTCTGTCGCTTTTTACAGGAGTTCAGAAGTGATCGAGTGTTGAGTTTTTCATCCACCCCCCCCCCTTTTCTTGTGCATCCCTGTCGCCCATAGCTCCTCCTCCTCTTGCGTCAACCCTAGCTCCATAGCCTTCGTCTGATCGACCAACCGACCCCCTCCATCTCCGACCTTACAAAGGTCAGAGTTCCGCTCCTATCCCTCGCCCCGAACACCACCGTCGTTCCCCTACCTTTTGTTTTGCTATGTTCTGCTAACTCTCCAGGTACGCCTTTGCCGACGGAGCTGCTACGCCTTCTCCTCCATCTCGCGCTCGTCGTACCCTCGCTCCAGCCCGCTTCTGTCGCGGCAGCACCCCACACTCGAGCCTCACTGCCGCCTGATCGTGCTCGTGCCTCACCATCCTCCGCCGAAGCCACAGCTTCGTGGCTCGACTAGCTCCGCCCCTGCCCTCGCCGCGTACAGCTACCGTCGGATCGGGCAATCAACCCTTGATCTGACGGCCCCCGGGCCGCCACGTCATCCAGTCTGAGCCTAGGCCCTAGCCTAGAGGCTCGGGCTCTCCGAGCTACTCTAGCCAGGCACGTGGAGGCCCGGACCATCTGAGCCTAAGCCTCGGCCCGAGCCTCACGCCCATCGACCGAAGCATTGGTTTGGGGCCCCAACCCTCAGCCCCAGGCCCGAACCTCAAGCTCGGCCCCTCCGAGCCTCCTGCCTGCCTCCGAGCATCCAAGTGCACATGCCACGGCTGTGTGCTTGGGGAAAATTACAGATACACCCCCAGAAGTTACAGAAATTACAAATATACCCCTGCTAGGGGTAAATTGTAGACGGGCCCCTCTAACTTCTTGAAATTGCATATAAGCCTCTCTAGGGACATTTTTGAAAGAAATTTTTTAATTTATTTACATTTTAGTCCTGTAAATTCATTCTAGCATATCTTTCTCATACGAACTCCGTTTTTAGCATATAATATGTCATTTTGAAGCTCTTTTCCTGCTCTACCACTTAGCATAGTTTGTGGACAGATCTGAGGTTGTTTATTGATCATTATCATTTGGGGATCTTTGTTGACATATGCAGGATAATTGTGACATATTTGTGCTTGAGAAATTAACTTCATCTTTTGCAGGAGTTCAGTTGAGGAATTTAATTTTATTAAACTCCTTGTTATCACGATGGATTATTCCCAATAATTTAATCTGTGCAGGGGATAAATCGGGGATAAATATATTTGACTCCCTATTTGTCTGATCGACTATTAATTATGAGGTACAATTTATATGGAATTTTTGACAGGAATATTCATTGATTAATCTCTTTACATGTAACTTGGAGTTGATAAATCTTTCTGGGCATTGTATCTTTCGATCTGTGATGATCTCTCGAGAATTAATTGATAAATTTCATTGAGAATTGAATCGTATACTTCACAGATCTTGTGCTTCATTTCTTTCTTTTTATTTATTTCTTCACATCTTCATCATAGCATTCCTTTGTGTTTATTTTCGACACTGAAATTAATTAACATTAATTAATTACTTAATTTAATCTAAAATCATGCAACTAAGAATCAACGTTCCTTGTGTTCGACCTTGGTAGACTTTCCGAGTAAAAGATATTCCACAATATTCAAAGATTGTGGTTTTTGTTGAATCGTTTTCTGCCTCCTATATTACAATTCACAACTATTAAAGAGGTGGATTTCACATTCATCGGTGTGGCGGTGCCTCGCGACCCACTCCCTCCATATCATCCCCCCACGAACTGCACCTCTCGCTCATCACGTGGTCCTCGCACCAACCACCCTTAAAAGCACCACTCGCTCCATCATTCAAACCATCCTCCACTTTTCCTTAGGGATAGAGCTCGAGCTACCACCCGCATTGGTGATAGCAATCGCAGCCCACTGGTAGAGCAATGACAAGTAGCTATCCTTGGCGAGATCCAAAAGGCTTGATCCTTTTGCTGCAACTCTGATCTTTACGAGCTGCTGAGCTCGAGCTTTGTGTCTCTTGAGCGATGATCATCGAAGAGAGTCCAGCACTCCAACCTCGTCCATCAAACCTTTGAGGTAAACTTCCTCCTTCCCTTCATGATATCTCTTTCTCACTTGCACTCTCTCTCCCTGTCATTCCTCTTCCCTCTATTCCTCTGTTCCACTCTTTTTCCCCTATTTCCCAATATTTCCTCCATTGTCACATAGCCTTATTTCTTCCTTTTCGAATTGCTCAAAAATCCACCCTTCAAGATTGTATGACCTCTTCATTAAACCATCAATACCATCGAGATCCATCCTTCCCTATAGATCCAATTTTATGCTTGAGTCTCGGTAATTTCCTTGCAGGTACACGATCCGGAGGTTAAGCCAATCGAAACCCCATCTTCTTTGCGAGATCTATTCTACTTGCAGGTTTCATATGGCAAGAAGCACCACGATGATCTTCATCAGGTGATCGTACACCACTGTGGAGCCGGAGCCCTCGCAACATCCTCAAAGGGCCACTCACATTAGCATTTGAACCTCACACACAGTCGTGTGTCAGCCACTACGAGGATCTAACATTTGTTATATCGTTGGCCAACCAGCCACCTCACGTTGCCCGCCTGCCGCAGCCACCTACTCTACCTGCGAGCAACTACAAGTTCACCCCTCGTCGTTGTTGCATAGGATCTCCTACAAACCACCTGCATGATGCTGCGATGCACGACTCCACCGCTCGGCTATGTGTCGGTCGAGCCTTCAACACGGGTCCCTGCATCCATATGCGGTTGAGATCTTCATCGTCTCCCCCACAGAATAGCACCGGCCTCCGCCGCACCTCCATACACATGGCCGCAACATGGCCACCCAGCTGCATTCAGACGCCCTCCGCAACTAAATGTAACACCATCTCTAGTCAACCGCCCACCGCAATCGTCACGCCTTCACTCCTTGCGCATGGAGGGCCCTTGAGCAGCCCACCCCAAAACTATTCCCCCGCACATGTGAATCACGTGACATGGTGGGGGTAATTACGGAGCAGTCCTTTCAGGTCTAGTAAATAACAAGACGTACCCCTTTTCAAGAAGGCACGTGCCTAGCACGTGCCCTGGTGGAGATTTTGCGTAAAGACCCTTCGTGATTCAGCAAATCACCAAAGACCCCGCCAGCGGGACATCACGGGCATCTCACGCCCCCCTCTTGGAAAATTTGTAGAAACACCCTCGTGGGTATCGGATATTAAAGAAGTGACTTTATTGCGCTATTTTTTTATTATTCATTTTAATTCCGTAAATGTACTGAGGTCCTTGTGTTTGGACATTTGTTTGAGTCTCATTTACCATCATTTTCATTATTCTGGAAATTGCTCATTGTAGAACAACATATTCTCTATCATTGTGAATAATGGATATATTTTTGTGAGATGTGATTTATTAATAGAACTAATTTGGTGAAATATGTATATTTTACCCTTGTTTATTCTGAAATTAATATTTAATTATTTACTGCTCCAAAAATTCTCAAAAACTCACAGTAAGTGGAGTTTAGTTTTATTTTGTGCCTAAAAATCATCTTATTCACATGCATAACGTAGTCGGAATAAATTACTTGGTGATTCATTTAATTAATTTTTAATGAGTCATAAATCAGATATTTGTGGGGATTCAATAATTTTCCTGGATTCCTCTCACATAAAAGAATCTAGGATAATTTTAGTTTCTGAAAATATCTTGGTTTTGTATTTATTAAAATTAATTTGCTAAAATCACCCTGCATTCATATTTATTTTAATTAATTCATATTGAGTCGAGAAATTCCAAAAAATATAGTAGTCTAATTTTATTGCATTTCACATTCTAGCTAAGATTGAGGATTTTTGGACATTATTTGATTGAAATTTGCACTTTCGTCCTTATCTAGCTCAAAATTACATTGCACTCATTTACTGCATTTAAAAATTTTAGTAGTATTTCTTTGAAAACCTAGCATCTAGATCGACTTTAAATGAATCGAAGGAGAAAGTTATCTCCCTGAGTTTGACCTTGGGCTTGCCCAAGTAAAAAAATACCGCTTGCTATTAATTGATACATTAAATTTACGGGTTTTGATTGATCCAAATTTTACCGACTGCAAAGAATGAACACAAAATTTAATCGTTAATCTGATTGAATTAAAAGGGTGATTTTCGGATCAATCAATAAGTACCTGCAAACAATGAGGGGATTACTCTCCCCAAAACAATGATATTCCTTACGTTTATTTTATGGCCGACTTTGTTTAACCGTTTCAATTTTATTAGGTTATCACTTTTTTTGTATTTTTGAATAAAAACATATCTAACAAAATTTCCAATTCCCTTTTATTCCTAAGTCTAAGAAAATAGGAGGAGGAAGACAAAAATGTCGATGCATGAGAAACTATGAATGCATGCACGAGATAGAAGGCACACGTTGCTCCAGTAGTCTACATGCAATATGATCTACGCATAAATTAAAACTAAGCTATATGATGCAAAGGCGAGAACCATCCTAAATAGAAGCTTCTATTACGTGAAGACCACTTTATTTTGACTAAGTCCAATCGAATTCTATAGGAATAGAAATTCTATTAGGGTTGTGGACCTAATCACTACTTGGATCAACCAAATAAAAACATAAGTCTAGGGGCTTAAGCACACGAAAACAATGAGAAAATAAATAAAAATAAAGACGGAGAAAACTAAAATCCGATGAGGTCTCCCAAGTACACCGGCACTTGGTGAAACAGGCCCCGAATAAGGTTAGTGTCCAGAGTCTTAAGTCCTACAAAACAAAGAAGGGCAAGTGCCAACAATAGTTATAAACTAGTTATAAAAATGTCTTAAAAAGAATTCTAAAATGAAGACCATATCCTGCTCCTACTCCTCCTAAGCTGCTCTCTCCTGCTAGTCGGTGTAGAACGTCTGACCTCTGCCTCACTCAGATGCGTCGACTCTCCTAAGATAGCCTCCCTTGCTCATTTGGCCCTCGCAACAAAGGTGAAACAAGAATAATGTCAGAAGCAATTGTGAAAAATGTTAGCAAATGAAATAAAGAAGAAAAGACAATAAGAAAACAGAATATATACAAGACCAAGAATAGCAGGCAAAGATTACCTAACTATCCTAGCAGTGCCTCCCCAGCAACGACACCATTCTGATATGAGGCTCTGCTGACTCAAGTAAAGGATGATTAATTAAGCAATAAAGGTGTCGTTGTCACCCAAATCAACCAAGCCAAAATCGAGAAAATTATTGAACCACAAAATAAATAAAACAAATAAATCAAGTGGTCTAAGATAGTTTTATTAACTTGTTATAATGACCATGGTCGAACAGAAGGAGGCAACTGTTATTACGAGGATCAATCAGGTCAGTGAAAAATCAAAGACAAGAAAGAAGCAATCAAGGCACACTATTCTTGGATTTTGATTTTATTTATTTTTTTAAATTTTTATAAATTTTTAATTTTTATATTTTCTAGGTTTTTCTGATTTTCAAAATTTTTAATGTTTTTTTACTTTTGCAAATTTTTATACTTTTAATGTTTAAAATAAAGCACAAATAAAAACAAGGAGATAAAAGACATCCAACACTATTTTATATTATTGAAATATAGTAAAAATATTCAAAAAAAATAAAGAAAGATTTTTTTTTGTATTTTTGATATTTTTTGCTATTTTTATAATTTTTAGTGATTTTAGAATTTTTTTAGAGTTTTTCAAAATGAATAAAAATATGAAAAGAAGCAAATAGTGCACAGCCAGGAGTATTTTTTGAATCAAAAATACAAAATAAGCTTAAAGATTTTGGGAGGTATTTTATCAAAAAGTATATTTAAATATCTATAATCAGAAACTAAAATCACAATTTTTAGATGTTTTAAAGATTTTATTTAACTTTTATGGTATTTTTAGGGTCTTGAAAATTTTTAAAGTTTCTTAAAGCAAATAAAATGAAAATAGGATGGAAAATCAAAGAAGCCAAAATAAAGCTATCTGTTTTTTAGAATTTTTAGAGCAATTTTTGAATTTTTACGAATTTTCCAGGGCAAACAGGGAGTTTTTGTGTTGATATTTAAATTTTAATATTATAAAATGAACAAAAATCAAACATAAAAATTTCCACGTGGAAAACATAATAGCAGGAGCTACTGGGAATTTTCGTGGAATTTTTGGAGCTAATTTAATATTTATTGCAATAAAAAACACAATAACAACAAAGCCTTTTCCCATCATTAAGTAGGGTCGGCTACATAGATTCTTTGCCTCCATTCAGATCTATCTTGGGTCAAAATCGGGCTTATATCCAAAAAACTAAGATCCCTTCGTATAGTATCTTTCCAATACTTCTTGGGCCATCCTCTCCCTCTCTTAGCCGACTCAACATCCCAACACTCGCATCTCCTAACTGGTGCATCCGTTGATCTTCTTTGCAAATGACCAAACCGTCTTAAGCGGTTTTTGTCCTTTTGCAGGAAGCATTGTTATTTTGTGTCTTTTTTATTACAATAAATTTTCAACAGGGATTTATTGTAATAAAAAAGGCACAAAATAAAAATGTTGGCTATAGAAGGACAAAAATGCGGTTATTTTAAATTTTGGGGCCGATTAATAACATGCAATAATAATCCAGGGGCCAAAGTGCAATTATTCCAGAAAAATCATGTGTTGTACATGATTCAGATTCACAAAGGCATAAATGCAATTTCCCCTAAACTTTAACTATTTCATTAACACTTAAAAGCATGGGGAAAAGTTTGCAAATAATCATTAAAAATAGATGAAGACACACACGATTTTAACTCAACTGGACTAAAATGCAAATAAGGAAACTATGAGGTCCTAACTGCAAATATTCAAAACTACTTTTACAATTATTGTACTAAAACAAAATAAAAGGAAGAGCAGGTGAAAAATGCAATATACCTACGGGTACATGCTCTGACGTACGATCTTGATGGACCTTTAGCTGTGGATCTGACGATTCTGACGAAAGGCATGATGTGTGCTCCTAATGGCTTCTAGAAAGAATCTGACAGTCAGGGAATGCTGCGCTAGTGTATGGTCAGATGGTGGTTGTGTCACAGATCTGACAGTCTGGATAACGTTGATGATGTGTGTGTCAGATGCGTGTAGGATCTGATCGGACCGCCAAAAGTTGGACGTGAATGTGCAGTCTGGATCAAAATTGGGAGGAGGTCTCTTCATCAACGACATAGAAGGCAACTTGAAGAAAATGAAGAAGGTGCGGTCGTATGAGCTTCGATCAGGTATATCTGGCGCTCTAAAGCTCGGAACGGTTGGCTACATGGCCCAGCTCGTCACTAGAAGTGATCCACGTCGAATGGGAGCCTCATATGGCTCGAAAGAAGGTTGGATGATAATCTGGAGGTGAAGGTACCTGGAGTAGCTCCGCCACTTGAGTTGAGGCTTGGAACGGGCCTCTCGTGCACGCCTAAACCTGCAGAGGGATGCTATGCTCGAATTCGAAGACTCGGCGAGGGTTATTCAACTGAGGAAACAAAGAGAAGCAGGGGTGGATGGTGTTTGACCTACGACGATCATGGAGGGAAGTGGTCTAGCCTTAATCTAGCTCCGATGAGAAAGATGTAGGGTTGTCAGGTTACGAAAGAAGATATACGGCGATATGGCGAATCGATCAAAGCGGTTGGATATGGATGATGAGGCTCCGACCCGGTGGTCAGAGCAGTGAAGGTGGACGATAGAGGTAATGACTAGATCGAAGGAATGTGACGAAATGGATGGGGATTGAAGATACATGAAGCTATGGGAGTGGAAGGCGGAAGATGGATGAGTGAACGGCGAGGTCGTGGCCTCGATTCCGTTGCGGGTGGCAGAAGAGGCTGAACGTGACAGAACTCTCCAGCCACGTACGAGCTTGGGCTCTATCGGCCACCAATCTGAGCTCCAAATGGGTGATACAAGGTCATGTCACTGCCCTACATTACAATTTATGTTTTATTAGTTAATACACATTTTTATTTACAAATCATTTTGGGATCTTTTTATTGATTAATCAACATTGATAGATATTTACAAAATAAATAAAGAATAAATAATATCAACGAGATTTTTCTTTGGATTTTAAGAACAAATAGAGACCCTATCTCTCCCTACTTTATTCCTTGTCGATCATGCCAATATTTGACCTTCTCTCGAGGTTCGGGTCACTATGTACTTATTACATAATTACAACCTTCTTTAATTTCTTTTCTTTTTCTTTTCTTCATTATTTTTTTATTTTGGTTAAAAAGAATGTTAAATATACAATATTAATAAAAGCATGCACAATGCTAATTTATTGGAATTAATGTAGATTTACATGTATTTTATAAAGGGATTTCTGCTAAAATAAAAGAATAAAGGATGTAAATCATGGATTCATCGCATCTCTTCTAAGAGCATGTTGTTTTCACCATTGTTTTCTTGCATTGAAAATATAAGAAGAGAAGAATACATGTCTACTCTCTCTTCAATATACCCTACACGTCTAACATGAAGCCTCTCTTCTTCACTTTATAGGTGTGGCCTTGTAGAAGAGAAGATCATCTATTTCTTCGTACTTCTTGTGCATGAAGTAAGATCAATTTCGTCTTATGAAATCAAGAGCTTGATCTCATTCTTGCGTGGACAATTTCAAGAAGTCGACATCGAAGTTTGTGAGAAGCTATGCGACTCATAGTCATTCTCATGAGAGAAGCAACCACATATTGGACTTGATTCATGAGATTTCTTTGTTTAGAAACTCACGCTTCAAGAGGTAACCTTGATCTCTTCTCTATATTCATTAGAATACAAGAATTCATTATAGCATAGCATTTCCTTAAGTTTGTGATTTCGCAAAGTATAAAATTGTTGTACTGAAATTCCAAGTTCATGCGATGGACACTCATTGTTTTTTTGCAAATTATTTGCTATTTACCGTGTTTTCATGATGCGAAGTTTTAAGCTTCCTTCGTATCTATGTTGAAATTATTTTTCTCATTTGATTTTAAAATAATTTTCTATAAGAGTTTGATTTCAAAAGACATATTTATCTTGATCTCACATGTAAATTTGGAAAATATGATCAAACTAGAACATTTTACAATTTTTAAAATCAAATTCAAAGTAAGATTTCTCATTGCGATAATGAGGCTCCTAAGTCAATGCATGAGGAAGCACGTTTATATTCAATATGTTAGTCTTATATGTATGAGGTAATAAAAGTCTTGTATTTGGGCCAAAGTTCACAAGTGCATATATCAAAATGCATCGATGAGTGTATGGTATATTCAATACTCGTAGAAATAATACTGAAAATAAATAAAAGGAGAGAATTAACTTAGGAGCCTCATTATCTTTAAATTAAGGACTATATATAAATTAGTGAAGTAAATTGATTGTTGACAATGCTAATAAAATGCAAATGCAATCTCTTGCTTAGTCAATAGTAAGTTTTCAATCATAGATTACGTATATATGTATTGTGCTTATACGATGCTATTTTCTCCCCACGTTTATCGATCTTCTATAGATTCTATAATATTACCAATAACATAATTTCTATAGTTTCTATCTACAATTACATTCCTTTATTAGAAAAATCTCCATGAGTAAGTAAATATGAGTATATTTTTGACATACAATGAAGCGCGGGCGGTATTTTCCTAATCTTCTTCTATGTTTGATGAAGAGAACTTTCAAGGAAAGATTTCATCTTTATCTTAATTTGAACCTCTAGTTGATTGATTATCCTTCCTCAAGAACAAATTCTCTTTATCTCTCTCTCTCTCTTAAAATTTATGGATTGATTGTGTGAACAAATCGAATGATACTTAGAATTAGGATATCATGACTCCCTTTCAATTATTCTCTCCTTTCCCCACATCAGTGTTCAAGAAATCAGTCCACGTGGCTGGTTATGCGGCCACATATGCATGTGCGGCTAGTGAAGCGCATCGATTTCCTCAATCGATGCTATATGTTATTCTTGCGCATATCCGATCTACATTGCATGTTGTCTATTATACATTAAAATGCGCCCGATATTGTAATTGGAACCCACCAGATCTAGATCTTTATTTAAAAGGGATATCTATATAAACAGATCAAACGATATCCGAATAAGGTTACCCTCTCCCTACGACGATTGTGGCCGAGACCTAAATCCCAACCTAACACACGCTCATTCGGCTGCTCGATGCTTGCCATCGCCATCTCCTCATCCAGTTGCTCGCCATCACCTCTGCGTTGGCTACTCAATGCTGGTCATTGCCATCTCCTCCACGCTAGGCTGCAGCTCCATCGCATGGGAAGCTCCAGCTCGACCTGTTGCTCCCACTGCCATGCAATCACCTCTGAGGTATATTTCTTATTATCTATTTATCTTAATGCATTTTCGGTTAATCGAGTCCATTTAAACTATCCATGTCGTGTTTATATTAGCTAAATATTATGAAACCTTGTTCTGCTTTGTTTTATAATTACTTTCGATAAATATTTGTTCTATCTCATTTCGTTTGGTTCAATGATTTAATCTCTGATGAATATACTATATTAAATCTATATGATTTTGATATATGTATATCATCTCAAATTATCTTTGAACTCTGAAATTGATGAATTACTTCTCAACATTAGCCAAAATATGAAATATTGATCGTCAAAAGACGAATGGTTTAAAATAATAAAAAATGATAGATAATGAAAGTTTGATCGTAAAGACAAGGTGGATAATTTTTAGGGCTTGATTTTAAGATATTTAATAGGTAGGGATTGTTTTGAGCTGTACATGAAAGTCTTTTCTTATATTTTCTTAAACTCTTCTTTTAAATTTGGTTCAACCTTAGTGTGTGTATTTAAATTAAAATTAGAAAACTGCATATACCCTGCATATGCTTTCGCATACCACTTAATCACTATTTAGTGATCTGTCTGTATGCATACGCATACCGCTTTCCTGAGCCTCGCCCCACATTACTATTCTCAGACTATCGTGTTCCAACAACTCCTTTCAATTTCATATTTGATTTGAATTCCACAAATCTACTTATATTTACAAATTAGTTGGATTCTCTTTCAATGAATTAACAAGTATAGTTAAGTGATGACTTGGCCACTTTTAATTTCAAAGCTTCTTGATTTCTTTTCAAGTATTGTTCCAAGTTGACAATTCACCAAGATTTAGCCTAATTAATATTCGAACATATTTAATCACTAGTTAGGTGGAATTAGATTTCAAACCAATCAACTAATCATGGTAAATGGGGATCTATGCATCAAGTATATGATGGGACGAGGCTTTAAATTATGAACCTCTATCTATGTTATGAACTATGGCATCAAAATTTACCGAAATTCGATCGAATTTAATTCTGAACAAGTGCCCGAAATTGACACGTGATACTGACATCTAAATCTTTGAGATACACCGATAGAAGGACTTGTCACCGGAATGACCGATTCAAGTTTTGATCGAAATTTTATTTTGTTTGGTCATCTATACGTTAACTGAAACCGACCTTTAAGTACTTGGTATGAATTTCTGTGTGTGTATATGTGTGATAAGTGCATCGTACATTTGATTCAATGTAAACGTCTGCATACAACAAGTATCTGACTCAAAGGTGCCAAACGAAATTTCTATGGTTATTGCCATGATAGAAATGCATGGCTATGCCTATGATTTAACATGTGAGGATGATTTTTGTTAAAAAAATGTTCCTTAACAAGTTCCACAAATTCTACAAATTGTATATAATTCAATATACTTTTTTACTCTACGTACGCGAATAAGTATGCATGTTTTGCTTAATGGAAGATGTTGCGGATCTTGGCGTGACAAGTGTAAATCTACATTCCTCTAGTCATAGGTTCACCCGATTGTCGGAAGAGTCGCAATGGTAGGAGGTTGAGCTATGTCTAAGAGATGCATAAGAAGAGATGGAATAGAGATTTGTGGATGAAGCACTGAACATGGAATGATTCCTATGTCAACCTATAAAATATCAAAATATTTTCCTCTTACCAGCAATGTAAAAAACCAATGTAAAAAATATCAATCACTTTTTTTGAAGTAGATCTATCTCGTTCTTGTTCCATATTTTTTTCATCGGATCTACTTATATAATGGACAAGAAAGTCTCAATGGCCACTTTGGAGTGGGGACAATAAGGGGTACATCACATGCCTTCCCCATATCAATAATAGAAACAATGAATGGTACATTATGTACCTTGAGAACATCTACTTTGAAGATAATTTTTTGTAATAACTATAATTGTCTACTATTTGCCACTACAATTTCAATTAGAGATTTACTCATCACTTTGATTATAATATAAAATCGGACGCACGTCATATTATATGGATAAAATACAATAATATTGTATGGAAATTAGGAGAAAAGATAAGATATTCATTCTTATTGTATTGATTATTTTTATTCAAAATATGTATAGAATCAACAAATTTAGACTTTTTATTCATAATAAGAAGAAAATAAAGGATCATAGATAATGAAATTTATTCAACTTAATAATCATTTAAATGTGAGATATTTTTAAAAAATCATAAAATACTACCAAACTAAAGTTGCAATTTACAAGTAACAAAAATAAAATTAAAGGTAAATTTGATATAGATGGGATAGAAACTCAGTACTATAGTTTCCAACATGGAGGCCATTTAATTTGAATTTTTAAAGGCCAACTAGCCATGCCAACTTTATAAAGGAACTATCGAATCTAAAGTTTTTTTTAGGTAGTTGTAAGACTTGAATACTGATGTTTGGGATAGAAGTCTAAAAGCAGCCTCCTTGTGGAGGCTTGTGTTTGGTATAATCTAGAAATAGATGATCCCTCCACTTCTGCCCATTATGCTAAATGCTCACAAATTCTCAAGTAATCATGTTCCTTTTCCTTTTCTTTTTCTTTTTTTAATAAAAGTGTATCAAGAACGTGGAATAATGTATATGATCAGTCAACTAATTCAAATTACCTATGTGTTGCACGCACCATATATATTGCTATCTTTTCATGTTCCTAGTGCAACACCCTAAAATACAATTCCACGTCTAGAGCTCACAAAGTATGTCAATATGTTATAAGTGGTGTAGATGTAATTGACAGCTTTAACTCAAATATTTTGGTTAGTTGTCCACATGTCCAGTTGGACTTGAATCCAACAAGTTGCCATGACTAGTCAAGGAAATAAGCCACGGATGCTACATCAAAATAACTTCTACAACAACAATAATAACAAAGCTTTAATTCTCCCATATTAAGTGAGGCCGGCTAAATGGATTCTTTGCCTTCATTCAGATCTATTTTGGGGCTTTCTCGGAATTAGATTCAAGTAATTAAGATCCATTCGAATAGTTTTCGTTCAATTCTTACCTAGTTTAACTTCTCAAATCTCACATCTTCCAACAGATGCATCGATAGACCTTTTTTACAAATGGACAAATCACCTTAAGCAATTCTCTCTCATATTATCCTAAGTTAAAGCTACACAAACTTCTCACGACGAAAGTTACATAGCTAGCATAATTGTATGCTGATAGGAAGATTATATTTCTATGCAAGCTATTATTCGTTATTGTGTCGATTCATATCTTATCATCTTTATGTGTTCTTCGATCTTGTACAATGTATGATAGTCTTCCGTCATTTGGTGTTCATAATCGCAACCATTGGATCCTCACATTTTCTTGGAGTAAATCTCCACCGCGACATTCACGAAGAAAGCGCTCTATACAAGTGTGTGCCATAGTCTCAAATTCACGAAGACTTTCTATCTCGATATACCTCGTAAGTCAGCATGTTAAGGAGGAATAAGGATATATGAGATTTATCTCTCATTCTTTTCAGTTAAGTAGAGAGATAATGAAACGAATAAATACCGGAGACATATTATTAAATGATGCAACTAATGATGCGGCCACCTTACAATCTTACACGAAGAAAATGAAATTGAGTATCGACCCTAGTAATCGAGATCGAATCAATAGGCTCTCATGCTTGTTAAGATTGGTGAATAAGACAGCTACACATGGCATGCATCTCGAGGTCCGGAAAACGAAATGGCATGAGGAGGAGCTCGACCTAGCCCATCATTACAACTCTTGCCATCCAATGGACCCTTGGAATAAAGTGATATAAGATAGGCTTCACCTACCTTGATTTAAATCTCCCATATATAAACAATACCATGCATATTCCATGGTACAGTGGCAGTGAATGAAATGTTCATATTTAAATAGTCTCTACCTACTAAAGTCTTCTCACCGCATTAGGACCATCGTCGTCCATTACAAATGTACCCATCATCTTCACTCTCTCTATGTTAGTTATTGGAGTCTTCATTAATTTAAAGGGTCGTCGTCCTTCGCATTGAAAACAATGCAACACCACTCCGGTATCCTTTATGGCATTTCATCATGTCCTTTGCCAAAGTTACCTACCATTCTTTTACGCTCCGAAGCCCTCTAATGTTTATGGATTCAAAGCAAAGTTTTAAAAACCGTCCGGACATTGAACCGGTTAGTCTTCGATTTGGTCCAACCGGTCGAACCGTCGGTCCAAACCGGTCGGACCGGTGATGGCATCAGCATGACATCATCATTCTTATCGACTCAGAAAAAACCGGATCGAGCTTAATTTACTGGTCAGACCGGTCGAACCGGTTTTTTGAACCAATAAAATCGAAAACATATATGTAAGTATGTATTTATGTATCAATGAAATAATCGTAAGAAATTTCAAATCTTTAAATAGAATAACTTGATTGCCTATTTTGAGTAAAAATCTACAAAGTTAGTCGTATTTCCTAGAATTATATATGAATATAATATTGTAATCATTTTTTTATAGTTGTTTCAAGAAAATTACTCTAAAAAAGTATTGACATAATGTATATTCTAAAAAAGAGAGGGACATAACTTATATCGTAGAAGTTAAGAAGGGCATACATGATAAAAACCCTATTATATCATTATTTAAACCTTTAATTTTTAAAAATTACCAAACCATCAAAACTGGGTCAATCCGGGTCAACTAGATCCGACCATCCGGGTCAATCCGGTCCGACCACTGGTCGGACCCGGTTTTTTATTTTTTAATTTTTTTGAAATTAATTACAAAGAACCGACCGAACCGACCGGGTCGGGGCCGACTCCCGGTCCAACTGGTATGACCGGCCGGTCCGATCCGGTTTTTTAAACCTTGATTCAAAGTGCACGTCCTATATCCCTATCAATGCAGTGTTAAAAATAGAAAGCCCTTTTATTCTCTTTCATTTTCCATAACTTGCATAGAAGGTCATGTCTCTTCCATGCATTCCTACATTATGCAATACCACAAAACAAGCAAATGAAAAACATACACAGTTTGTTTTATTGCACAATACAAACGACATAGAGTTATCTTTGGTTATACACGATTCAACGGAATATGATATTCGTTGCTAGACCAGGATCGAAAAATTATACATTAACTTTCTCGTGAAAATTTATATAATTGTTGCTAAAAAGCGATGATCAATATAAATATTGAATAAAGAGTATGATCATCGTCTTATATGATCCACTAGCAGAAAAATAGCATTATACTACAACAAATTACCCTAAAGTGGAGGATTGTGTCTATGAAAATTTTGCTATGGATTGTTTCTTTTTGTCAGGAATTTTGGTTATCACAAAGTAAGATATATTTTAGCTACAAATTCGGTAGACATTATGTACAACAAATTTCCCGTCGCTAGAGCAGTGAAAGCGAATGCATTATTACTAGAATTCATTACTACTCTATTTTTAGCAACGGATTTTGTATGGCAGTACATAATCGAATGCTGCAGGTCGTCCTTATAACTGTCTTTATGAAATATTTAGATAAGTTTTTTGTTTTACTCTATTATGACTTTCTTTATTTATTTGTTAATAATATTATCTATTAACGTGTAATTTTAGCTAATTCATTTTATCTTGAACTTACTTTAGAAAGAAAAATTTTCATTCCCACAACATTTTCCCAACTTGTGGATAAGGGAACTCCATTTGCCAAAAGCCATAACATTTCTATCGCCACGAAGATGTTTGTTTTCTAGTGGTCATTGTGAATCCTAAAAACGAAACCTAATTTTACAAAGTTTAATATTTTATGTATTTACGTCAAAAAATAGTAAGAAATATTCAAATAATAAGTCGCTTACGGAACAAATTTGCTCTTTTCACATGTCTATATATTTGATTTTCAGGAATTCATGAGAACTACTTTTATTTTTTTTGCATTTTTTATATTAAATTTCGATCATTTTTTGTTGTGTATTTGATTCGTTTATTCACGTCATCTACTGATCTACATTGCATGGTTTCATTTTATTTTATTTTTTCTACTTATTTTTCATAGACAAGCACATTGCATGTTGATAACTCGCACTCTAACAATAGTTTTTTTCTTCAACCAAACATAGCATCTTAATGCTTTATTTTTATTTTGGCTCGTTTTCTCAAGTCTAAGCTACTTAATGGAATACAGCCTAATGCATTCCACAAATAGTATTTACATGCTCACATAAAGTAACGCATGGTTTGCAAATTAATCAAATGTACAAAAATACCAGTAGGAGATAAAGTATAAAAACAATGCTCTCTTCTTTAATAGTAAATAAGGAGGATAGTCATGACATCTTTGAAAAAAAAACAAAGACATTCATCTTATCTTAGGTAACCAAAAGTAAAACATAATAATAGCTTTAGATATTAAAGTTACATGTGATGGGTAGTTATTATCCAGACCCAATGGGGTTGTTGGGCAATCATACACTTGAGAACCTATTCCAAATAAGATTAGAAGAGAGATAGGTTGTGGGAGATGATATAAATAAGGATCTCATGCAAGGCAAAGGAGATCATCTCTCACTCATACATCTCTTTCTCTCTCTCCCTCTCTCTCTTCCTCTCTTAGTTCTCTCTCCCCACGCATGGCACAAGGAGTAGCCACAGGGGCATGAAGAGAAACCGCATCCGCGAAAAGCGTATGCATCGGAGGCATGAGAAGCAGTTGCAGGGGAGGTCCGTTCTTGAGGAGGGACAGCTCGTGACGAGGAGAAGCATCGGTATCGTGTTCTTCAAGTACAAGACGACAATTATCTGATTTTATTCTTGTAACCGAGCCTGGGTTTAGTTGGACAATAAAACTGAGAAGACATTGTGCCCTCTCGTTTTTCGACCTAGTGGATTTGTTGCAGGTCGTCATGTCCCGTAGGTTTTGCCACTCTCTCCCATTGAGAGGGTTTTACTACGTAAAATTTCTCGTCTATCTGTGGTTTATTGTTTATCGTGCTAGGATTATTGTGCTTGGTTCCCGTATGAGAAACTGATGACCGTATCGGCCGCTCAGGTTAAGTAAGCAAGCAGACAAGGGTCGTTGTGACCTGAAACACCGATCAAGATCAACGAGAAGAAATAAACCACTCAAGACAAATCAGAAACAATAACAAACGTAAGTGGTTCGCTATTTTATTTACATAGTATAGCCACCAGGGTCGAACAAAAGGAGCACGAAAAAGATACGAAGTAATCAAATTTCTCAAAATAAAGTAATGTTTAGTAGTTTTTAATTTTACAAATTTTTAATTTTTAATAAGGAAACAAAATCAACAAAAATAAGAGAAAACACGCACAAGGATCTTATTGGATTTTTCTTTAAGACTAAAAATATTCAGAAAATTAAAATAAAAATATTTTTTAATTTTTTGAGATTTTAAAATATTTTCGATACTTTTTTGTGATTTTGCAAATGTTTTTATAATTTTTTAAAAATTAAAAGGTGCTCAAAAGGGCAAACAGTGCACAACCAGGACTAAATGCAAATTTAAAATATTTAGAATGCCCTATAGTCCTAGATAACAATTTTATAATAAAACATAAATCAAAACCTGCAAACAAAAACTAAAAATGGTATTTTTGAAGTTTTCTATGGTTTTATATGATTTTTATAAGATTTAAGTGTTTTGTAATTTCTAGGGTTTTAGAGGGAGTTTTCAAACAAAATTAATATAGGAAATAAAACACATAAAAGGCATAAAGAGGAATTTTTATAGAATTTTTACAACATTTTTTGAATTTTTATGATTTTTCTAAACCAAACAGAGATGTTTTTGAATGTTTTTGAATTTTAAAAAATATAAAATGCATATAGTTAAATCATAGAAAATATTATACTAACAGAAGTTAATGGTAGTTTTAGGTAATTTTTTGAATTAATTTAATATTTATTAAGTCCAAAGTACAATGTGTAATTAAGCATAGTTCACAGGGACCTATTCATAAATATATTAAGTCCATAGAACAAACAACACAGTGAAAAAAGTCTAGGGCCTTGTCTGCAAAATTCCCAAATAAATCACACACGTGCTCAATTCAGAACGCACAGGGGTATAAATACAATTTTCAAAAGTAAACATACATTTAGTAATAACATAAAAGTCCAGGTAAAATGTGAAAATAACCCAAAACTCATGTGGGATTGCACGTGCTACAGACTGAGAGGGATTAAAGTGCAATTACCTAAAAATTTGAGGTCCAAACGGTAAAAGTGTTCAACTACAATATTTATTTAATGGACTAAACACAAAAACATAAACATACAGGGGCAAAAACGAAATATACCCTGAGGTACGTGCTACACGTGTGGGGCTCTGACAGCTCTGATCTTCTTCTACAAAGCGATTTGACGGTGCTGGGGTCAGCGGCGTGCGTGTCAGATCTGCGGTGGCAGGTCTGATCCAACGGTCTGAATGCTGTCGCGGTCGGGCGGCTGAGATGAGGTCAGGCATTGATCAGACCGTTAATGTATCAACATCAACGGACGGACCATATCAAAACTGGGCGTGAAAATGCATCGAACGGCTCCTGAAGGTGCTGGACGAACTACTCCTTGGCGAGCTTAGATTGAGAAGCCCCATTCATCCAAGGTTCTGATCGAGTCACGGTATGGTTCAACACCTTCGTGGTGGTCGTCTACGTCAGATGGACGATGGGAGGGATAACAGTCGAATGGGCCTGGAGGTGACTCCCCTCTTAGAGCTTCTTTGTCGGAGCAGTAGAGGTACAAGATGGGCTATTCCACGAGCGCTAACACCTGCAAAAGGAGAGGTGACTCATTGATGTAGCTCCGGCCGGGTTTATTACATATGGAGATAAGAGAAGCAATAGGGAGCGGTAGGTTGATCTCCGACATACGTGGAGGAAGGAGATTGGGCTAATCTTGCTCTGGTGAGCAAGATTCAGGATGCTCATGTTGCGTGGGAAGATGGGAGATGACTAGGCATGTTGCTCGGAGCAGCTAGGTGAGTGGAAAGAGGCTCCGACCAGCTGGTCGTAGAAGGGAACTGGTGGCGACATGAAATGGAAAAGTCAGATCGAAGATGGAAGTACGCTGGGTACAAGCGGTACCTGAAGGTTCGGAGGAGTTCTTGAGCTTCAAGCGAATGTGAGCATCAAGGTGATGGCCTGAACCGGGTTGTGGCTGGCCAAGGAGACTAAACGCGGCGGAGGTCCGGTCACGTAGCTTGAGCTGCGTCGATTCAACACTAATCCGGGCTCCGAAGGTTGCTCCAGGCAACTGTCACTCAGATGGAGGTGGCTACGGGTCGAAAGGGTGGCGTGGAATGAGCTACCCCGCTATGGAGGCTAAAGAAGATTATTTATAGGCTGCCCACGATCTAAGAAGATCGGGGCGATACGCGGAACCCTAGGCATCCAGCTGTGCCTAGGAATCCATGAGGATCATGGAACATCGAGCTACAATCAGACACAAGATTCAAGGCAAGAGAAGATCGGGTTAGTCTATGAAAATGTGGATAAAAAGCTCCGGCGAAAGGTTTTCGACCCCACCCGATCTTGAAAGGGACGTTGACCGGGGTCAACAATCCATCCTGGACCAATAGAAATTCAACATTTACAAAATAATAGGAAATTCAATAAAAAAATAGTAAATGTTTTAAACTAAAAAGTGTAAAAAAATAAAAAAAAATGCTTAATATTTTTCAAAGTATTATTCTAAGATTTTTAATTATTTTTATGAAAAATAAAACAATGTATATGCAGTATATAGTAGTATATACATGTATATTATACCTATGTATTTTGTACAAGTATTTCTATTTTATTATTTTTACATAAATACCCTTATTTTATATTTTATTTATTTACAACATAATTCTAGGAGTATAAAATAATTTTTAATTTTTTTTACAAATTACTAAGGGTGTATAATAAATAATGGATGTGATATATACATGTGTCTTTTATGCAAAGGTTTGCTGATTTTATTTTTATTTTTATTTTTATTTTTCTGATTTTTTTAGTTTTATGATATTATTAACACTATATACAAGGGTGTAAAATAATTTTATTTTATAAATAAATAAATAATAATATGTACAAGTATAGGTGATATATACACTATATAGTAGACTCTATCTCTCACTACTTATTTTATTTTGCGATCAGGTCAATACTTGACATTCTCTTGGGATTTGGGTCACTCTGTATTTATTATAAATACGTCATTTTTTCTTTTTCCTTTATTATTTAATTTTTACAAAATATATGCTAAATCTGCAATATTAACAAAATCATGCATAAAGCTAAATTATCATATTTACATGTATTTACAGGGTATTTGCTAAGAAGAAGAGCTAAAATTAAAGAATAAAGAGTAAGAATCATGAATTCATCACCCCCTATACTTTACCTTTGCTAGTCCCTTAGCAAACACTTATTTGAAAAAGAAGTAAAACTCAAAAAGAGATGAAAAGAAACAAAATAAAGGTTATTAAACTTATCTTCATTAAATTAAAGTATGGAGCTCAGTCAAACCTTTGGATTGATAGTTTGTCGGAACCTTATTGGAAAATAGGTTTAATAGTCAAGAGCCTCTAAGTTCCACAATTCAATGGTCAAGACTCCTCAATAAACCAGTTCAGAACAAGTCTACATACACAAACTCGAATGACTATGCCTCTTTCCTTGTATTGTGTAAGTGATATGTAGTTCCCCACCTCAGAAATGATAAAGAAACATCCCCCCACAAAAAGTTCACTCTAATTACCTAGTCCGGTAGCTCTTTCCTCGAGGAGCAGGGTATTCCCTTCTAAGTTCAAGTTCAACCAGCTCAAGAAGAGGGGAAAGAAAAGAATGGACCATGGTCAGTGTAGCCATGTATCCCTTGGAGCAAAGCTAGTGTAGCTAAATCTCCAGCTGCAAGCTTCCATGAGATGAGAAGGTGGAATGCATAAGCTTTGCTTATTCACTATATACACTTCGGCAAACATTTTCTTTTTAATCAGGCCTCTCCACTATTTTTGGTATTTTTTTAATATAATTGCACATTTTTTCGATGTGCATATATACAACATATTTACATGGTGCAACATGTACATAAGGAGTTTTTCTTCTTGAGCCACTAGACTATCCCTCTTTTGAATCATTATTGCAACCCACAGACTCCTGTCTTTAGACCTCAATGCCACTAGACCAGGTTGAGATGCACATCCCACCCTAAAGGAAGATGAGAGGTTCCTCCTAGAAGTACTACCCTCGTATGCTACCCCAAGCCAAAGAATTCAGCCTCCTCACCACCTCAACCATGTTGAGCTATGTATAAGGTGCATGTTCAAGTCAAGCCATTGTCTCTGAGAGTCATGCGTGCATTGTTAAGTGTTCTAGTTAGGCTCATCAAGATGACATGTGAACATAGCCTCGTGGACTCAAAGAATTAAGTCCGTGATGAACCTGAAAAGTCTTAACCCCAAATCCTATGAGGTTCCTCTGAAGTTAGGTGGATTAAGGTCTTAACCAAGCTCCATTTTTCAATTTGGTTCCAGACTTGTTTAAATGCTAACTATGATTCAGAAGAATATACATGCAAATATGTAAAAAACTCTTTTTTCTGGACTTTTTCAAAATATGCAAATTTTTATGGAAATTTTTGAATGCAAGGAAGACGGGAGAGTTTTCCAAGAATATTTACAAACAAATTTTTACAAACTTTTATTTTTCAAAAATTTTGTACTATACACATAATTTTTATACGGAAGTATTTACAAAAGCTTTACAATCAAAATATTTTTACAAATATTTGTACAAAAATAGTTTTATAAAAGCTATTTACAAATATTTATGTACAAGAAAACTTTTAAAATTTTTATAATTTTTAGTTTATGATTTTTAGCCATTTTATTTAATAACATACTCACATAAAGTACGAGTTATGTCTAAAGTACATATACAATACATACAACACCCCCCTATACTTAGCTCGAACGATGTCCTTAGAGTGATCAAAGAGCGATGAAAGGAACACATAACTCGCGTTGAGTATTGGGAAGTGAAAAGAAGGGCTATACTACAAAGACAAAAAGACTGAAATGAATAGAGGTCGGTGATCCCCCTATACTTAGGATTAAGTAATCTTAAGTATAGAAGTATGTACACAAGGAGAAAATCGAGGGTTAGGATGTACAGGGTTCACCACCCCCATACTTAGGGTAAAATATCCCTAAGTATAGGCAGCAAAACAGAGGTAAACGAAATCAAAGGAATAATCACAAGTCTAATACCCCCATATACTTAGGGTAAAGCACACCCTAAGTATAGCATAATCATGAGATGAAAATGTAATACTAGACAAAAAGAATGAATGATATGGACAACTGGATCTATACAGCTGCGGAAGAGAAGTGATAATCAGGCATGAGATGCAAATGATGTGAGTCAAAGATCACATCTCAAGCAAAATGAATAGGGAAACATCAATAATCAGAGGATCATGATCAAGATATGGTTTTAGGAGCTGACCGTTAACTCGAAAGGTGGATTCAGATGACAACTCAGATATATCAATGCTTCCGTTGTCGTGCACCTTTCATACCAAGTATGGTCCCTTCCATTTACTTTGTAACTTTCTTGGAAAATAATCTCAACCTAGAATCGAATAACCATACTCTCTGGTTCGGTTCAAAGAGTTTATGGCTGATATCTGAATCATGCCATATCTTCACTCTCTCCTTATACTGTAGGCTACTCGAAAAGGTTGTGTCTCTCAACTCCTCCAGGGCTGCCAACTCTGCTTTCCTCTGGTCTCCTATACTCTTGGGATCCAATAATAACTCAATGACTGCACATAGTGACTTGTGCTTGATCTCCACAGGTAAATATCATGGCTTGCCATAAACAAGACGAAAGGGAGATGTACCCAAAGGTGTCTTGAAGGAAGTCTTGTAAGACCACAAGACTGAGTCCAAAAGCTGTAACCAATACTTTCAATCTGGGAAGACGACCTTCTGCAATATAGTCTTGATTTCCTTGTTCGATACTTCAACAAGACCATTGGTATGAGGGTGATATGGAGTGGCAACTTGATGGTCAATGCTGAACTCGTTAGCAAGGACCTTTACCTTGTCATTTATAAAATGAGTCCCCCCGTCAGATATCAAAACTCTAGATACCCCAAACCATGAAATGATGTTCTTCCTCAAGAATATACAAACAGTCTTATCATCGGTGGTTCGGGCGGGGATGACCTTAACCCAATGACTCACATAATCCCCAGCAAGTAGAATGTACTCAAATCCCTGACTCTTAGGGAATGGACCCATGAAATCGATGCCCCATGCGACAAAAATCTCACAGAATTGAATGGGCGCCATCGACATCATATCACGTTGTTTACAGGTGCCCATCCTCTGACAGTCAGTGCACCTCTTCACAAATTCATCAGAATCCTTGAAGAATGTAGGCCACCTTAGATCGGATTGAAGCACTTTCTGTGTTGTCCTCCTCCCTAAATGATGTCCTCCTACCTCAAGCTTATGGTAGATTGTGAGGACACTATGGTTCTCCTCCTGAGGAATGCACCGATGTAAGACGTTATCCCCTCCTTAATGGTAAAGGATGGGATCGTCCCAATGGTACGACTTGGATTTCACAAGGAAAGTCTCAAGTCGCTGCCTGGGCTAACCTTGTGAAACTTTCTTAGCGACAAGATAGTTCACAATGTCAGCGTACCATGGGAGCGAGGAGATAGCAAGGATCGAGTCGTCTGGGAAGGTCTCTGTAATAGGTGCAATCTGATCTGAATCCTTAAGGTTCTCTCAACAGGAGAGGTGATCCGCCACCACATTATTGACTCTAGGATTATCCTTAATCTTTATGTCAAACTCCTGGAGTAGAAGGATCCATCCGGTCAATCTGGTTTTGGCATACTTCTTTACCATGAGGTATCAGATGGCGGTGAGATCTGTGAATATAATCACTTTAGATCCAAGAATATATGATCTGAACTTATCCAAAGCAAAGACTACGACTAACATCTCCTTCTCAGTCATGGTATAATTTCGTTGAGAATCATCCAAAGTCTAGCTAGCATAGTGAATGGCATACGGTAATCCATCCCTCCTATGTCCTAGCACAGCCCCTACGACAAAATCAGAAGCATCTGTCTTGATCTTAAATGGGAGAGACCAATTAGGTGGATGAAGGACATGAGCCTCAACAACTAATCCCTTGAGAGTCTCGAATGACGCTAGACTCTTATCATTTATAATGAACTCAGTGTCTTTCATCAACAGATTAGTAAGCGGTCGGGCAATACGACTGGAATCCTGAATGAATTATCGGTAGAAACCGACATGCCCTAGAAAATGTCGCAACTACCGTAAGTTGGACGATGGATTGAGTTCTTGATGATATCCACCTTGGCCGGATCAATCTCCATGCCTCTGTTGAAGATGATATGGCCAAGCACCGTCCCTTAAGTCACCATGAAGTGACTATTCTCCTAAGATAATACAAGATGGCCCTCGATATAGCGCTGAAGTACCCGGTCTAGGCAGTCAAGACAAGCATCAAACCCATCGCCGTATACCGAAAAGTCATCCATTAAGACCTCTAAATAGTCACCCACCATGTCCGAAAAGATGAAAAGCATGCACCTTTGGAATGTAGCTGGAGAATTACATAGATCAAAGGGCATCCATCTAAAGTCATACGTCCCAAACGGACATGTGAATGTTGTTTTCTCCCGGTCTTCAGGTGCTACGGCCACCTGGTTGTATCCGGAGTACCCGTCAAGGAAACAGTAATGGATCTTCCCAACTAGCCTCTCGATAATCTGGTCAATAAATGTAAGTATGAAATAATCCTTCTTGGTGGCCTGATTCAATCATCTGTAGTTCACACAGACCCTCCAAGAAGTGGGTACCTGGGTAGCTATCTCCTCTCCAGACTCGCTCACAACTATAGTAATACCCGTCTTCTTGGGTAACCCACTTGGAGTCGGAGATTGGGTAGATAAAATCGATGCTCCACCATTTTGATATCTCCTTCATGACGACATCTCGAAGATTCAGGTTCAGCCATCGCTGGAACTCACGTGATGGCTTGGCGTCCTCTTCAAGATAAATATGGTGGGAGCACAGGGCCAGACTTATCCCCTGGAGATCAGCTACACTCTGTCCAATCGCCTTGCGGTTTCTTTCAAGAACCTCCATCAGATGAGATTCTTGAACTCCAATCAAATCCGTTGAGATAATGATTGGGAACATCTCTGGCTCACCTGCAAGGAATCTATACTTCGTCGATTGTGGCAAGGTCTTTAGTTCTAGACAACTAGGAGCTGGCAAATCTTGCTTTTGCAATGTATGAGTGAAGGCTACCAGATCTGCATGGGAGAACTCTCACTGTACTTGAAAATCTGACGAAGGTGGCCCTACTGGTGGCCCTAGTGGTGTCTCTGTAATCTGTGATGGCTCACTCTCCATCCTAGCCATTGGCTTTGAAGGAATCAGTCATGGAAAAATAATCATCAAAACCATCCCAATCAATGCCTGAATCCGAGGGATCTGAATCAGAAGAACATGAAATAAATTCCGCTTCGCTATCCTGACCACGATTATCAGTCTCAAATGTGTCTGTTGCCAAGAGTGTGCTCTCTGAACTCTCATCTGCCACAATCTGTAGATCTGTAGTATCTGATGGCATGACAAGCGCTCATGATACAGGGTCTGACCAAACTGCCTCATCGTCTGTGACCACAAAGTTGCACTCCTGGTGGACGTCTCGCTCTGCATCTTTCATCTGCTCTGAATCGCTCGACTGCTCGGAGCAGGCTGAATCTCTCGCTATGGTCTCCTCGGTCGTCTCTATTTGTACGCTTTCGCCCTTGACGCGAAAGTATACCTTCCCACTATCATGGTCAGACACCACCTTGGCTGTGGCCAAGAATGGATGTCCTAGTATGATGGGGGTATCTGTCACAAACTCAGAGATCTCCATGTCCAATACAACAAAGTCCACGGTGAATTTCAGGCCATGAATTGTGACAACCACGTCATTCAATAACCCCTTTGACCTCTTTATAGATCGATCAGCAAACTGAAGGACTTTTTTGCTTTGTCGAAGAGGGCCAAACATGAATCGGTCGAGTAAGGCTGCCGGAAGAAGGTTAATAGATGATCCGCTGTCTAATAGGGTACGATCGAACCACTTCTAATGGATATGGCATCAGACATATGTAACTCCTACATCAGGTCTCTTGACTGGTGATCGATTCTGAATGGCGAAGCAGGTGGCACGAGTAAGCACATGTATCTCTGCATTGTGGTTCCTTCTCTTCCTGCAGATGGTGGTCTTCTCTCTAAAATTCTTCTGGAAGAGAGGGATGTACTCTAGTGCCTCCTGTAGAGTTAGCTAAATCTTGAATCGATCGATCATTTGCTAGCTGAACTCTAACTGGTGCGTCTTTTTTGAATTTTCTGGTTTATTCCCCTTTGCTAAGCGAAGTGCTTGAGGGAAGGGGATGGCTGGACCCTCCCCAGAGAGGTGAGGGTCAGGAAGAGGCTCCTGTATACGTAGAGGAGTAGAATCCATAGCAAGATCATCATGTAACACATATGAACTCGAATGAGATACATAAACCTTTCCTTTATTCATAATTTTGTTCTTTTCAATTTTCCATTTTTTGTATTTTTCTGGAACTGTCCTTAGAAGGTAACACAACTGAAGGAAAACTGGTGGCATCAGCACCACCTACAACTTATGGTCTAGCAGCATCAACATTGCTCTCTGGCTTGGTGTCTCTCAACATGGTGGCATCAGTACCACCATCTACATCTGGATTCACGATGGCCTCAGTACCGTATGCTGGATCATCATCCCTAGTGGCTTCAGCACCACCATCATCGTCATCATGAGAAACATCAGCACTTCTCCAAGTGGTCGTCGCTCAGACGAGGTGCTGTTAGCTGGCATTCTACCGCTCCTAAGTGTCACAAAATCAGCATCAAATACATAGGAAGAAATATCACCCAAAGTATCATTAGGAGTGGTAGTCTCTGTAAATTGTACCTGCTTAGATTTCCTCTTCAGATTGTTCGGGTTTGATTCGATCTGAGCTGGTATGGCGACCTTGACCTTGATGATTTCCCTCATCTCCTACTGGAACTCATCCATCTCTCATCGGAAGGATGCCTGCTGGTCAGAAAGTAGGCGGGTGAGGTCATCAAAGGCTGGGTTCTCATAGACAGGTACATGAGAACCGGACGGGTTCCCTTGCTAGAAATGAGGTTGAGCCTGTTGCTGGTAGTGAGGGGGGGGGGCTGGGAGTACTGCTGGTGAGGCTGCTGCGGCTACCTCCACTGTTGTCCCTGGTATGAGGGACGGGGAGTCTGTTGGTGCTGTTGTTGGTATGGCTGGGAGTGATAGTGTTGTTGATGCTAGATGCTCTGTCCGCCCTGAGCTAGAGACTACTGCTGGGATGAGGTGCCTCCGGCGGACCATCGGAATCCCGGGTAATCATGACGGATCACGGGCTACTGTTGGTACCAATCATACCAAATCCCGTTGACTTCCATTAATGGTTCCTGCTCGAAAGTTGGAGGGGGAGAACTTCCAGGGGCTGATCCGGCCAGTAGACCACCATATGAGTGTCCTGAGATGTTGGTGGTTGGGGGTAGTACTACAACTGCTGGATTGGCTCTGCCTGGATGCGATGAACCTAGCGATATGTAGCAGAAGGCTGGGTGGAGCTGTTGTTGCTAGGATCAGCCCGTGACTTGAGACAGGGATGTGGATCCATCTGTGCCTCCTGGAGACACATGATCTGAGTCTTTAGGTCACTCAGTGTCCGTGCCAACTGATCGATCTGTGTAAGGCCATGGCACTGTTTCTTCTCAATAATCTCGATGTAGTACAGCTTCTCGCTGACGATCCCCATGTTAGCGGCTGAGGACAGCCTATGCTATTGTAGATGAAGTAGATGGAACAGCATCAATCCATGCAATCCTCTAATAAGACACAGCCTATGGGAGGGGATTCTCCTAAGTGTAAACCCTAGTTTGGGACATCACCATATAGTTCTCTACTATCTCCTCGTAGATGGCCCAGACATGGTCCTCATCTTTGGCAAAATAGGACCCTCCATACGAGGCATTCATAGCCCCTGCAGCTCTGGTGTCAGCCCATAGAAGAAGCTCTGGACAAGGTTGGGCTTGGATATCTCATGATGTGGATATCGGTCGATGAGCTCTCGAAATCGATCCCGAGCCTCCTAAAACTGCTCGTTTAGGATCATGGTGAAGCTGTTATTCTTGGCTCGTACTACATTAGTCTGGCCGAGTGGATAGTACTTGTTCAAGTACTTGGTCCAGAGCTGCTCCCAAGTAGTGACATACCTCCCCAAATGCTTTAACCAGTAGGATGCTCTATCAACTAAGAAGAACGGGAAGGCGATCATCTTGATCGTGTCCTCATCCTCGAATTTGTCATTGACAGTGCTATAGATCATCTCGAACTCCTGCAGATGTAGGTGCAGCTCCTCGGTGGCTAGCCCATGGAACTTGGGCAGTAACAAGATGGTGTGGGGAGAAGCTCGAAGTTGCCCAGGATCTCAGGAAGCTGAATCCAACTGTGGGTGAGGGTTGCACCAGGGTTGTGCAACTTCCTCATCGTGTGTTGTAGACTCGGCTCTAGATGATCATCTGAACGTCAGTATCCTCCTCCAGTTGATGGTATCTCTCCACCGACTGGTCTATATAGCTCTACTCTATTTGCTCACATCTATGTCAGCTCCTGGCGCACCTCGGCCATGAATGCTCCCTGGTCTCTGATCTGTCGCTGCATGGTCTCCAGGGAGGTTAAGAGTGTGTTGTTGATGGTGGCCAGATCAAGTACATATGCAGACCCCTGCAGCTGCTCATCGGTGCATCCCTCACTGCTGGCCATCTCTTGGATTTCTGCAAAAGCTAAAGACCCCAACTCAAGTGCTGCCAAATGGACATATAACTATGTTGGCCTCTTCTCAGGCACCTCAGGACTGGAAGAGGGGTGGTCAAGGAGGAACAGGGTGGTAGTGAACTAAGGTTAAAAGAGCAGGTCTGGGCTCTCTGAAGCTGCCCTAGATGAATGGCGAGGAGTTCTCGAAAGAAGTGCTGTCAGTGGAAGCCTAAGAGACCTCCTGCCCATCATCGTGATCTGACAATTTATGAAGATGAGATATGGATGCCAACAAGATGAGAAGATAATCCCTCTTTTCACCTACTCAACACTTGAGCTGATAACCATGAAAGATCGATCGTTAATCTGGTCAAAATTTATTTAGGTGAAAAATCAAGATATTGGAGCAATTAAGCGAGCTGTTGGAAATCCAATGCTCCAAGGAGACTGCCCCGAATCTCGAAACTAGTTTTTCCCAGCCAATATGGGTGTAGACTGCTTACCGGCTACCCAATTTGCCCAATCTGCTAAGGAATTCACAGACCGATTACTGGCTACCCAGTGAAATTCTCAATGGAGAACAATCAGCTACAAGGCCAGTAGTCTGAAAGAAGTTCGGATGTGGATTTAGCCTAGTGTGCAGGTCACTCTCTCGATGCAGATAAATCAATCAATGAGGGGGTGACTCTCCCCCAAACAAGATTTTTAAGTGAAGTGTATTTTAGTGTCAAGTTTGCATTAGTAGTACAAAATTTATCTTGTTCTCAATTTTTTAGGCATTTTCTGAAATAAACAACGCTTAACGAATTTTTCGATTTCCTTGGTTGTTTTGATTCCAATAAAATAGGGGGAGGAAGTCGAAAAAGCCGATGCACGATCAAACATGATGATGCATGTAGAGATAGAAATGCATACCTGACTCTAGCACTCTACGCGTAGGGTAATCCGTGCATAAAAGTAAAGATAGAAATAAAACTACCTATATGATGCAATGAGGAAATCGACCTTAGACGAGAATTTCAATTAATCATGAAGAACAAATAGCTAACTATCGGGAAGAGAGTCCGGAGTCAGGTATCTGATGCCAATCGGTGCCCACCACAATGGGTCCTGTCAGTGTTATATATGGTCGCTCTCGGTATGTGGACTCTAATCCCAATATGTTAACATGTTATTTTTTTTAGCTAGGTCCAATTAGGATCTATAGGAAAAAAGCAATTAGGTGTGGGGCCTTGGCTAATTACGTCACAATCTATAAAAATCCTAAGTCTAAGGGATAAATCCTCGATAATTAAACGAAAATAAAAAGTGATAAAACAAAACACGAAAAAGCCGCAGTGAGATCCCCCGAGTAGATCGGTACTCGACGAAACAAACCCCGAAATGTCGAAGTTTCCACAAGAGTTCTATAGTCTAATTTTTACAATAAAAGAAGATTTGCAAAAAAATAAACTACTCTATATAATATAACTACTCTCTCGTACTCCTCTGCTCCTCCTCAAGTGCGGTCTCCTCCAAAAGAAAATCGAAGCATCCTCGGGCGGTTCCTCGCACAAAAAGGTGAAACAAATAAGTGTTAGAAAATAGTTATATCAAATAGAAATAAAAAATGGACAAAAGTGAAAAATTACTACTAAGCAGTGCTCCCCATTAGCGGCGCCATTCTGATGACCATACCGACCACTCAGGTTAATTAAGCAAGCAGACAAGGGTCGTTGTGACCCGAATCACCGACCTAGGTCAACATGTAGAAATAAACCACTCAATCCAAATAAGAAACAATCACAAATGTAAGTGCTTCGCTATTTTATTTACCTGGTATAGCCACCAAGTTCGAACACAAGGAGCACAAAAAAGGTACGAAGTAGTCAAATTTCTCAAAATAAAGTAATTCTTAGTGGTTTTTACTTTTAAAATTTTTAATTTTTAATAATGAAATAAAATCAACAAAAATAACAAAATAAGCACAAGGATCTTTTTTATTTTTCTTTAAGGCTAAGAATACTCAGAAAATTAGAATAAAAACATTTTTGGTTTTTTGAGGTTTTAAAATGTTTTTGGTAATTTTCTGGGATTTTGCAAATGTTTTTTTTTATAATTTTATAAAAATCAAAAGGTGCTCAAAAGGGCAAACAGTGCATAGCCAGGACTAAATTGCAAATTTAAAATATTTAAAATGCCCTAAAGTCCTGGATAGCAATTTTATGATAAAATATACATGAAAACCTACAAACATAAATCGATCTTCTTATGCAAAGCGATTTGACAGTGCTGGGGCAGTTAGCGACGTGCGTGTCAGACCTGCGATGGAAGGTTTGATCCAACAGTTTGAAAGTTGTCACGGTCGGGTGGCTGAGAAGGGGCCATGCTCTGATTAGACCATTAAAGTATCAGCATGAATGGATGAACCAGATCAAACTGGGCGTGAAAATGCATCGAACGACTCCTGAAGGTGCTGGACGAACTACTCCCTGGTGAGCTTCGATCGAGAAGCCCCAATGATCCGAGGGTCTGATCGAGTCATGATATGGTTCAACACCTTCGTGGTGGTCCTCTGCGTTAGATGGGCGGCTCCGATGGGAGGGAGAACGGTCGGATGGGCTGGCAGTAACTCCCTTCCAAAGTTGCTCCATCGAAGCAGTAGATATACAATATGGGGTCTTCCACGCACGTTAACACCTGTAAAAGGAGAGGCGACTCAGGGACGTAGCTCCGTCAGGTTTATTGCATAGGGAGATAGGAAAAGCGACAGGGGGCCGATAGGTTGATCTCTAGCGTACAGGGAGGAAGGAGATTGAGCCTAATCTATCTCTAGTGAACAAGATTCAGGATGCTCATGTTGCATGGGAAGATGGGAAATAATTAGCCGTGTCGATCGGAGCGGCTAAGCGAGTGGAACGAGGCTCCGACCAGCTGGTCGAAGCAAGGGAACTAGCGGCGACACGAAATGGAAAAGTCGGATCAAAGATGGAACTACAGTGGGTGTAAGTGATACATGAAGGTTCGGAGGAGCTCCTGAGCTTCAGGCGAAGGCGAGAGTCAAGATGATGGCCTCAACCGGGCTGTAACTGACCATGGATGCTAAACGTTGCAGAGGTCCGACCACGTAGCTTGAGCTGCGTCGATTCAGCACCAATCAGAGCTCTAAAGCTCGCTCCAGGCAGCTTTCACTCAGATAAAGGTGGCTAGAGATCGAAAGGGTGGCGAGGAACGAGCTACCCCACTGTAGAGGTTGAAGAAGATTATTTACATGCTTCCCAGGGTCTAAGAAGATCGGGGGGATATGTGGAACACTAGACAGATCCGATTGTGCCTAGGGATCTGTGAGGATCATGGAACATTAGGCTATAATCGAGCGCAGGATTCAAGGCAATAGGATATCGGGTTCAGGTATGAAAATGTGGAGAAAAATCTCCGACGAAAGATTTTCGACCTGACCCAGTCTTGAAGGGGACATTGACCGGGGTCAACAATCCAGCCTGGACCAATAGAAATTCAATATTTACAAAAATAATTGGAAATTCAATAAAAATAGTAAATGATTTTAAATTAAAAAGTATAAAAAAATAAAAAATGATTATTATTTTTCAAAGTATTTTTCTAAGATTTTTATTTTTTATGGTAAATAAATTAATGTATATACAATATATAGTAGTATATACATGTATATTATACCTTTGTATTTTCGACAAGTATATTTATTTATTATTTTACATAAATACCCTAATTTTATGTTTTATTTATTTACAACATAATTTTAGGAGTATAAAATAATTTTTATTTTATTTTACAAATTATTTAAGGTATATAATAAATAGTGGATGTGATATGTACATGTGTCTTTTATACATAGGTTAGATGATTTTATTTTTATTTTTATTTTTCTGATTTTTATTTTAGTTTTATGATATTATCAACACTAGATACAAGGGTGTGAAATAATTTTATTTTATAAATAAATAAATAATAATATCTACAAGTATAGGTGACATATACACTACATAGTAGATCCTATCTCTCTCTACTTATTTTATTTTGCGATCAGGTCAAGACTTCACCTTCTCTTAGGTTTTGGTCACTATGTATTTATTCTGAATACATCGTTCTTTTTCTTTTTTCCTTTATTCTTTTATTTTTAAAACATATATGTTAAATCTGCAATATTAACAAGAGCATGCAGAAAGCTAAATTATCTTATTTTCAGATATTTATAGGGTATTTTCCAAGAAGAAGAGCTAAAATAAAAGAATAAAAGTGAGAATCATGGATTCATCAAGAACGTTCCGCTTCCGATCATCCTTTGCAGGACATGTTAAGGGAAGCACGATTTCCCTATAAGTGGTATCAAAGCTCACATTGTCAAGATGGGGAAGGATGACGAAGGCATGATGATCAAGTTGACGAGCACAAATTGGCAAATCTGGAAGGTCAAGATGGAAGACATCTTATATTGTAAGGACCTCCATGATCCGGTTGAAGGATAAACAACCAAGACCGAGGGCGTGTCCGTAGGAGATTGGACGAAGCTGAAGAGGAAATAAGTTGGTACCATCAAGAAGTGGTTGGGCTTGTCCTTATTTCACCATATCACAGAAGAGACATATACAAAGAAGCTGTATGATAAACTGGCAGAGCTTTATAAGTAGAAGACGACCACCAACAAGGTGTTCTTGATTCGGAAGTTGGTGAATCTGAAGTACAAGGACATGATGAAGGTTGTTGAGCACTTGAATGAGTTCCTGAGTCTCATTAATCAATTGAGTACCATGGACATGGTACTAGATGATGACTTGCATGCACTTCTTCTACTGGGTTCCCTACCAGACAATTGGGAAACCATGGTGATTACTGTGAGCAAATCCGCTATAGACAACAAGCTGACCATCCCTATGGTCAAGAGCATTCTCCTTAATGAAGAAATCAGATGACAATCATCTAGATAGTCATGCTCTTCACAAGTATATAGTTGAAAGAAGATGCATGCCCAATAGTAAGGGAAAAACACTAGAGAGACCCAGGGAGTAGTCTAAGGACAGAGGAAAGTGTCATTACTGCAACAAGCCTAGTTACTGGAAGAGAGACTGTAGAGTATGGAAAATAGAGCAAGTGGAAGCCAAAAAGAATCAGAAAAAAGATGAAGATGAGAACATTGCTGCAGCAGTGACCAATGATGATGCGGATCAGTTGATTTTCACTATTCAGGAGTAGTGTCTACATGCAGGGGATCACTTCGAGTGGGTTGTTGTCATGACCGCCTCCTACCATGTGACTCTGTATAGGGAGTTCTTCACTGCCTATACAGAAGGATATTTTGGGAGAATCAAGATGGATAACACTAATTACTCCAAGATAATTGGCATAGGCACCATCTCAGTTCAGTCTGATATCACATGTGCAATGACTCTGCAGGATGTTAGGGGTGTTCCTGACTTGTGGCTTAGCCTCACATCCGGTTCTCAACTAGATAGAGAAGGCTACCATATGAAGTTTTGCAACAATAAATTCAAGATCGACAAGGGATCTCTTATTATGGTAAGAGGCAGGTTGTGGTGCACGCTCTATAAGACTCAGGTGAAGGTCATGGATGGCAGCCTACATGCTAGTGAGGATGACACATCAAATCTTTGTCATCATCGACTCGGACACATGAACCAAAACGGCTTACATATTCTAAGCAGGAAGGAGTTGATTCCATGCAACACTAGCATCACATTATCACCTTATGATTCATGAGAGGTTGGAAAGAACAACCGTACACCTTTCAAGGCCATATCAGAGGTGAAGGAAGACCTTCTGTAGTCGATTCACTTGATGTGTGTGGTTCCACGGACACACCCTCTTTGGTAGGAAACAAGTATTTTCTTACCTTCATTGATGATGCATCAAGGAAGGTATGGGTTTATATGTAAAGGAAGAAGGATCAAATTTTTGATTGCTTCAGGAAATTTCATGCCATAGTGGAGCGCGAGACAGGAAAGTGTTAAAGTATCTGCGTATAGATAATGGATGGGAGTACACTTCTCACAACTTCTAGAGCTACTGTGCAGAGCACAAGATCGGGCATGAAAGGACAAAGCCCATCATACCCCAGCAAAATGGTGTCATTGAATGAATGAATAGGACCATTGTGGAGAGAGTTCGTAGCATGCTGAAGACAAGGAAGCTACCCAATACTTTTTGGGTTGAGGCGGTTCGAACCGCCTGCTACTTGATTAATTGATCTCTATCTATTTAGATGAATTTTCAGGTCCCTGAGCACATTTGGTCTGGGAAAGATACCTCATATACTTACATGAGGGTGTTTTGATGCAAAGCGTATGCATTTATACCAAAGGACCAAAGGAAGAAGCTTGATGATAAGGTAGTACCCTGCATTTTCATTAGCTAGGGAGATCATGAGTTTGGATACCAACTTAGAGATCCAAGGAAGAAGACCATCACCAAGAATAGAAATGTGATTTTCTACGAGAAATAGAGTTTGGATGAGGACGATAGTGGTGATGGTGATTCAGATGGTTTTCTATGGTTGATGATAGAGTACTGACGAAAAAGATGCATAACTATAACAACATTAGCCAGATGCAGACCATGCTTCTATAGGTCCAAGGGATCCTGGGCTGGGGAGAAACCTCATCAAGAAGTAGATGCAGCAGAGCCTCAGGTTAGGAGATCTGGGAGGGCACATCGGCCATCATCCCACTATCATACTTCTTAGTATTTGATGGTGACTGATCATGATGAGCCGTGAACTTTTCAGGAGGCACAAGAGCATAACAAGAGAGATCATTGGTGCACTGCAATTAATGAAGAGATGCAGTCTCTGAAGAAAAATCATACATATGATCTTGTTGAGCTTCCTGCAGGCAAGAGAACACTAAAGAACAAGTGAGTCTACAAGTTGAAGTCAAATGATGGTGGCAAGCAACAGAAATACATGGCGAGATTGATTGTGAAGGGATTCAACCAAAAAGAGCATGTGGATTATGATGAGATCTTCTTACCAGTTGTGAAGATGAATTCTGTGAGAGTGGTATTGGCCTTGTTGCAAGCCTAGATCTTAAGCTAGAGAAGATGGACGTGAAGACATCTTTTCTTCATGGTGACATGAAGGAAGAGATATATATGGAGCAACCACAAGGATACCAGGAAAAGGGAAAAAAGCACATGGTTTGTAGGATGAGGAAGAGTCTCTATAGCTTAAAGCAAACCCCTAAACAATGGTACTTAAAGTTTGATACTCTTATGATGAAGCAGAACTTCAAGAGGACTACAAAAGATCCATGTGTATACGTTTAAAATTTTCCAAATGGTAGGTTCATTATCCTATTGATCTATGTGGATGACATGCTGATAGTTGGTCACGATCCTATGTTGATTGCAAAGCTCAAAAACGAACTCTCCAGGGAATTTGAGATGAAGGATTTAGTCCAGGCAAGCAACATGCTTGGGATGAAAATCACTCATGACAGAAAGAAGCACAGGTTGGGGTTGTCACAAGATGAGTATGTTGAACACATTCTAGAGTGGTTCAACATGAAGAATGCAAAGCCTGTCATCATACCCCTTGCCGCTCATTTCAAGTTGACGAAAAAGACATGCTCGTCTACTTCTGAGGAGAAAGCTGAGATGACCAAGATTCCTTGCCATTTTGCAGTTGACGACTACTTCTGAGGAGAAAGCTGAGATGACCAAGATTCCTTACCATTCTGCAGTTGATGACCTTATGTACATCGTGGTCTATACCAGACCTGACATTACTTATGTCGTGGGTGTTGTGAGAAGATTCATGTCAAATCCAGGGAAGGATCACTAGGAAGCAATTAGTGGATTATGAGATACTTGAGAGGGACCTCAAGTATGTGTTTGATGTTTGAAAGGTCAGATCCCAAACTGTGGATATACATATGCTGACATGGCAGATGTGAATCAAATGAAATGACTTCCGGGTATATTTTTACTTTTGTAGGGGGAGTGATTTTGTGGCAGTCCAAGTTGCAGAAATGTATTGCACTCTCAATGACTGAAGCTGAGTACATTGCAACAACAAAAGCAGGGAAAGAAGTGTTGTAGTTACAACGATTTCTTGGTGAACTCGGATGCTAAGACAGTGAGCCAATTATTTTCTATAATAGCTAGAGCACCATTGATTTGAGCAAGAGCACAATGCACCATGCTCGCACAAAGCATATAGACGTGAGATATCATTGGTTGAGACATGTTATTGACAAAAAACATCTCATTCTGAAAAAGTCCACACATATAGAAATCCATCATATATGCTAACGAAGGTTGTGACTCGTGACAAACTGGAGCTCTATAGAGAGCTGAGCAGTATCACCTCTTAGTGATCATCTTCTTGGCGACACCTCCCTATTGGGACCGGAGTGGGAGGTTGTTGGATAGTTATTATGCCGTCCCAAAATAGGAGGGGTCTATTGGGAAATTACCCACTTGGGGACCTATTTTAAATAGGATTAGAAGAGAGATAGGTGGTGGGTGATGATATAAATAAGGACCCCATGTAAGTAAAATTATATCATCTCATACTCACACATCTCTCTCTCTTCCTCTCTTTGTTCTCTCTCCCAACATAAGGAGAGAAGCCGCACGCACAAGGCATAAGGAGTAGCCTGCGCAAGGCATGAAGAGTAGCCCACAAGGGCGTGAAGAGCAGCTGCATCCATGAGGAGTGTCTGCATGGAGGCGCGAGGAGCAGCCACAGGGGAGGCCCATTGTTGAGTAAGGAAACTCGTTACGAGGAGAAGCATCGGTATCGTGTTCTCTGATTATAAGGTGATAATTATCTGATTTTATTCTTGTAACCGAGCCTCGATTTTGTTGGGTAACAAAAGTGAGAAGATATTGTGCCCTCTCATTTTTTAACCTAGTGGATTTGTGCAGGTCGTCGTGCCACCATGGTTTTCCCCCCTCTTTCACATTAAGGAGGGTTTTCCCACGTAAAATTTCTCATCTATTTGTGGTTTCTTGATTATCGTAGTATGATTATTGTGATTGGTTCCCATGTGGAGAATATCGTGTTTCCGGTCATCCTTTGCAGGACAAGTTAAGGGAAGCCTGATTTCCCTACAACATGCGATACACTACTGAGAAAAAAAAGGCAAAATCACACACAAGAGGTTACTTAATAAGTTCCACCTAAACTCGGAAATATATCAGTAGAAGAGATTGTAGTCACAAAATGAGCCAATTTGTAGTAGCCACACAAAAAAGAGAATCATAATACACTTTGTTCTAAGCAATCTTGATCCAGGATGGTGTGGAATGACTTTATTGCATCAGTTCCTTGTTCACATATTTTTTAGGAAACGATCAAATTCATTCATAAAGCAAAGTATGGATTAGTCATATTCCATGACCAAATCAAAAAAGACATTAGGTTGTGCAAGAAAAACCTTGAGAGGATCGATACTTAAACTTAGTACCATCGACGAAACCCTCCCAGGAACCACATAATCAAAGCAAAATGTTTCATTAGTTCACAATAACATAACTTTAAAATTAGAGCGTGGAAAGGATGATAAACTCAGTCAGAGGCATGACTTCTCAAAAACTTTGATGGTCGGACACCAACGAAAGATGCTACAAGATTTAGGACGGAGCATATTTTTCCCTCTTGGTAGCTAGCTCACGGCAAGTCCTCGGTCAAGAGAGACTAGTAGGTTTCATTTCGTGCATACACAGATAAATTCATAAGCTTTAGTAAATGTGAGAAGATGAATACGATCCATGTTCAAGTAGGTATATAACACTCTCAATGACGATAGATGGGGGATGAGAGGTATCATAAGAAAGTCTACATACATCTCTCCCTCTAGGTCAACTACCAGACATATGCCCTCCTAGCTTTTATCTACCAATATGCGGGATGTAGGGCACAAGATATTGGGATGCCAAAAATTTTATCCAGACAACAATCAAAATCGTCAACATTCAGTAATGCGAGAACATGTTTGGTAAAATCACAATCAAGAAATAGATGTGACAAGATTTCATCATCAGCATGACATAGTAAACATACATTAATCGAAGTGATGTTGAATCTGTGTAATCTATTATGGGTATTATGCATGTCTCAAAAGAAGTATGAGACCCTCGAGTGGAAGTATTTAGACCAAAATTTTCCATTTAAGTTTGCATCCAAGTCGTTATGGGTGATGGTAATGTAATTGACTATTGGTTTGGTGGAGACCCTTTCGTCTTGAGAAGAAGATGAGGTCGAAGATGTTGGACATGTGAGCCCACGGTGAGCCATTATGCAATAAATGTTGTTGCGAATATCATTCCCTGATCTGAAATGAAGAATAATCAATTTGCATAATAGGTCCCTTAGTACAATTAGGGTTATGTAAAGATGTTGATTCAGTTATTGAATTATAGAGGCTGGTGCTTGGATGAATATCTAAAGAGTTAGATTGAGGACTCATCAAGCACCGTCAAATGATTGTTGAGAGATGATCTCCAGCCTGAATAGGAGATGGCAATCCTTTCTCATTTAGGCTGATATCTGACCGACCTCTTGAAGCAGGTCTGTTGTGCATAGAATATTTGGTGGATCGGATAAATTATTGATAAATAAGTCGTTGTTATCCCCAAAAATCTCGTGATAAACAATTTTTTTATTTTCTTTTTGCTACTTATTAACCTGTATAGCGGACAGGGTCGAACTCAAGGATGCTACAAATCTCGAGGGTTATTCAATTAATCGAAAATCAATTAAGAGAAAAATAGGAATCTCAAAGGATACTATCCTCGATTTTCGTGATTTTTTTATCTTTTTTATCTTTTTAATTTTTTTATTTCTAATTCTTTTATGTATTTTCAGATTTTTCAAATTTATAGTGATTTTGATTTTTCATTTTTTTATTTTCAAATATGAACAATATGAACAAACACAAGGAATATGCACACCAACTCTTTTTTTGTAATTTCAATTATACCAAAAATGCTCAGAAAAATCCAGAGAAAATATTTTTGGGTTTTAGTTTTGAAATGTTGTTGGGAATTTTTGTGGAATTTTCAGATGTTTTTGTATTTTTCTAAAAATCAAACGGTGAGAAAATGCGAAAGTGTGCACAACCTGGAGTAATTTGTAACTTAAAAATGTTTTAGGTGCCCAAAACTCTGGCAATTATTTTTATGACAAAATAGAAGCAATTATATACAAACAGAAACTGAAATCAATATTTTTGGATTTTTGTAGAATTTCCTGTGATTTTTATAAGTTTTTTTGGTATTTTTCAATTTTTGGGGTTTTTAAATAAAAAATGCACAAAATTTGGATAGATATTAAAAGACTCCAAAACACACCTACAGTAATTTCTTTGGAATTTTTAGGCTAATTTTTGAATTTTTATGAAGTTTCAAAGTTTGGGCATGCAAAAAGACACCATTTTTTATTTTTTAGAAAATATTAAACATAAATAAAATGCTATGAAAACTTTATACAATGAAGAGGGACACAAGAGGAATATTAACAAATTTTTACAGAATTTTAAGAGCAATAAAAACATTTATTTCGATGCAAATATCAAGCAAGTTAAAGTCTGAGAATGCAAGGTATGGAATGTAATTTGTTGAAAAGTTCTAGACTGAAAAAAATAATAATTACGATAGAGGTGAATGCCACAGTTTACCCACAAAGTGCATGTGAAACATGTGACTTGGAGCTGTGGCAGCTTCTTTGTAATTTTGAGATCTTCTGGAAGCTTGAACGCATTTTTTCCAGTAGATTTTATTTTTTATTCCAAAGCCCCTCTAGGGTTTCTTGCATGTTCTGTTCCTCCAAAAGGGGGCAAACAGGGGCTAGAGGTGCCGCCGCCCGCCGCCTGCCGCCCGCGATCTGATGGAGGCGGTTCTGGAGGTGGAGTCGGCAAACGGAGCGGAGAGATGGAGGCACAACACAGAACCGTCGGTGGAGGGGTGTACTGGGCTCCGGAGGATGGCGAGGGCGGTGGGGGTACACGCGGTGGAGCATGGCGCGGGAGGGAATGGGGCCACCGTGCGGCTGGAGGCGTGGGTCATGCTTGGGGAGCTCGGGGCAGTGCCGATCTCGGGGGCCTAGCGGACGTGGGGGTGAATCGCGGTGGGGGCACCGTGCGTTGCACGCACTGGCAAACTGCGGTGGGAGACGGAGCTACGCAGGTCGTCGCTGTGCTGGGCGGAGGGCTGCAGGGAGCGTACGACGGTGCGGCCTGGGGCGGCGCGGCTGCCTGGAGGAGGGGCCGCCCGCTTCTCTCTTTTTTTGTTTTATTTTTTTATTATTTTTTTGTAAATTTTATTTTATTTATTTTTTTGTAAATCAGAAATAGAAACAGAAAAGATATTTTTCTACTATTTTTTTTATAAATTAGAAAAATTAAAAACAGAAAATGAGAATTTTTTATTTTTTATTTTTTAAGATTATCCTACAAAACCAATATTAGAGAGAATAAGAAAACAAAATTTTTTGTATTATTATTTTTATTTATTTACAAATAGAAAAATGAACAAGGATTCGACGGAAATGAAAGGTATCGAATCCGATTCTCCGACCATCGTGCGTGGTCGGAGTTGATAGATCATGAAAGATAGAAATTGAATGCGGAGAGCTCAAGAACGTGAGATGAAAAATCGAGTCAAAGCGGATCAAATTGTGATGGATTTTTTTAAGATTTAGAAAAATAAAATGATGATGGAATTAAAATGCGACAAATGGAACTAAGATTAACCTAAGATAAAAATGAGAAAAATGATGGATCTCACCTTAGGAGCGGAAATGGATAGTGATCGCCTCGACGAAGGCCGACTCGCTTCACCGGACAGCTCGGAGGCTAGGCACTTTTCTCGACGAAATTTTCTCTCAGAGATCAGGCTCCTTTCTCTAAATATTAATCAAGTTGGAATGAGGGAGAAGGAGCCATATAAATAGAAAAGATAGAGATGAAATTTGAATTTTTGAATTTTTGATTTTTTTGGTGGAAGAGATAAGAGAGATGAAATTGAAAATGAGATAAAGTAAAAGAGAGATAAAACTATTTACAAAATTAACTAATTTTTTTTTAATTTTCGTCACTTTATTTATTTGAATAAAAAAGTTAGTTTTTTATTTTTTATGGTCGTTAATTGAGAATAACAACTATATACATATACTATATACATATATTACATTATATATAAGGGTAATTGAGGAAATTAGCTTCTTTTTTTTAAAAAAATAATTTTAATTATTTTATTTTATTTTTATTTTTAAATAATTAGTAAAAATATTCATAAATATATACAAATACAATATGTACAAAATACATGGGAAAATCGCACGAACCAACCCAGAAAATTGACTTTTCAACCGTAACTCTAAAAATTATGAAAATATAGCCATTTTAAAGATAATTTAATTTAGAATCCAATGGAAGTGAGATTGGTTCAATTTGAGTTCATATGGAGTCGGAATTGGTCTTTCAATTAGTGCTTAGAGGCTTATTCCAAGTGTGGTAACTTTTATTCTGTACATGATTTAATTGTGCAATTATTTTTATTAATTAGAACACATTTTTATTTATATCTTCGATTTTGAAAGTTATTTGATTTAAGGTCAATTAAATTCATAAATAAATTATTGTCAGTTTTATACAGATATACACAAAATAAGTGAGAAGTATTTACAACAACACTCACACATTTTATTTATGGGATTTTTACCCGGCAGACCCTATAAACTTTGACAATTACCTCTACGACCTTTTGCACAACATAGTTACCCCATCAACCCTATAAATTACCCCAAGAACCCCCACGGGCTTCAAACTGATTACCCGAAGGGTTCATGTGGTAAGAGTTGGCAAGTTTACGGGGTCGAGTGGGGAATTAGGTTGTTTCAAAGGTCGTGGAGGTAATTGGCAAAGTTTATAGGGTCTGCTGGGTAAAAATCCCTTTATTTATTTATTTTTTTGATTTTCTGCTTATGGACCCTATCTCTCCATACTTTATTTCTGGCCGATCAGGTCAGGGATTAACCTTCTTTCGGGATTTAGGTCAGTCTGTAGACAATCTTCCTTTTTTCTTTATTTTTCCTTTCTTTCTTTCTTTATTTATTTTCGGTTAAATTTAGTAAGAAGTGTACAATATTTACACACAGATGCAAGTTAATAAGAATATGGAGCTAGTATTATATGTAGGTATTTTATAAGGGATTTTAAGCTAAAATAAATGAATAAAGATGAAGAATCACATATTCATCATCCCCTTATGTTTTACCTTTGATAGTCCCTTAGAAAACACTTATTTGAAAGAATAAGTGAAGAATAAGAAAAAGAAAGGGAAAATAATGAAAGTAGGACAATATTGAGTATTAAACTTTTCTTCATAAAATTGTAGTTAGAAGAAGTCGGACCTTTTGATTATTAGTGTGTCAGAACATCTGTGAGACTTAGAATTTTAAAATCGATAGTCTTCAAGTTCTACACATCATTGTCACAGTTTCGGCTCAGAAGTCATCTTAGATCGATCCTCTTCCCAAAGCATACCCTATGAACATTGAACAATCGACTCATGTGTGTGAAAGGTTTTAGCTCTTCCCATCCAGAATACTGAACTACCATGCAAATCTCCTCTCCAGTAACTCGTCCTCGGGGAGTCAGGTATTTCCTTCTAAGGTCTGTCATGATGTGTTCATAATCGAATTGTGGGAGAAGTTAGAAGAAGGAGAAAAGAACTGGAGGGTGTCCAGTGCAGTCACCTCTCCTTGTGATGCTGGCCAGTGTAGCCGAGTCTCCACCAAGATCTGCAGGTTTTCTTGAAGCTTGGACCTTTTTGGCCAGATATTTATTTGGTAGTGGCTTCTTTGTATTTGGATTTTGGTAGTTCTGCTTGGATCTTGTTGTGCCCCTATGGATATAGAATCTTTTTGTTTCCTACATGTTTTGGGGTCTTAGAAAAAATATGCCCAGTCGTCCATCCCTTTTTTGAAGCTTTATTTCAACCCGTACTCCGGTCTTTAGATTTCCACGCTACCAGAGAAGAAACTCACATAGTCTTCCAACATCCCGTTTGAGTTGAGCTAAGTGCATAGTGCGAGAGTACAAATTAATTCCCTATTCCAGAGTTGTACCCAGAATGAAGAGACCAGGTTAGCACTAAGAGTCAAACGTTGCACATTGTCATGTGGAACTCAAAGAATTAAGTCAAAGACCCGAACCTTCTAAAATCTAATTTCTCGATGAAGTTCCTCTGAGAATTAGGTGGATTAAGGTCCAACTAAGATCCATTCTTCAATTTTATTCCAGACATAGTTTGAATGTCAATACTATCCTGAAAAATGCACATACAAATGCAAGAAAATATGAACAATGCAAAGGTTTGTTTTAAAAGAAATGATGCACATGTGAAAAGAACATTTTTTAAACAATTTTCTAGTTTTGAACTTTTTATGGATTTTTGGAGAAAAATGTTGATGTAAACGAAAAGGTTTTTTAAAGGAAAAAGGGTTAGTAAAATATATACAAACAAGGATTTTTTTTTTGTTTTTTTGTTTTGTTTTTTGTTTTGTTTTGTTGTTTTTGTTGTTTTTGTTTTACACACGTAGATTTTACAAAATTATACACATAACCCCCCAAATAAACATATTTAAAAGTACGAGTTATGTCTAAAGTATATATACAATATATACGACACCCAGCTATACTTAGCTCGAACTATATCCGCACAGTGATCAGAGAGCGAAAAAGGAAGACATAACTCGTGCTAAGTATAGAAAAGTGAAAAGACTCCTATGCTACAACGACTCAAAGAAAATATAAAAACAAGAGAAGTTGGTGATCCCCCCTATACTTAGGATCAAGTAATCCTAAGTATAGTAGAGTGTATAAAAGGAGAAAAGCAATGAAGAGAATGTACAGACTCAAAAATAAAAAGACACGATATGAACAACATCACCCCCCATACTTAGGGTAGAGTATACCTAAGTGTAGGCAACAACAAGAGTGATGAACAGAACGTATATGAACAACACAAATCATTCACTCCCCTATACTTAGGATAAAGCACATCCTAAGTATAACATATATACACACACAGGAAAGGGGTGAATGATAAAACGGGAGAAGAAAAAGTGAAATGAAAAGATATACAAAAGGAGTGGATGTACAAAGGTTAAGAAGGTCAAAAACGAACCTTCTTGCAGGACCGATGAGGTATGGATTTGACAAGGTGTAGGTCGATATTGGGATCATCATTAGACATAATCTGAGTAGGATCGACCAAGAACGTATTCTCAGCGGTTCCAGATTGTGCAGGCCTAAACTGGTTATTGGAAGTAGTGTGGTCATGTCCTGCCTGGGAAGTCTCATAAAAATCAAAGTAAAATGGCTCAAAATCATTATCAGAAAAAGTAGGATCAGTTTCAACCAGGCGAGCCTCTACCGGATCATCATCTTTATCAAAAGGCCCAAATTTCTTTATAAAAGCAATCAAATCAAATTTGGCGTGATCGGTCTCATCTGAATCAGGGTGAATAGGAACAGACTCATTAGTGGAAGTAGTCGAATCATATTCGTCCTATCTAGTCTTAGATTCTGGCTTCCGCTCTATGGTGTCTATCGTGTAAATTCCACGGATGTCATCAATGCATCTCCACATACCAGAAGGGGGAAATCCAAGGTCTATGCTTTCCGAGTCTTCCTCCATGAAGAGGAATTCTTGGGTTTCATTATCATCCAACATATAACAAGAATCTATGATATTATCATCGAGGTCAAATTCCTTGTGGTTGGATAACACATGCGAGCTCTCATGGGATGCAGGTCTCTGGTTGGTAGTCGGTGTAGTGATCAACACATCGCTCCCTACATCAGAACGGAAGCAAATCTCTCCTAAACCATAATCAATAACGGCTCTTGCAGAGGCGAGGAAAGGCCGTCCCAGGATGATTGGAGGGTGCTCCACATGGGTGGAGGTCTCCATGGGCATTACAATAAAATCTGAAGTGAAATTCATGCTCTGAATAAGAATGAGAACGTTTTCTAGAATACCCTTCGGTCTCTTGATAGATCCATCAGCAAATTGAACTATCATCCTGGTTTTCTTGAGAAGCCCAAGATGAAGAGACTGTACCATAGAGAAGGGTATTATATTGATTGACGAACCACCATTAAGGAGAGTGTTATCACAAGAATAGTCAAATATGGAGCAACTCACAAGAGGTGTGGCAGTGTTCCCTTTCTTAAATTACGGATGGTGAGAGGTGGCGTAGGCAGTGGCCATGGTCAAGATGTGACACTCAGATCTTCTCCTTCGATTTCTCTTCTTGTGTTGAGGAGTAGATAAATCTGTCATGGCCTGTTGAAGTGGGGCTTTAATAATCTCGTGAATGATGGCCAACACTTCAGGTTCAGTCAACATTTTTTTGAATTTTTGGACCTCATCCATACAAGGGAGGAGTCAGAATCAGCATTTACATGAGGATTGTCAAGAGCAGTCTGTATAATGGGATCCTCGGGGTCAAGGTTGGGACATGTGGTGGATGATTGTGTGGGTAAATGATCGAGCATTTGCGTCCTCTACTCACAAATGAATCAATAATATGTCTCTCCGAATCTTTTTGGGTTTTTAAAATTTTCTCATTTTTTATATTTTGGGTGATTGTAAGCTCTCATGATTACACTCAAGTGAATCCATATCCTCAAATAGTGGAGCAGCGTTTTGACTCGTATTTATGTTAAATAAATTGCTAATCCTAGAATTCATATGCTTCATCATCTGGTTCAGTGTCTCAAGTGTGGAAAACATGAAAGGTGACTCCAAAATCCCAGGATCGGCTGGGTTGAATGAGGTTGGGTAAAAATCAAAGTCCTCCGATTCCTGAAATAATGGGTTATGCAGATATGCACAAAAATCAGGAGGAAAGTCCTTCTGGAAAAAGGAAGAAGGATTGTCTGAAGAGTACAAGGTATCCGTGAAGATCGGATTAAAATAACTCTAGTCGACCATCTCTGAAATAAAATACGGGGATCCGGAGAACACGAAGGTCAAGTCAAAAGATATGGAGAAAAGGCATAAATGCATAGAAGGATCGAGTATGCACACAAGAAATCAACCAATACATACCCTCAGTTCACCAACTCAACTCAAAGTGAAGACCATGAAGTTTCGGTCAATTATCTTGTCAATTTTAGAGTTTGATGATAATACAATCTATCAGAGTGGTTAAAGCGAGATGTTAGGAACCCAATGCACTCAAGAGACTGGCCCAATCCAAAAGTTAGATCTTTCCCAGCCAGTATGAATTGCAGATCGTTTACCGGCTACCCGATCAATTCAATCTGTTAAGGACGTCATGGGCTGCTTTACCGGCTACCGGAGAGATCCTCACTGGAGAACGACTAACCCAAGATAGTAGTCTGAAAAGAGTTCGGGCGTGGCTCTATCCTAGTGTGCGGGTTGCTCTTTCGCTCAAGCAAACCAAACATTAAGGGGATTACTCTCCCCAAAACAATGATTTCCTTATGTTTGTTTTAGGGTCGAGTTTTCTTTAGCAGTCCCATTTAGGCAATTGTCACTTGATTAAAATATTTTCAAATAATCGCCTACTGAGTGTCCAATTTCCTTTTTAAATTATGTGTGTGAAAACAATGAAAGAGATCAATAATGCCAATGCGCAATTAAAGACAATGATGCATGCAGGGGTTAGAGATGCATACCTTGTCGTCAGCACTCTACATGCAAGTGATCCGTGCAGGATTTAAATAAACTATCCTATATGATGCAAGTGAATCGTCCTAGATGATAGCTTCTATTAACAGGCAAGAACAAGTTAATTTGACTAAGTCCAAATTACGCTCTACTCTATAGGCACAAGAATTTCTTATTTAGGGTCTTTGGACCTAATTAATTACCTAGCTCTAGCAAATTAATTAAAGAAATCAAGAGGTAGCTCACGAAATCCACGGGAAACAAAGAAAAATAAAGGCGATGAAAATAAAACCAGTGAGGTCCCCCAAGTGCACCGACACTTGGTGAAATAGATCCCGCAACAAATGAATGTCCGTTTACAAGAGTTCAAATGCTAGGAAAGAAAAACTCTTTCTCTTTCTCTCTCTCTCTCTTTTATTTTTTATTCTTCTTCTCCTCTTCCCACGCTATCCTGCAGCTTGGTGAAGAATCAAGCTGCCTCCACATCGCTTGGGTGTTTCGACTCTCCTAGGGTCGCCTCCTTCGCTCCACGGGCCCTCGCAAGAAAAAGAAAAGAGAATGTGTAAGAAACACAATTATCAAATATGAGATAGAAAGAAAAAAATTATGAAATGAATGCAGTGGATATGAACAATGAAGTGAATGACAAAATGTAAACAGATATTTACAACCAAGAATAGCAGGTCCAAAGAGAAACCTAACTACCCTCCCGTGCCTCCCCGGTAGCGGTGCCATTTTGGTGTCTACGAGAAATTTGGGGGTTTTTGAATTTTTTCATTTTAGATCCCCGGCAACGGCGCCATTTTGTTGATCATGTAATCTTTAAGGATCGGAAATTAATGATAAATAAGTCATTGCTATCCCCAAAAATCCCACGACAAACAAATTTTTTTACTTTTGCTTTTTATTAACCTGTATAGCGGACAGGGTCGAACTCATGGAGGCTACAAATCCCGAGGGTTATTCAATTAATCAAGAATCAATTAAAAGAAAAAGCCGGAATCTCAAAGGATTACTATCCTTGGTTTTTGTGATTTTTTTTATCTTTTTATTTTTTATTTCTAATTCTTTTTTGTATTTTCTGATTTTCAAATTTTTAGTGATTTTAATTTTTCAATTTTTTTAATTTTCAAATAACGAACAATATGAACAAACACAAGAAATATGCACACCAACTCTTTTTTTTGTAATTTTCTATTATACCAAAAATGCTCAAAAAAATCCAGACAAAATATTTTTGGGTTTTAAAAGTTTTGAAATGTTTTTGAGAATTTTTGTTTTAGATGTTTTTGTATTTTTCTAAAAATCAAACAGTGAGAAAATGTTAAAGTGTGCACAACCTGGACTAATTTGCAACTTAAAAATATTTTAAGTGCCCAAAACTCCTAGCAATTATTTTGATGAAAAAATAGAAATAATTATCTACAAACAAAAACTGAAATCATTATTTTAGGATTTTTGTAGAATTTTCTGTGATTTTTATAAGTTTTTTGGTATTTTTCTGTTTTTTGGGTTTTATAAATGAAAAATACACCAAAATTGGATAGAAATTAAAAGAAATCAAAACACACCTACAATATTTTTTGGAATTTTTAGGCTAATTTTCGAATTTTTATGAATTTTCAAAGTTTGGGCAGACAAAAAGACACTATTTTTGATTTTTTTAATAATATCAAATGGCAATAAAATGCTTTGAAATTTTTGTACAATGAAGAGGGATACAACAGGAATATTCACCAATTTTTATGGAATTTTAAGAGGAATAAAAACATTTATTTTGATGCAAATATCAAGAAAGTTAAAGTTTGAGAATGTAGGGACGGGAATGTAATTTGCTGAAAAGTTCTGGACTGAAATAAAATAATAATTACGATAGAGGTGTATGTCACAGTTTACCCACAAAGTGCATGTGAAACATGTGACTTGGAGTTATGGAAGCTTCTTTGTAATTTTGAGATCTTCTGGAAGCTTGAACACAATTTTTCCAATAGATTTTTTTATTCAAAAGCCCCTCTAGGGTTTCTTGCATGTTCTGTTCTTCCAAAAGGGGGCAAACAGGGGCTGGAGGTGCCGTTGCTCGCCACCCGCGGATCTGATGGAGGTGTTTCTTGAGGTGGAGTCGGTGGACGTAGCGGAGAGATGGAGGCACGACGTGGATCCGTCGACGGAGGAGCGTGCCGAGCTCCAGAGGATGGCGAGGGCGGCGGGGGTACATGCAGTGAAGCACAGTGTTGGAGGGAAAGGGGCCACCGCGCGGCTGGAGGTGCAGGTCACGCATGGGGAGCTTGGGGCGGCGCCGATCTCAGTAGCCTGACGGACGCGGGGGGGGGGGGGGGGGTCACGGTGGGGGCATCGTGCATGGCACACACTGGCGAACTGTGGTGGGAGTCGGAGCTACGCAGGCCGCCACTGAGCTGGGCGGAGGGCTGGAGGGAGCACACGACGACATCGCTGCCTAGAGGAGGGGTCACCCGCTTCTCTCTTTTTTTGTTTTATTTTTCTATTATTTTTTTGTAAAATTTATTTTATTTTGTAAATCAGAAACAGAATCGGAAAGGATATTTTTTTATCATTTTTGGTAAATCCGAAAAATTATAAACAGAAAACGAGATTTTTTATTTTTATTTTATTTTATTTTTTTTAAAGATTATCCTGCAAAACCAATATTAGAGAGAACAAGAAAAGAAATGATTTTTTATTATTTTTGTTTATTTACAAATAGAAAAATGAATGAGTATCCGGTGGAAATGAAAGGTATCGAATCCGATTCTCCGACCACCATGCGAGGTCGAGTTGATAGATCTTTAAAGATAGAAATTGAATGCGGAGAGATCATGAATGTGAGATAAAAAATTGAGTCTAAGCAGATCAAATTGTGATGGATTTTTTTTAAGATTTAGAAAAATAAAATGAAGATGGAATTAAAATGCGACAAATGAAAGATTAACGTAAGATAAAAATGAGAAAAATTATGGATGTCACCTTAGGAACGGAAATGGACCGTGATCGCTTCGATGAAGGCCAACTCGCTGTCACTGGTCGGCTCGGAGGCTAGGTACTTTTCTCGACGAAATTTTCTCTCGGAGATCGGGCTCCTCTCTCTAAAGATTGATCAAGTTAGAATGAGGGAGAAGGAGCCATATAAATAGAAAAGATGGAGATGAAACTTGAATTTTTGAAATTTTGAATTTTTGATTTTTTGGTGGAAGATAAGAGAGATGAAATTTGAAATGAGATAAAGTAAAAGAGAGCTAAAACTATTTACAAAATTAACCTTTTTTTTTTAATTTTCATCACTTTATTTATTTGAATAAAAACAATTTATTTTTTTATTTTTTTATGGTGGTTAATTGAGAATAACAACTATATACATATATGACATTATATACAAGGGTAATTGAGGAAATTAGCTTCTTTTTTTTTTTAAAAAATAATTTTAATTTTTTTATTTTATTTTTATTTTTTAAATAATTAGTAAAAATATTGACAAATATATACAAATACAATATGTATAAAATACATGGGAAAATTGCATGAACCACCCGAGAAAACCGACTTTTCAACCGTAACTCCAAAAATTATGAAAATACAACCATTTTAAAGATAATTTAATTTAGAATCCAATGGAAGTGAGATTGGTTCAATTTGAGTTCATATGGAACCGAAATTGGTCTTTCAATTAGTGCTTAGTGGCTTTTTCCAAGTGTGATTACTTTTAATCTATAAATGATTTAGTTGTGCAATTATTTTTATTAATTAGAACACATTTTTATTTACAACTTTGGTTTTGAAAGTTATATTATTTGAGGTCAATTAATGCACAAATAAATTATTGTAAGTTTTATACAGATATACACAAAATAAGTAAGAAGTATATACAACAACACACACACATTTTTATTTTTTTGATTTTCTGCTTAAGGACCCTATCTCCCCCTACTTTATTCCTGGTTGATCAGGTCAAGTCTTGACCTTCTATCGGGGTTTGGGTCAATCTGTAGACAGTCTTCCTTTTTTTTTTCCTTTTTTTCCTTTATTTATTTTATTATTTATTTTAGGTTAAAATTAGTAAGAAGTGTACAATATTTACACACAGATGCAAGTTAGTAAGAGTATGGAGTTAGTGTTATATGCATGTATTTCATAAGGGATTTTAAGCTAAAATAAATGAATAAAGATGACGAATCACAAATTCATCAAGGTCCTCTACATGGGAATAGAGATGCGGAGCTGTCAGATTAGTTGAGTCAAAGGGTTGACTTAACGAGATCAAGATAACAAAAGACCTATGTTGAATATTGTCACATCATAGACATGCATCCTATGACCAGAGACATATGTGTTACTATATGTCTAAGTATGTACATTTGGCAGACCAATGGGTTGATGACCTAACCAAGGTCTATATACCGGCGAGCTGGTGTACATGTAAGGACATATGAGTAATACACTCTCTCAAAGGGATCATACATGTTCACTTGTGAACCGGAAGACATGAGCTCACTCATGAGGTATTGGGACTAATCAAATTCCATGCATGGGTGTCATGCTTTGGAAGCATGACAAGAATTTGAAGGTATGATATATGCTTTGGGAAAGCATATGACTGATACCAATTCCCAATGACCAAGATTGAGACACTTGGTGATCAAACCCTGAAGATGACAATGTAAAATTTATCCATATCTTCATGATGATCATAGTTCTTCTAGTATGCAGGATGTACAGGTGTTGGAAATACCTGAGGGTGATGTGATCATAAACGATTGTATAATCATGACGCTTCCATTCCGAGGGAGTGATGAAACATGTTTGGATTTTAGTGACTCCTCTCAATAGAGAAGTGACCTGATCTTAATCCATGTATTGGACATTGGTCTGATTGAGATTCATATGCAATGAGAAATGGCATTGATTCAATCAAGCATCTGTGGGAGGTCCATGAAAAAATACCGTATATATATATATATATATTCAAGTAAAACCAATCAAGTTTGTTGATTGAATTGGATTGATAATTGATTTAATGAGATTGAATTAATTATATCCAATTAAAACACTATTTATGAATACATGTGTATTTCCCTTGGAAGAATTAATTATATGAATATGATTCATGATAATTAATTAAAATTTAAATATGTGGTAGAGGATCACATAAGTGACATCGATGGTCTCCCGTCAAGGCAAAGAGTTTCCGTCGCCAGGGATTGCATGTAGAAGATGCCTGTCCGAAGTGACAGCTCCTGTATGCAAGCGCATCTGGATCGGGCTCTTTGCTCTTGAAAGAGTAAGGCCGTATGCACAGTGACCCAATATCAGATCCTCATATTATTGAGGCGATATTAGTTTGCGCATAGCGAGTACTATTCCCGTTGATAGTTGGTTCACTTAATGATGGGTCAACATCACCTTAGGGGTGGTGGGCCCGGGTGTTAAAGACCGAATTGGGAAATACAAGTTGGACTTGTAAGGCGGAATGTGTTCCTGCTTCTCTTTATTGGAGTAACAGATTCTCATATTATTGGTATGTGATAAAGATAAGGAAGGAGATCCCAGATCTTGCTAGAGATATATTGGTAAGTATATCTCTTACATTGAAAGTGATTAAGGGAATGGACTTTCATTGTTTACAAGGCAAGACAACTTTGATATAAAAATCCCTAAATTAAAGTAAAATATGTATATATATAAATATATACACTTATCAAATTTCTTATTTCAGATAATTCTTCAATAAACCCACTCAATATTGTACTCAATAATAATCAGTAAAATATCATGGATTGGATCCATGATTAAGATATTGTACTTGCAGCTGGCCACATATTGTATGGGGTTGCGATGTGCAAGTTTCCTCATAATAATGAGGAGTGACAGTTAAATAGACAATAGGACTACAACCCTAGGGTTTGTATGTCTCTATAGTCTTGATCTCTCATCGAATGTACTTTTGGAAGTGACATGTTGATGATGATCGTAATTGTCAAATAATCCTTATAAAATTCTAAGAAGATGTTCTGGCATACATATGTGCTCTCGACATTTAATCATGAATGATGTGGTTCTCTACATCATGCAGAATGGTAGCTCTATAAGAGATGTATTCAAAATTGTTTGAGTACCTATCTGAACCAAATTTTTTAAGAGTTTGATGGTAGATACGATGAGTGTCATCATTCTACTATCTATACTCTAGTCATTCATGAAGCTTCAGAATATTCATATTGTATGAATTAAATGAAGCATGTACAAATGTTGAAATGCTCTTATATTGAAATCTTTTGAATTCAGCATAAGAGATCCTTCGTCTAAACTAATGGTTGTTTATACATAAAGGGAGCGCAGTGGAAGCATGGGTTGGACCCAAGTAAGAAGGAAAGTCAAAGAGTTGACCGTACTTTTGTGACTTCCATATGGCAACCAAATAGTTGGATGAATGCTGATACTGCAATAAGCTGATGTATAGATAGTATGACTATCAAGTCTATCTAGATCCTTCGAGAAGGACTCAGATAGTGCATCGGAATAATCTACATTTAATCATTGAAATTGACTTTCTTATTGGATAAGATAAAAGTCTAATAATTTTATCCCATTCTTCTAATGACACTTGCAATTAGTTGCATATGTATTAGAAGACTATGAGATTTGATTTTAAGGTTTAATAGTCATCCACATGGACATTGGTGCAATTGTTGCAACAATCTCTATTGGATAGATGGACTTGTTATTTTTAGTGGGAGAGCCCTTGGTCTTAGAGAATGTCTCTATGACCTAGATATCAGAATACAATCATTGTTTATTTCTAAATGTTGGAAATAAACATGAATTCTGTAATAGATCTATCATAAAGAGTTATGATGGAGATATTTTAGATAGTAATCTAAAGTCTAGTGGACTCTACTAAATTAGACAATTAACGAATGGTTCATTAACATTTCTAATACTGAAATTATACCTTAAAACATAAATAGGAGAATGAAGATCATTTGACAATGAGCTGGCATCAAGCCTTGGACATTTATCTGTAAATATGATCAATAGACCAATAAGAGATGAAACTTTAAATTGTCTAAAGGTTCAAATCTTACATACTTGTGAATTTTGTATTCAAAAGTAAAAATGTCCAATACACACTTCCTTGGAATGATGTACGATGTCAAGGTATTCAAGATCTCATACATATGACATATGTGAATCATCTATATCAAAACAAACATTGTGGATATGTGATATTTATTGATGATTATTTGTGATATGAGTTTTCTTCTATTCACTTAGAAACCTTTGAAATGTTCATAGATTTCATAATTTTGATTTAGAACCAAAGTTTGAAGGAAGATTAAATGAATTTGATCTGATCTAGGTAGTCAGTACCTATTAGATGAACTCATAGAATACCTTATAGAGATATGAATATGATTTCTATCTCACTCCTCCTAATAAACCTAAACTCAATAAGAGTTGTATGTATATACAATTGGATCATATGTGACATGATATGATCAATGATGAATATTAGCATAATTATCTATTAGTTTCCAAGGTATATATATATAGTAGAGACTACAATATATATCCTTAATAAGGTTCTATGCAAGTAATCTGGAATCTGGCACTGGAGAGTACTACTTCATTAGGAAAATAAAGGATGGTATTGGATACCTACTTTATGACATTGAGATTCTTAACATATCTCATCTCTGAGAATGTGATTCTTAGAGGATGACTCTCTTGAGAATCAAGATGAAAATGAAGTAAAGGAACTCATTTAATCTTGAAAAGATAATGAGGCTCCTGAAATCGAAAACTAAAAGAATAATTGAAGATAAAACACTAATACTTCTTCAAATAAGTTTGAGGATGTATTCTGTGTGTCTGTTAAGTCTGAAAATGATCGGACTTCATGTGATGAAGCTCCTGAGGATCATGACATGGAAAAATGGATGTTAGCAATAAAAGTCTAATGTAGACTTCATATACAAGTGTTGTATATGGACCCTCGAGGATCCACCTATATGGGTAAGGCCCATTAAGGTGTAAATGGATTTTCAGGAGAAAGAGGGAACCTGATGAGAAGGTAGAGACCTTCAAAGCACGGTTCGTAGCCATGAGCTACACACCGAAGAGAAGACATCGCTTGCGATGAGACGTGCTCTTCGATGACCATTCTTAAATCCATCATAATATAGCTAACCCTAGCTACATAACTTGACTATAGCATTTTCAAGATGTGAGTCAAGATTGTATTCCTCTATGAATACCTCTTTGAGGATATTCACGTGAAGTAGCCCCATGGCTTCATGGATGAGGAAAGCAAGGTGTGCAAGCTGAGGAATTCCATCGATGGACTCATATAAGATTCTTATAGTTGGAACATAAGGTATAATGAAATTATAAATGTTATGATTTCAGATAGAATCTTGATGAACCATGTGAAGCTTAGTGGGAGTACCATTGTGCTCATTGTGCTAAATGTATATAATATCCTAATCATTTAAATGATATATGAATAATAATAATAAGTGTTTTATAACCGGTTGTTCCATATCTTGAGAAATGATCTCAATGATACCTCTTAGATCCTAGTTCTGAAGTTGTTCAAAAGCAGAGAAAGAGGGTATTGGGACCGTCGCATTAGTGGTACACCTTGGACATATTCCATTTTCTGGAAAATTCCAAGAAAGGCTTCTTTAACTTAAGATATGGTACAGACCTATCTAAAGGGATAGCACATCAAAGAGTTGAGAATGTTAATGCTAAAACTGCTTTTCCTTGTGCATCAGTTCTGAGAAGCCGAGTGTATGCTAGATGTGTACAAAAGCCATATGTCTACCATGTAGTGGGAGTAGTAAACTATTACTAATCCTACTATGGTGATAAAACACTTGATTGCAGTAATAACTATATCTTCATAGAAGGCAAAACTTGTGAGATAGTGATCTCTAAGTCTAATCTTCAATAAATTAAGACTTTATAGATGGAGGTCTAAAAGGTCTTAACTACGAATACCTTAGAAGATAGAGATCTCCAGGAATAAGGGTATTTCTGATAAGGATAATGGAAAAACTGGTTATGATAATTATTAAGCTGTAGTGTCAAGGACACTATAACTAACAAAATTGAGTATTGGCTGCATATATGCAACCTTCGCATTGGATGTGGGCATTGTTACCTTGGGATATGCAAGTGCCGTAAAAGGACTTGGCATAGTCTCTTGGGAACAATCATTGATCAACATACCTAGCTATTTTCTAAATAGCCTATGATTGTCATATGAGTGCGGGTTTAAGTGATTAGCCCATTAATGGCTCTTTGGGCTAGTGGAGATTGTTGGACATGCAAGTCCACAACGAGCCATTATGCAATAAATGTTGTTGCGAATATCATTCCTTGACCTGAAATGAAGAATAACCAATTTGCATAATAGGTCCCTTAGTACAATTGGGGTTATGTACCATGGCCATCTTGATGATCATACATCTGTTGATTTAGTTATTGAATCATAGAGGCAGGTGCTTGGATGAATATCTAAAGAGTTAGATTGAGGACTCATTAAGCACTGTCAAATGATTGTTGAGAGATGATCTCCAACCTAAGTAGGAGATGGCAATCCTTTCTCATTTAGGATGATATCTAACCGACCTCTTGATGCAGGTTCTCTGCATGGGAATAGAGACTCAAAGGTGTCAGATTAGTTGAGTCAAAGGGTTGACTTAACGAGATCGAGATAAAAAAAGACCTATGTTGAATACTGCATAGCATAGGCATGCATCCTCTGGCCAGAGAAAGATGTGTTACTATATGTCTAAGTATGTACATTTGGCAGACCAATAGGTTGATGACCTAACCAAGGTCTATACACCGGAGAGCTGGTGTGCATGTAAGGATATATGAGTAATATGATCTCTCAAAGGGATCATACAGGTTCACTTGTGAACCGGAAGACATGAGCTCACTCATGAGGTATTGGGACTGATCAAATTCCATGCATGGTCATCATGCTTTGGAGGCATGACAAGAATTTGAAGGTATGATATATGCTTTGGGAAAGCATATGATCGATAGCGATTCCCAATGACCAAGATTGTGAAATGTGGTGATCAAACCCTGAATATGATAGTGTAAAATTGATCTATATCTTCAGGATGATCATAGATCTTCTAGTATGCAGGATGTACAGGTGTTGGGAATACCTGAGGGTGATGTGATCATAAACGATTAATAACCATGACGCTTCCATTCCAAGGGAGTGATGAAACAGGTATGGATTTTAGTGACTCCTCTCAATAGAGAAGTGACCTGATCTTAATCCATGTATTGTACATTGGTCTGAATGAGATTCAGATGCAATGAGAAGATTATGTCTACGGTCTTGATTCAATCAAGCATCTGTAGGAGGTCCATGAGATCTGGATTTGAGATGTGATCTCAATATCCAAGTCACTATATGTGGAACAATACAATCGCCCTATCCTTATCTACAAGTATCTGCGAAGAAAGCGCATAATTCTCGAAAGGGTTCAAGAATAATTCCATAGTTGAATTCAATCTAACCATTGATAGATTAATAATTAAATGTGATTTAATTATCTTGATGCATGTGGATAATTATCCAATATAATTAAATGTGATTTAATTATTGTGGATGAGAATAATGTGGATAACAATATCCAATTATTCATAATATATTATAAATGTGATTTATAATGTATTAGAGAGAGAGAGCTAATTATGATTTATATTTATTGATTAATTATTGGTATGAATTAGATTCACATTGTATAATTAATTGAAAATGTAAATTATTTTTGTTTTGGGTTGTGAATATGATTCACAAATTTTCAATGGTAAGATTGCAATATTCTCAAAATTAATTATGAATTATTTTTGTAGAATAAATCACAACAAAAGTTGTTGGAAAATATGGGAGATTTTTAGGGAGATATGCAATCTCATGAGATTGCATGAGATTGCCTCCACCATGGAATCATGGTGGACGGCTACCAAGTCCCACAAGGAAAATATATTTAATCTAAATTAAATTATTAGTTGTTGGTTTTCTACCAACAATAATCTTGACCATTGGATTAAACAAAAATCAATCTCATCCATTGATTTGGCGTGTCTCATGGATTGTGATCCATGGACTCCCAAAACCCTATAAATAAAGAGGCATGCCTTTCTCTCTAGGGTTATGCTATTTGAGATACAAACTCTCTCTCTCTCTCTCCTTCCACAAGTCAACCCTCTTCTCTCCTCCATTGGTGTCCGTCCACCAAACCCTAGAGGAGAGGCTTCGTCGTCGCTTCGCCACTGCGCGACCGCCTCGACGTTCCTAGATTCTCCATCTTATTTGGAGTGCTTCGCTCACAAAGAAGGTGTTCGATCTCATATGACGAGATCAGGAGTTCTTCGTGCTTGGATCAACTTCTTGGATTGCGAGGATCACGCGACTCATCCCCACGCTCGCAAGCATCTTCTCCGACGATCGGACTTGAGATAGGAGGTCTCTTTTCGTAGAGACTCGATCAACCACGCTACAAGAGGTATTCCTTTATACTTGATGTGGTTTTAGATGAAACGATCCGAGAATCGTTCTTGGATCATGTGGTTTCATCACATGATTTTTTTTAAAACTCGCTGCATAGAACAACTAGTACAACTAGTCATTCTTCATCGTATTCGATACGATGCTCATGCTTCCGTGATGTGCTTGAGGATTATACCATATCCTTCAAAAGATTGTGTTACGAGTGGGATTTTTTCAATGTGATCTATGAAAGCCCAGACCTTGGTAGGAGTGAGATGCGACGAATTCCACATAAGTTCTTTAAGACAATTTTGTTTCACATTTAAAGTACCAAATTCCTAGGCCACTGTAGTATATTTGTTATTAGCATTGGCCCAAAGCAGAAGGAAAATATCTCATAAGGGTTTTTCATTATTTAATCTATCTATCCAGGGCATTGTTTGTTTCTCATTGCCAATGGTTTTGGAGCATGATCCACAGATATTTGAGGAACCATTCTTTACAGCTCGGTAGAAGTTAGAGTCACCAGGTTTGGATGTGTCAACGAGTGGTATATGTCTAGACCGATGATAATGTGCTCTTATGATTAATGCACAAAGGGAATTGGGATTTTCTTAGAAGGTTAACCCATGTCTTTAAGAGCATGGATTTATTAAAGGCCTCCACGTCAGTGATGCCCCTACTCGCTGTTGATTTTGGGATGGCAAATATGATCCCACTTGGTCTCATGGCAATGGGTCCCATTGGAATTTTCGGACGAAAGGAAACTTCGTCTGATTTCATCTATTGCTAGAATCACATACTTGGATGTCCTAAAAGAGGCTAACATATGGTTGATCTGAGATGCTAATGCTGAATTGAGGAGTGTTACATTGGAGGGTAAGGAAATGATTTTTTCTTTCCAACCTAATAACTTTTTCTCGAATTTTTCAATTATCACCTACAAATAGGCTCTTTTCAAAGGTTTGGGAGATAAAGGGATGCCTAAATAGTTAATGTAATGGAGAATTCTTCCAGGTCCCATCTCAGTATGGCGGGGGCAAAGGTTCTCCAACTATCAGTGAGGAGTATTAGGTAATGGATTGATGATTTGTCATCATTAACCCATAAATCGTATAACTCATAGAAGGTCTTGAGCTTGAACTTAATACATATCACCACAGACTCATTGAAATTTAGGAAGATAAGTATGTCAATAGCGAGGAACATGTATATGACGTGAGTATCTGATCCGTGGATAGAGAAGCCCTTGCACCATGGATAGATGATCATGTTTATATATAGAAGAGGGAAGAGAGGGTCACCCTATCTAACCCAACAACTAGCTTTGAAGAGGCCGATGCAGAGTTGTTTATTTTTAGGGAGATAGTTGTCGTTTACATGATGGCAAATACCCAATTACCAAATTTGGGTGGACATCCAAAAAGTTGAAGCGCCATATTGATAGTATCCCACTTGATTGTGTCAAAAGCCTTCTTGAGATCAAGCTTAAGGATAAGGGACTTGCTCCTATAATTTTTCCATTTTGTAAAGATTTCAAAAATAATGGTTGATGAATCCATGATTGATGAATCTCCATTTCGTTACCTTTGTTCATTTATTTTAGATTTAAATCCCTAGTTAAATTCATGTAAGAAACATTAATTTGTATAAAATAACATTCATTATTTAACATGTAAATATTATATATAAATACAAGTATTTAATTCAAAAATAAAAGAATAAAGGAAAATAAAAGAAAAAGAAATGAAGTATCAAAGATATTGGATGACTCTAGACCCCGAGACCAAGTCAATATTGACTTGATCGATCAAGAATAGAGTAGTGGGAGATAGGGACAATAAATACACACAAACCCTAATTTTATTAACTATATATAGCCCATTATTTCACCTATATTATTTTACATTTTATACACCTCAAATAATAAAATGTTCTACATGAAACTTATACATAAAAATACATAGAAAAAATATAAAATTTATTGTCAAGAAAAATAATGCATGGTGTGACTATGACACATAGATGAAAAAGCCACAAACTGAACTACACCAACCAATATATTCTTCATACAATCACAAAATTCATGAAAACTCACCTTTATTGTTCTTAAAATTAAATTATCTATCTAATGAATGTGGTTTAATTAGAAATGGTAGAGAAGTCAAGAAGAAAGCTATCAAAGAATAAAGTGGGAAAGCATCTTCCCTATCACTAATTCTGTCATCTCCTCTTCTATCGCTTGATCTCCCCTCCGCAAAGACTCGTACCAGTCGATAGAGTTAAGATGCAAAATTTGGCTTTATGGGTTCCTTACTATATACATGCATATTTTATTCATTTTATTTATTCTTTACATTTTTACTCTTATTGTATTTTTAAATAATTCTAAATATTATTTGAAATATATTAAAAATATAAACATAAATTAAAAACATTAAAATGTACTTAAAATAAATAATGTAATGAAATATATATATGAATACTATATCTATAATGTATTTGCCTATGTTTATTTAAGTATGTAATAAAATAATAGAAATAAAAAAATATGTAAATATATATTTAAGTATATTATAAATATATAAAATATTTAATAATAAAATATAAAATATAAAATATAAAATATAAAATAAAAATAAAATACCTAAAATATAGGCAATATACCTATATATACATGTAAACATTATCTCCTAATAAATAAGGTTGTAAAAAATAAATAAAAATATCCATAAAATAGTGCATAAATTAAGAAACGTTTTTTATGTTTTGACTTTTTATTAAATAAATACGTGGCTATTTTATTCCTAATTCTTTTTATTTTTACATTTTTCATTTTATCTTTATTCAGTCGATGTGGCCTAATGGGAGCATCCTAGACCGTTGACCCCCGGGTCAACTATTCGGTCTCCCTGCAACCTCTATCAAAGCCTTCTAACCTACCCCCTCTTTTCTCCATTTTTTCATCGATGATCCACTGCTCAAGGAACCTTAGTTCCTTCACCAAACTTGTTCGCATTACTCCCCTCCATCTCGCCATGCTTTGATCACCCTTTTACCTACACGCCATCACCAACATTCTCATGGCTTTTGGAGCACCTCCAGCTATGTATAAATAAACCCATTCCCCTCCATTTTTAGTTTTGATCCCTCTTCTTCCTCCATAATCCCAGTAGAAACCCAACGGTAGAGCTCTTGGTAATAGCATGCGTTTCTCTCGACTCGCCATTGTGGATAAGGAGGAGGAGGAAGCAGTCCACCATCATTGAAGCTTGTTGCAAGCGAGGTCTCTACTCCTTGGTGTAAAAGCCATGTTCGAGTTGATTTATCTACTTTATAGTGTAGTTTCTTTTCCTTATTTCGTTCTTGCCTTTATGTCATGCATTTGATTCCTGTCATAGAGTAAATCCTTAGATTAAAGTATGTTGGAGCTTTAGAGCTCCAACCCGTGTTCACTGTGAATCACCTGCGCCTCGACTTGCTTTCGCCTCCATCCCCATCCTCTTCACTTTCTCCATCCAATGCCATGTATTTCCACCCATGATCTCGCTCAGATTGGGGATCTCGAGTTCCATCCTCCTCCTGCTTTCAGAGCTCTTTGCTCCATCCACTCCTTCACTATTAAGCTTCAACTCAAGATCGAGAGCTTAGCTCCCGAGTCTGTAATTCATTTTATACATGAATGGAGCTCGAATAACCTCTTGGAGTGTGGAATCGACACCGGATATTATCACCATGTTGCTAAACCCTGAAGACCTTCCAGGTCCTATTATTGGGACCTGGACTCATTTGAAGGTTCCCTGTAGGAGCAAAAGTCTTACATGAGTGCGTAGTGCTAATCCGAACCGAGGATGATGGCATGGGCTTGGAGAAATTGCAAATCAAAGAGAGCCAAGGGGCTATTCTTGGGTGTTCTTCCAACACCCTCGAATGTCGTTAGATCCAAATATTGTCCCATATCTAATCTGGGTCATTGATTGAATACGAATCGGTGTGTCACCTCAGCCGCTCGATCGGGATAAGTGGAGCGACGAAGCACTCTCTACGTCGCTCGATCGCACCCTTAGTAGGTAAGTATCAAGGACCCCTATCATTTTTCGTATTTATGTTCTAATTGTGTAAATATTAAGTATAGTATATTTTTTTGTGTAAACTACATTTAAGGGCCTATACTTCCTGTTATTTGCAACTAGATCCTTCCGCATCGCGTGTTACGACATATGGGGCCTTGTAAAAATTGCTAGCATGCACCTGTAGTTTAAAAGACATGTTCTTAAATGGATTAAAAGTTTTATTAAATTACAAATTGGTCCCTACTAGTTTGACATTTTTATTTTTTCCTATCTTTTGTGTTTATTAAATATTTTTATTGCTTCAAAAATTAGGGAAAAATAATTAAAGTTCCTGCTAATGTGCTTGTTGACATATAATTTCAGCATGTCTTTTTAGTTAATTTTCCTATTTATTAATATTATAATCATAATTTGATTATTAAAATCCCAAAAAATTATCAAAACACTTCTAAAAATCCCAAAAAAAAATTATGTAAATTATTATATATTCTACCCATATATTCAAAAATCACTAAAAAAGCCAAAACCTTAAAAACCACAAAACTCTAAAAATACTCTAAAAATCAGTAAAAACATTAATAAGCAAAAATATTGTTTTCTGTCTTTTATTTTTTTCCTTATTTCATCTAGTATACATTAAAAATAGTTTTAAGAATTTAAGGCATTATTATATATTTTTAAAACCCAAAACAATTTAGGTATATTATCTTATTAATTAATTTGAACTTTTTAATACTTTAAAAATATATATAAATTAGCAAAAATACTATAAAAATTACAAAAATAGAGAAAAATATTAAAAATGCATAAATATTTTATTTACTCTATTTTGAGTATATTTATGTATATTAAAAAATATAGTACTCTATATATACTATATACTCCAAACATTGCTATATTAGATATTAACATTATTATATTTATTATATTTCAAAAATAAAAAGAAACTAAAAATTTAAAAAAAAATAAAAAGAAAATAAAAATTTAAAATATAAAAAAATAAAAATACAAAACACTTACAAAATCCATAAATATTAAATATAATTTAAAATGCACGAAAATTGGAAAAAGACTAGAACATAAAAACATAATTAGTATTAATTATTATTATATACAAATAGTTATACCTATCCTCCATTGTTCTCAGTGGTTTCACCCCTACTACTTGTTAACTATATACAGATTTGCAGGGTATAATAAATTTTCATCTCACTTAGTTTTCATTGCATACATTATTGGTGGGTTGATTATTTGATGATTTGCATTGAGTTACGTGCCTAGAGACGAGAGAGGACTGATACAACGATTACCGGATCTGATATGTCGGACAACACATGCTCCTCCAAGACCGAACATCAGTCACCTTTGACCGAGTGAATACTAAAATGTTGACGTTACCGAGGACCAACACATAGGATAGTGTATACATAGTCTGTTTATTTCCTTATATATCTTTCTTTATTTCTTTTAAATAATTGTTTATCTATCCTAATCACCTCTTCTATTGATTTTTTATGATGGTCGACTATGCGAGAATGGCCTTCTAAGAGATCGAGGCAGTCAAGCAAGGCGGAGAACAATTTTCTTCGCTGAGTCGGTAGAAGAGAGCAGCAAAGTTGACCTACGAGCCGAGAAGTGCAGAGTGGCTTAGTGTAGATTTTATTTTCTTTTGTGAGAGAAACTCTACATAATTTGTAATAATACTAGCGGACATTCAGACCTTTAGCATGCCTATTTTACCAGATGTTTGTTCACCTAGGGGCTTGCCTAGCTTTTTCGTGTTTTCACCACTTTCTCACTTTTATTCTCCCTATTTTTCTACTAATTTCACTTTATTTTCGATGATTTGAGTTTTCTGTCTTTCTTTTTATTTGTTTTGTATGAATGAGCCCTTAGTTTTTAGGTTTTCTTTACTCGGTACTTAGGTCCAGATCCCTGATTATCAGCATGTGACTATAGTCTTTACACTTAGACCTTAGTCAAAATTAATCTGCGATTCATGTTAATAGCAATTCCTTCTTAGGATGATTTCATCGTCTTGCATTTGCATGTAGTGTAAATTTAAATTCTTGTCTTGCATCCCGTGCGGAGAGAGCTGTGAAGCGTTGTAAATATTCTATTTGAGAATCCATCATTCTCATACAATGGTGAGTTATCCATCATAGTGTTAACTTGCATTGTCTTTCTGACTTCTCCCCCAGTTTTAATTAACTTAGGACTTGAAGGAAATCCAAAAAAATAGTTAGGGGATTATTTTTGAAAATACTCAAAATAGTGAAAATTCATAAATTTTAAAAAAGGAGTTTCAATAACACTTTGACCCTGAATAAAATTCGTTACGAACTCCATTTTATTGGTTTCACAAAGCCCACATTGTTTTCAGGTACACTCCAGACAAAGTGAGGCACAACTGCTAAGGATTAGAGCCAACAACCCAGTATGTAGTTGCCTTAATTATAACCTAGTCTTGGCAAACTACCAGTGCTTGTATCGTACGTGGGTAAGTAGGCCATTGTTTGCTTGCAGACCTAGTCTTAAGTATTAAGCATATGCCATCCCTTCCCAAGGGTGCCTGTCTCATCGTCCTGCATCCAAGTAGGACCTTGTATACTTGTAGACTTAGTTTAAAGTACTTGATTCACCACTATCAACTTCCATACTCTTATTCTTTGGCTGAGTAGTTGGTCTAGGACCGATATCAAGTACCTCCAGAAAGTGCAGACCACATGTTACAAAGAAAGTAGGAAGTACGAGATACTTTTCTAGCCGTAATCACTCTGCTATAGTTCTATCCTCTAAGAACAAGTTATAAGATTGCCCAAATAACAATTACAACTGGAAAGATAAAAATAGCTGAGCTCTTATGGTTTCACAGGCGTGAGTTGGTGAATCCATTGTTTTATGTTTTGTTTAAATCTAGTTTAAGGTCAAAGATCAGCCCGCTCACTTGCGTCATTTTTCTTTTCTTCTATTCTCATTTCTTTTTACTTTGCTCATTTTTAGCCTTCTTCCTATCTTCTCTTCATTTCCTCTTTTTGTTGATCATCATATTCTATACTTCTCATATATTCCACTTCTACCTTAAGATTTCAACTCATGGATGGTTTAATCAGGACCCTGCCGATACCCACATAGATTTCATGGATCCAACATCTTCAATAATTCAAGACAAATCCTGAGAGCCTGGTTTAGATTTTGCGAACTAATCTCTAGACTCCTTGTCTTCTCATTCTCTAATAAATCACGATCACTCTTGTCCCGACATTCACCCCTTGTGGATGGAAATTGATTTTTCTTTATATCAAGTAATCCATTCATATCTTTCTAGGATTGATCCTAATTCCAGACCCATCTCCACTTCTAGTGCTCAAAATTACTAGTCCGATCAAGATGTATCTCAATGTGCAGATCAAGAGTCGAACCTGGACCCCGATCTAGATTACATTTCCTCTGAGTATGATGTAGAGATGGCTCCTCAAGGAAAAGGGAAGGGATCACAACAACAAAATCATGACCCATGACTAGATCAGAGTGATGTCAATGCTCAAGTGTTTGCATCTATTCAATCCATTTAGCAACAACTCACAGATTAGGATCTAGCCCATGTTGCTTTCATCGACATGCTTAATGGTCTGAGGAGAGAAACAGAGAACCGAGGAGGAGGAGGTAAAGATGAAGAACATAGATATGGACCCTGTAGAGGGGTAAATGTATTAAAAAGAGAGGTGCACATGACCACATTGAAGGAAACTTATAATCTCAACGCTGGTTAGATGTAGAAAGGATCCAGATTACTCAGGTCCACAGACATTTTAAGCTCAAGTCATAGTTCTTGGCTCTTCTTCCCTCGTTCCATGGGAACACGAACAAGGAACAATACATCCATCTCCAACAATCTTCCCGCATCTGCAGAACCACTCACTACCTAACATCTCATTAGGCGTAGTTAAGAGGACGACCTTCCCATTCAGCCTTCAAGACAAGGCATTATACTTGATCAATCATTTGGGTAATGTCGTGATGATCTAGGAGGAATTGGAATATGCATTCCTCCACGAGTTCTATCCATTGGATTGTCTCAATCAGATGTGAGCCCAAATTTCCAACTTCTCCCAAGGATCGCACGAGTCCATCCATGAAGCATGGGAGAGGTTTAAATATCTTTAATATTAATGCCCCCACCATGAAATTCCTTTGACCAACCTAGTTCAAAACTTCTTCAAAGGCTTGACTACAGAGAGTCAGAAGCTCGTAGATGTTGCATTTGGCTAATCTCACTTGAATAAGGATGAAGTCATTTTATGGCAGATTTTGAAGAAATGGTTGAAGGAGAGGCAACCCTGTCTTCATCATGAGCATATCAGCACTAGCTGTAGATCCACCACAAGCATGTCAATATGGTGACATCTCATAAAGTGGACAGAGATGAGAGCTCCAACCTTAGAATTATTCGAATCCACCTGTCCAAAGTTGGCTTTCATTGAAAAGTGACTACAATACCTCAAAAATTTATTTGTGATCTAACAAAGAACTCAACATCTGGACAAACTAGATCAGATTACTAAGAAACAAGAGCTATTGTTAAGCACTATCAATCCTTACCAGTCCACGAGCCCATTAATCGCAGTTCTTACTCAGTCAAAGGAGTTGTCATTGCCATAGCCACCTCAACTGAGTCCAAGGAAGACTCAGTTGATCGAGCACATGTATTAGATGCAGATTCCTGACCAAGCACCGCCACAACAGTCACAACAACAGATGGTTGTCTTCTTGCCTGAGCCTCAACAATCATATGTGGATTTGTATTTCCCACCTCCACCCCAAATTTAAGAGGTGAGCGACATCTGGACTAACGATGCACAACCGGCCCATCCAAGAAGACATCAACAAGGCCAATCTTCTACCATTCAACCATACTATAAGTCTCACAGTAAGAAGTTTGTCCAATACTTTCCTCAGCAGCATAAGTCTCCTCCACATCATAGCACATGGAGATAGAAATCTCAATATCAACAGCCAACATACTTCCAGTACAAGCCCTATCAGAATTATGTGGCTGCTCAGTATAACCAATACCCCCTCCTCCTCAGCATTATCAGGAGCATCCTCCTCAGTACCATTCACAATACTCTCATTCACATCCTCCATTGCATTATCAGTCTCAGCATGGTCAACATGCTAAACCATCCAAGTTTGTGCCTATGAACCCTGCTCTCGACTGCGTGGCTAAACTGGTGAAGAATCTAGCGGAGATGAGTCTGAAGCTTGATGACCTCACCGCCACAAAAACATCAACACCCACGCAAGTTGAGGCCATCCCCAACAATTTTAAATGCAAGGAGCAGGTAGTTTGTGATGTCCCATCCAATCTTGTAGAGTTAGGTATATCTAATTTTATGTTATCTAATGTGGTGACTCTCAAGAGTGATAGGATCTTGCAACCATCTACTGCAGCTGAGGGAAAATAAAACATCTTCTTGTGAATCATCATCTTCTACATCAGCCGATGCAGGAGCAGAACCGGACCACCATCATCTTAAAATACAAAAAAATAAACAAAAAAATAATTTCCAAAAATAGATTAATAGTCAAGATCAAGTCGAGCTAGACATGGAGAAGCCAATACTAACAGTCGCTCCTGAGCCGACCGACAAAGTCGAAGCTCCTACACATACCTTTTTTGTTATTTTGAATAACAACACTCCTTGCCAGTTATTTGTAAGTAATAATATAACTAAGAACAATATTTCTCCGTCTGTAAATATTCCTTTTCCAGATGCTTTGAAAAATTCTAAAAAAATAAAAATTTGAAAAATGCATTGTCTGATCCAGCATTGTTGAGATTATTCAAAATCTTATTCTTGAAATACCATTGTTAAAGGCCATGGAATACATGCCTTTTGTGAAGAAAGGATTAAAAGAGGCATGTCATCAAAGCATTAGCCTTCAAGAGTAGATGCAGTCAAGGAGAGACACATATCTTGACCATGGACACAATGAATGTTATCAATCATCTCCCGCAAAAGAATCTAGACAAGGGAGCACCTTTGATCACATGTGAGATTTTTGAACAGATTTTCAAGCAACCTTACTAGATAGTGGTTTCTCCATAAATCTCATTCCCTCATCATCACTTCTAGAGTTTGGGCTGGGTTAGCTTAAACCCACACGTATGATCCTTTCAGTTTGCTGATCAATCCATTAAGCATCCCAGAGGTTTATTAAATGGCGTTATCGTAACCGTACATGATATGTGCTTCCTGATGAATCCATGATTCATCTACTCTATATGAAAATCTTAGCAAAAGCCCCTTAACAAATCACTAATCAAATCCCCAAAAATTGATTAATTAACATTCGTTAACAATGCATAAAATTATGGTTAAACTTTGTAGCCCTATTTTTGACCTTGATTGATCTTATTATTTTGTGTACAAAAATATGTATTTTGACTCTATTATTTCTCATTCATATTCTTTAATTAACAAACTAATTTGGTGTTAAGAAGCAAAATCTATAAAAATCACAAAGTCCGGAGAAACAAAAGAGTGTGAACATGTTTATTCTGTACATATTTTACATTATTTTATTTTATTTGACTTTTTTTAAATTATAAAAACCATAAAAAATAGACTAATGTTGTATATAATGGGTATATATATTATCCACTAATTAAAATACAAGTAAAATTACAAAACAAAAATATATAAGGGTTCGATAGGCAGTTAATCCTTGTACAAAAATTTATTTTGTATATATGTTTTTATCTGCTTTTTGATCCTTTATGAAAGTTGTAGATCTCATTAAGAACAACAACTTTCATGTTGACCACTTTTAATTTGACAATCCTTTCTAGAATTTTTCCTATTTTCTTTTATTTTTCCTCTATTCAATATTCTGATCAATTTTTGCATCACATAGTTGCTTCCCATTCGACCACTTCATTGACAGGTCAACCTGGTTGTTGACCGGTCCACGCCTCCTGTCATGTAGTGCTCTCCATCTGGACCTTTGGATTGAGATTGATCCAATGGTCAAAATCACCTCCTCCTTCCACCTGCTTCTGCATGCTTGCCTCAAGTGAACGTGTCACGTGCACACCCCACCCCATTGCCCACCATCGGATCTTGACGATCCAAAGGCACCTACTCCTTCACACTCCTCTACCTTCTTTCTACTCTACTCCGACTACACACCTCCTTCTCTGATCACCCTCCTCCGTGTCACCTCCACCTCATGGTCAACTTACATGAGGGCTAACCCTTACCCCGACTCAATTCTACTCTAGCCATTACGATCACCCTCCTCAGATGTCTTCCCTCTAGCTATCTCCTGTATTTAATCCCTTTGCATGCAAAGCATTCATCCCATTAATCTTCCTCGGTTCCCCTCGCCGATAGAACCACCCTCACCCTTAGTCATTATCTTCCTCCTCCTATAAAAACCATAGACCTCTACTATGTTAATCATCCACCATTCGTAACAATCGAACGAGAGGTTCGAGCTCTACAATGAGCATAGGTGACAGCTCTGAATACCTGCATTGAGCGAAGAAAGCCTCCTCATTCCAGGCATGATCCAAGTTATTTCCTCCCAAGACCCTACTGGTTTCCTGAAATCGCACCTAAGTCCTAGGCGCACGTGCCTCACGTGGTACACGTGAGTTATTTATAGGGAAGCCCCACTGGGTTTTCATATTTGCATTTATGCCCTCCAAGGGCTTTTCTGTGATAGTTTTTATTTATTTATCTTGCATTTATGTCCCTAAATATTTTATGCTATAACTTGAGCATTTGAACTCCAATTTCGATGATTTCCATTTCATAGCATTGCTTATTTGACACTATTTCTAGTGGCTTGACGTACTCAATGATATGGAATCTTATTACTGCATGTTTAATTTGATATGATGTGTTATTTGCTTAGTCATTTAAATACCATTAAATGAACTTGGAATTATTTTAATGCATTAATTGCTACATGAAATTGAGTCTATTTTCCTTTCTCAATTACTTGGTCATATAGGGGCAAATTTGTACATGTACACATATTTATATTACATTACATTTTATTGCACTCTTTTGTCTTATTTAATTTGCATAAAATCTATAAAAATGCATCATGCTTATATCATTTTGTGCATTATTTTTCTGTTAACCTTGGTAGAAAAAATAATCGCTTAGCTTAAATACTAAATATGATTAACAAATTTGATATCACGTATCCTTGTGTTCGACCTTAGTGCACTTACTAAGTATAAATTCTCCAGAATATTCAAAAGTTGTGGTTTCTTGATGGATCAATCTTGCCTTCTATGCTACGACAATTTGATAATATTAAAGAGTCAAGAATGTGATCCATCGCTTCTTTATAGACTTTGTTATCATGGACATAGATTCGCCTACACCATTACTCTAGACTCCGATTATTTTTTGTCGCCCTTTCCTTCAAACTGTCGAAGCCGTAGTTGATTATGGGTCTGAAAAGATTATGTTCCACTACTGCAGTGAAAGAGTCACAATGGACTTGATCAATGAGCCAAAGGTAGTAGAGAGCACATCTGATGAAGGGAAGTCAGAATCATCAGCAAAAGACTATGCCATTGTACATGTCAATAATCAACCATTGTCGTTGAATGACATTTTGGCACAGGAAATCCTCTCTTCAGAGGTGGAATTAAAAAGCATAGTCCATCCTTGCTCCGTTGCCAACTGGGATATAGAGTTAGATTCATTGATCAACCTATTCGAAGAAGATTCAAGTGAAACGAAACAAGATGAAGTCACTGCAGATATGTTCAGTATATTGTTATTAGAGCCAAGAGTGACAAAGGTGGACATCACCTCTTTATTTCTAGCAGATTGTGTAGTTACCAACATAGTTTCCGAAGTATCTGCAGAGCTGACTCAATAATTACTCGAATTAAAGCAGCTCCAACATGTCTAAAGTATGCTTTCCTTGCAGGTGAGCCGAATATGACTCTGATCATCATCAGCATTAGCTTGACCCTAGATTGGGAATCTCGCTTGTTCAAGGTTCTAAGAAAATCGCAAGACTCTAGGTTGGAAAATTAAAGATCTCCAAGGGATAAATCGAGCCTTGTGTTCACACCATATCTATTTGGAAGACGATTGCAAACTGTCATGCAAATTTCAGTGAAGGTTGAACCATAACCTATGGGACGTCATCATGAAAGAAATCAAGAAGTGGTGTGAAGTTGGTTTCATTTACCCTATCTCCGACTCAAAGTGGGTAAGCCTGTTGCACGTAGTTCCAAAGAAATCCAAGATCACCGTGGTTGCAAATAACAAAGAAGAGGATATTTCTAATCAAGTACAAACATCATGGCGTATTTGTGTCGATTATCAATGTCTGAATGCAACAACCAAGAAGGACCAATTTTCTTTACTATTCATTGATCAAGTGCTTGAAAGATTGGTCGGGAAAGAGTTCTTCTGCCTTTTAGATGGGTACTCTGGGTACAATCAAGTAGCAATCAGCTCTGAAGATCAAGAGAAGACTACGTCCATGTGTCCATTCAACCCCTATGTCCTTTGGATTATGCAATTCCCCTGCTACTTTCTAAAGGTGTATGTTAGCCATTTTTGCTAATATGGTCAGTAGCTTTATCGAGGTATTCATGGATGATTTCTTAGTCTATGGTGATAGTTCCAATTCTTATCTTGCACACCGAAAATGAGTGCTTCAGAAATGTTGTGAAGTTAATTTGGCGTTATCATGGGAAAAGAGTCACTTCATGGTCACTGAAGGAATTATGCTAGGCCATGTCGTTTCAAAGTGTGGTATGGAAGTCGACCTGTGAAGGTGGATGTGATTGTTAAACTTGAGCCACCTCAGGAAGTTAAGAATGTGAGGTCATTCCTTGGGCATGCTGGTTTCTATAGAAGATTCATCAAGGACTTTAGCAAGATTGTCCGACCTCTTATAGAGTTATTATGCAAGGAGACCAAATTCAGTGTTAATCAGAAGGTTCCACAATCATTTTATCAGTTGAAAGATCTTGTCACTGAAGATCCTATCCTACAATCACCTGATTAGTCTCTCCCATTCGAGATCATGATGGATGCATCCGATTTCGCAGTTGGGTTGTGTTAGGATAAAGAAGAGATAAATTACCATATGCCATTAATTAAGCCAGCAAAACATTAGATGATGCATAGAAAAAATGTATAGTTACAAAGAAAGAATTGCTGGTAGCGGTTTTCACCCTGTAGAAGTTCATATCCTATCTGTTTGGATCTAAAGTGATTGTTTATGCTGACCACTCTGCTATCCGATATTTACAGCAGAAGAAGGATGTTGGATCATGACTACTCAGATGGATCCTTCTCCTCCAATAATTTGATTTAGAAATTAGAGATAAGCTCGGAGTTCACAATGTGGTAGTAGATCATTTATCCAGAATATAATGCACAGATACTCACAAGAGCAATACACCGATCACAAAGACCTTTCCTAATGAAGCAACACTTATGTTGAATCTCTCCCATGGTATTGGATATTGTGAAGTACATTATATCTGAGGTGGTCCTGCAAGATTGTATGAGAGTCAAAAAGGATAAATTCATGTTTCATGTTTATTTTTACTAGTGGGAAGATCCATACCTCTTTAGGGAAGGAGAATATTGCATATGGCGTTTGTGTAACCCTCAGGAGGAGTACACTAATGTCCTTACGAATTGTCATAAGTTGAATCCAAAGGACACCATTTTGGAAATAGAATGACAACAAAAGTATTTTAGAGTGGCCTCTGGTGGCCCATACTATTCACGGATGCCGCATCATATGTCAAAGGCTACATAGATTGTCAGAAAATAGAAGGGACCCTCAGTTCGAAGATTCCACGCCCCTCAAATTTATTTAGATTTCTAGTGTTTTTTATGCTTGTTTCATTGATTTTATGGGCCCATTTCCCAACAGTCAAGGATATGAACACATCATTCTTATCATTGAATATGTGAGTCATTGGGTAGAAGCTATTCCTGCTCGATCTTTTGATAGTCAAACAATGTGTAAGTTTCTAAAAGACAACATCATTAGTCAAACAATCTGTCAGTTTCTGAAAGATAACATCATTTCCCGGTTAGGGATCCCAAAGATCCTCATTTCAGATGGGGGTAGCCATCTCATCAATAAAGAGGTGAAGAAATTAGTGAAGGAGTAGGTCATCGATCATCGTGTCACATCTCCTTATCATCCTCAATCTAATGGCTTGGCTGAATTATCCAACAGAGAAAGCAATACCATATTGCGTAAATTTGTTGGCCAGATAGGAAGAACTGGTCAGAACTTCTGGATTCAATTCTATGGGCATATCATAGCACCTAAAAATCTCCATTGGGTACGTCATCCTACCATCTTGTATATGGAAAGCCAAACTATCTACCGATGGAAATAATTCACAGATATCTTTGGGTAGTAAACATCTGCAATCTCGACTCACAAAAAAGGTGTTCAGAACATGAAACTTGATTTGAACAAGCTCTTGGAATTTCGATAGTACGCATACGATAACAACTTGATGTACAAGGAGAAGGTGAAACGCTGGAATGACTGGCACATCACATGAAATACTTTCGAGCATGGACAGAAAGTATTGTTATTTGGTGTGAAGTTAAAGATTTTCCCTAGAAAATTAAAGAGTAAATGGATAGGTACATTCATCGTTAGAACTGTATGTGACAATGGAAGCATTCTCATATCCCAATTGTCATCCAACGCACAACCATTTGTAGTCAATAGTCAGTTGCTGAAGTTGTATCTAGAGCATGATACATTCCATGCCATTGTTGATTCTATTCATGTCATATATGATGAATATCTCTCAGCAACTACAATCGAATTAAACAATGCCGCAAAAAATATTTTTGAGTAGTTCTCTTCTTTTCTTATTTTCTTCTTTTAATTTACTTTTCAATTCTTTCATTCTTCCATATTTCATTCATCCCATTCATATGTGTTATACTTAGGATATACTTCATCCTAAGTATAGAGGGATGAGTGTATTCAGGTTATTCTTTATTTATTCTTGTTTGTCTTCCAACTTGTTGATATTCTGTCTATACTTGGGGATATTTCATCCTAAGTATAGGGGAGGACAAGTCGAGTCATTGATTTTGTATATTCTAATCCTCGATCGTCCCCATTTTGTGTACAATCTGCTACACTTAGGATTAGTTGATTCTAAGTAAAGGGGGACGATTGACTTCTTATTCTTTGATGGGGTCGTTGCAGTATATATTATTCTATACTCAGTATGAGTTATGCCTTTATTTCTCTTCGATCACTATGAGGACATAATTAGCTCTAAGTATAGGGAGTCGTATATATGATGTATATATTTTAGCCATAACTCGTACTTTCATATTTTTAATAATATGGCTGATAAAAATAATGGGTATACAATTTAAACACATATTAATTCTTTGTAAATATGAATAATAAATTGGTTTAAATTTTGTAAAATTATTTGAAAAATGGTTGTAAAATATCTTGAAAAATCTTTTGAAATCGTTTGAAAAACCTTCGTAAAATGTTTTCAAACCTTTCTAAAGATCTTTGTGAAAATTTCTTTTAATTGTTTGAATCAAATGTTTGGAAAATTACTTTGCAAATAATTTGGAAAAATGGTTGTGAACTACTTTGAGAAATCTGTAGATACCTTTGAAAAATCTTTTGCAAAATGATTTTCAAACTTTGTAAATGTCTGTAAATTATTTATAAGAATTATCTTAAAAATAAAGTTTTTCAAATTGTTTCTAAAAGCATTTTCAAAATTAGTTTGAGAACCTTGTATATAATTGTGATAAATAACAACTCGAATAAAATTCTTTATATATATGTAACCCTTATATATAAAGCATGTGAATAACAACAAACACATAACTTGTGTACACATCCCTTTATAAATACACACTCACTTCTGTGTAAATACATGCAAATATGTTCAATCACTAACATTTATTAAAAATCCCTAAAAATTCAAAATGAAAAATGTTTTCAAAACAACATAAAAGTTTGCAAAAGTTTTTGAAAATCCCGTAAAAAGCTCATACTCATAAAATTTCATAAAAATATTTTCTTGCATTGCATTGCATACGAATTTTTCAGAATGATGATGGCAATTGAACAAGTCTAAAAATTGGAGCTTGGACTAGACCTTAGTCCACTTAATTTCAGATGAACCTGTTGAGGACTTGAATTGGGATGCTTCATGTCACTTCTACAAAATTCTTTAGATTCCATGAGATTGTGTTCATGAGTTGATTCAATGTTTCTAACTAGAACCTTTCATGTCATCTGTACGACTCTTAGGATAATGCTTGACTTGAGACCTCACACTCAACACATAGCTCAACCAAGATGGATTGTTGAGATATCTTGGGGTCTAAGTCAGGATGATGCTAGGTCGCTTTGTAAGAACCATTCTTGGGGATTACCGAAATCGATACTTCAACCCACTTTTCCTCTGGTAGCATGGACACCTAACAACCTGAGAATGGATTGAAATAAAGATTTGGATGAGGAATGGTATGCTGGCACAATTTTTCTAAGACACCTATACATGGGTGGAACAAAAGATTCTATATCTGTCAGGGAAAAGAAGAATGCAGAACAATGCCAAATAAAGAAATATCCAAAAATAAGCCAATACCAAAAAACTCCAAAACTTTTGAGCTTCCAGAAAAGGCTTGCATCTTGGTGGAGACTTAGTTACATTGACTAAGATTCAAAAGAAAATGCGACTGCACCAGTCTATTTCCACTTCTTTTCTCTTTCTTATAGCTTCCCCCTCCTTCGTTGTGTACAAGCACGTACATGAACTCAGAAGGAAATATCCATCTCCCTGAGAAAGAGTTACTAGAGGAGGAGACCACTTGATAGTTCATCAATTTATTTGGGAATATCTAACACAGTTCACACACATGGTGCCTATCATGTCAAGGTGACGAGAGTATACATATGAAACAACTATTCTAACTGCGCTATTAGAATGAACTGAATAGGGAACATGGAACCTAAGGGTTGTTGAGTCACATTTCCTAACCTAAATGAGGGCTCGAACAAACTAACAATCTAAGGGTCTTAAGTATGTTCCAAACTTTGATTTTGTAAAGATAAGTTTAAAATTAATAATAATTCTACCTTTGTTTATTTTCCTTTTCTTTAATTTTCTTTTTTGCATCATTTATCTTATCATAAGTGTTTACTAGGGAGTAGCAAAGGCAAGTATAGGGGGTAATGAATCTCCATTTTATCATCTTTATTCATTTATTTGGGCCTTAAATCCCTAGTTAAATACATGTAAATAACATTAATGTGCACAAAATAACATTCATTATTGAACCTATAAAAATTTTGTATAAATAGACGTATCTAATTACAAAATAAAAGAATAAAAGAAAAGAAAAGATATGAAATGAAGTATTAAAGATATTAATGACCTTAGACCTTGAGACCAAGTAAATATTGATTTGGTCGACCATGAATAAAGTAGGGGGAAATAGTGCCAATAAATACACACATACCTTAATTTTATTAATTGCATATAACCCATTTTCACCTATTTTTTTATTTTATGCATCTCAAATAATAATATGTTCTACATGAAACTTTGTACATAAAAATATATTGAAAATTATAAAATTTATTGTAAAGAAAATAATCTTGAGTGTGACTGGGCCACATAGATGAAAAAACCGCAAACTAAACTTCACCGACCAATATCTTCTCCATACAATCTCAAAATTCATCAAAATCTCTTGTATTGTTCTTAAAATTAAATTATCTATCCAACAAAGGTAGTTTCAATAAAAATGAAGTTAAGATGCAAAATCCAGATTTATGTGATCTCATTGTATTATATAACTGCATATTTTATTCATTTTATTTATTATTTATATTTTTACTCTTCTTAGATATTTAAATAATCATAAATATTATTTTGAACATATTAAAATGTAAATAAAATAAAATTATTAAAATATACTTAAAATGTAGTAAATATATAAGTATACTATACCTATAATGTATATACCTATAATTATTTTAAGTATGCTAATAACACCATAAAAATAAAAAAATATGTAAATATGTATCTAAATATATTATAAATATATAAAATATGTACGTATATAGTACAATTTAAATACAAATTAAAAATAAAATACTTTAAATATAGGTAAATATACCTATATATAAATGTAAAAATTAATGCTTAAGAAGTAAGGTTGTTAAAATAAATAACAAATATACCTAAAATAAAGCATAAATTAGAAAATATTTTTTATATTTTGACTTTTTGTTAAATAAATATGTAGCTATATTATTTCGAATTCTTTTATTTTTACATTTTCTATTTTGTCTATATTCGACCGACGTGGCCCAATGGGAGCGCATGGACCATTGACCCCCGGTCAACTGTCCGGTCTCCCCCAACCTTTGTTAGAGCACACCTTCTCACCTACCCCCTCTCTTCTCCATTTTATCATCGATGATCCAATGCTCGAGGAACCTCTTCTCCTTCACCAAACTTGTTCGCCTTACTCCCCTCCATCACTCCTTGCTCTGATCACCCTTGAACATACACTCCATCGCTTGCATTCTTATGACTTTTGGAGCACCTCCACCTATGTATAAATAAAACCATTCCCCTCCATTCTGAGTTGTGGTTATTCTTCTTCCTCCGTAACCCCAATAGGAACCCTTGGTAGAGCTCTTAGTGACAGCAGGCAGGTGTAGATAAGGAGGATGAAGTGGTCCACCATTGTTAGAGCTTGTCTCCGGCGAGGTCTCTGCTCCTTGTGTAAAAGCCAGGTTGAAGATGATTTACCTTCTTTCTAATGTAGTTTCTTTTCCTCCATTTCATTCCTATCTTTATTTCATGCATTCGATTCAAGTCGTAGATTAAATCCTTAAATTTAAGGTACGCAGGAGCTTTTACGTTTCGACAAATGTTCAATGTGTATCACATGTGCCTTGACCCGCTTTAGCCTCCATCTCCATCCTCTTCACTTTCTCCATTGAACATCCCATCTTTCCACTAATGATCTCGCTCAGATCAAGGATCTCGAGTTCCATCCTCCGCCTACTCGCTGGAGCTCTCTACTCCATACACTACTTCGTTGTTCAGCTTCAACTTAGGGTTGAGAGCATAGATCCCAAGCCCATGATTCTTTTTGTATAGAAATGAACCTGAAGACTTTCTAGGTCCCTATCTTGGGAGTTGGACTCATTTGAGGGTCCCATACAAGAGCAGAAGCCTTCTAGGAAGGTGTAATGCTGATCAAAACCAAGGATGATGGTCTGAGCTTAGAGAAATCAAATATCAAAGCGAGCCTAGGGGTTTGATCTTCTGTGTTCTTCTAGCACCCTCAAATGTTATTAGATCCAAAAATTGTCCTAGAGCTAATCTGGGCTATTGATTGAAGATGAACTACTGTGTCACCTCAACTGCTCGATCAGGATAAGTGGACTGATAAGGCGCTCTTTACGCTACTCGATCATGCCTTTTTGTAGGTAAATATCAAGGACCCCTCCATTTTTTTTATTTTCATTATAATCCTATAAATATTAATTATACTATAAAATTTTATGTAAACTACAGCTAAGGGCCTACACTTCTTAATATTTGCAACTAGGTCCTCCCGCCTCATGTATTACAACATTCGAGGCCTTGTAAAAATTACCACCATGCTCCTATATTTTAAAGGACTTTTTCTTAAATGGATTAAATGTTCCGTTAACTTGTAAATAGGTCCCTGCTAGTGTGAGATTTTTATATCGTACATTTTATTTTTATTAAATATTTTTATTACTCCAAAAATTACAGGAAAATTAATTGAAGTGCTTGCTACTATGCCGATTGACATATATTCTTCGCATGCATTTTTAGTTAATTTTCCTATTTATTAAAAATACAAAAAGCAAGTTTTTAATCCTCGTTTGATTATTAAATCCCAAAAATAACAAACTTTTCTAAAAATTCCAAAAAGATAATATTAGGCTTATGATTATATATTCTACCTAAATCAAAAAACCACTAAAAATATAAAACAAAAAACTTAAAAATGATAAAACCTTAAATATGATAAAAATCAATAAAAAATCATTAAAAATCCAAAAATGTTATTTTCTATCATATTTTCTGATTACATCTAGTATAGATTGAAAATAGTTTTGATAATTTTGGACACAATTATCTATTTTAGAAACCCAAAACAATTTAGCTATATTATCTAGTTCACTGTTTTTGCAATTTTTGATCATTTAAAAATAGATAAAAATTAGCAAAAATCCTATGAAAATTGCCAAAAATAAAGAAAAATATTAAAAAAAATAAAAATATTGTATTTACTATATTTGTAAATATTTATCCATTTTTAAAAGGGATTTTTACCCGGCAGACCCTATAAACTATGCCAATCACCTCCACGACCTTTGAAATAACCTAATCCCCCCCTCAACCCCGTAAACTTGCCAACTCTTACTCCATGAACCCTCCGGGTAATATGTATTAAGCCCTTGGGGGTTCTATGGGTAATTTGCAGGGTCGATGGAGTAATGACATTGTGCGAAAGGTCGTAGAGGCATTTTAAAACGTTTATAGGGTATGCTGGGTAAAAATCCCTTTTTAAAAATATATTACTTTATATCTACTATTCACTCTGCATATTACTTATATAGTAGATATTTCCATCACTATCTTATTAAATTATATATTATATTTTAAAAACAAAAAGAAATTAAAAATTGTGAAATTAAAAATAAAAGAAAATTATAAAATTATAAAAAATATAAAATACTTAAAAATCCACAAAAAATATATGTAAAAACCCATAAAAATATAAAAATGATCAAAAATACAAAATTTGTTATTATTTTTTATTATTAGTTATACCTATCCTTCGTTGTTCTCAGTGGTTTGACCCCAACTACTTGTCTACTATACACACATTTTGTAGGGTATAATAAATTTCATCTCACTTAGTTTTCATTGCACATATTATTAGTAAGTTGACTGTTTACTAATTCGCATTGAGTTACGTGTTGGGAGCATAAAGAGGGCCAATATAGCGATTGTCGGATCTGATATGCGCTCCTTTAAGGACATACATTAGGATCGTCTAATCAAGTGTTGAAGAAGTTTTCGTGAGGGTCTAAAATATCCTCACTAATAAAAGCGAAGAACAAATGTCATTGAGGCGACCGCTCACTAAACTTCGTTCAGACAACAATTAACCCACAATATAAATCAAGCAATAAAAGAAAAAAATAATTGCGGAATTAAATTTATTATAACTCTATAATGGATTCGTATAGGTGTAAGTATGTAGAGTGTCAAAAACAGGGAACAAACTAGATAGATCGGGCAAGAAATGCACAAAATTTGTGTTCCTCTTATCTTTTGATTTTACATTTTTTATGGATTTTTAATTTAGATATTTTCTATTGTTTTTTACATTTTTTTAAATTATATTTTATTTTTATATTTTCTGATTTTAATTTCTTTTTTCCTTTTTAAATATATAATTGAGAATATAGAATGCTATATATACAATACAAGGTAATATATTTATAAGAGCAACTAAAAATAAATAAAAATTATAGACTTAAATATTTTTTGGTTGTAAATAATTTTTTTATAATTTTATGATTTTTAGATATTTTTACTATTTTTTATGGATATTTTAAGTCAAAAATATCCTAAATCAAGGATTAGATAAATAGGCCGAATTATTTTGGAAATTAAAAATAGGAAATAAAGTCAAAATTTTCCAAAAATATTTTTATTTGATAATAAATAATATCAAGAAAATTATAAAATATAAATGACTATTTTTGGTGTTTTAGGGATTTTTTAGATTTTTATAAAGGATTTAGGAGCTTTTTAATTTTTATGCATTTCCTTTTTCTATTTTTAGGGATTTTGGGTTTTGAGTCTCAACATACTAAAATAAACAAACTATATTTTATGGGAATTTTTCAAAAAGGTTTTATATTTTTGGGTATTTTTAAAACTAAATAGGGACTTTTGTTCTCTCTTTGATTTTTATAAAATGGGAAAATGTCCTAAATTGCAAATTAAAAATGTGCGTGAAAGTATGTGCAAGCAGTAACTTAAACCTTTTTGTAGATTTTTTTGGAGCACATATACTATTTTTAATAAATGGAAAATATGCACAGAAATTAATATCATGGAAAGGGCATTTGTGCAATTAAAATAAAGTGTGAGGTTATTCTTGCAAAATATCCAAAAAAATTATAACTACAGATAAAAGTTTGTGTATTAAATACAAATAAACCCGTAAGGGCCTTAGTGCAAAATGTCACCTCAAGTGGTGGGACGACAAGTGAGGTGACGTGACTAGGACCAAAGGAAAATTATAATAAAGTCCATGGGGTCTCTTGCAGTTTTGACACCAAATATTACGCAATTTAAAAAATTTATTTGACCGAAAAATAAAGTGACAAAAAGGAGGGGGAAGATATGCAAAATACCCCCAAAGTGCATATGGGTAGGCGCTAGGATTACTTCACCTGACATGCGTCACTACCATGCCGCATGATTCTGGTTCGCACTTGGATGTCTGGGAATAGATCCCAATCTGAGATCTACCGTTGATGCCACTCCTGATCGGACGTTAGCTGTACCTCATGAAGAATACAACAAGATCCAACGACGTTGGTTGGCGGTGAAGGAACTGACTATGAACCCGTGCATGGAGAGTTTTACTTTGGCGTTGTGTGCTCCTCCGACTATTTGGTGCTTAGCTGATGATGTCATGACATTGCTGCAATTCTCCCGAGGCTCCAGCTGGTGTCCAAAATGTCTAGGGGCTACTGATTGTGCCCCTGGATCTCTAGGTAGTCCGGCTGACCTGGAATGTACTACTTTGACAAAATCTGGGGTTTAGATGCCCACTTTCATGTCTTAAAAAATAGTAGAAAGCACAACAGCACAAAGGAGTAGAGACCTGGCTATTATTGGTGAGTGGTTTGCGTGAAATGGAGTGGTTAGAGGTCAAGAGCTCCGGTGAGTGCTTAAGTCCTAATATAGTCTAAACCAATAGTCAAATGATGAAATAAAATGCTAAAACCAAACCTAAGAGCAACATATAACTAGAAAGCAACAAAAGAAAGACCTCTAGCTTCTGGAGCTGCAAGGTGAACCTCTACGACAAGCCTCGATGGAGATGGTGAGAAACCACCTCTGCACCACTTTCCTTGCCATAAGTACGCCCGTTCGAGCTTCCTATCACGTTGCTCTAGACCTAAGGCACAAGCTGAGGTAAGAAAATGGTACTAAGGGGAACCAAGGAGCAAAAATGGCGAAGAGCGCATTATGTACATGCTGATGAAGATGGTGCAAAGATTGAGGTGTAATGGCCAAATCGATGAAGCTCGAACCTTGGAGAGAGGATGGCGAGAATCAAGGATGAATAGAGAAGAGATCTTATGAAGAGATCGATCCTTATCAATCCATGTATCATGAGATAGAAATCGATAAGGAGGGGTTCGTCAGGTCTGACAAAGGCTAGGGATAGGTCAGAAGAGGTGACCTAGGTCAACCAACGGCTCAATCTGGTTGGTCCACCTAGACCATCCAGGAAAAACCAACCCATAAAATAATTATTAATTCAATATTAAGTAATAGATGATTTTATTAATTTGAATTTATCAAATAAGAAATGTTTATTATTTTATATAGTATTTTATTAAGATTTTTATTTATTTTATGGGCTTAATAATTACAAATTACTTTTTAAGGGTGTATATAGAGGTATATTTACATATGCTTTGTATCTCTTATTTTTATTTTGTATTTTTGATTTTATTATATTATTTTCTTATTTTATAAAATTATAATATATTTTTTTACTCATAAATATATTTTATTATATTTTTATAATATATTATGTACACTTAAATAAATATAGGTATTCAATATATAGGTATTTCATCTAGTATTTATATAACCAATTTTAATTTTGTATTGTATTTATGATTTTCTTCTATTCTAAATATGTACTTATATTATAAATAATATTTACAAATTTATAAAAATATAAAAATATTAAAGATTAAAGAAAATGAATATTTTAGATAAGTATACTATACAATAGGGGTCCAAAACCTTAATTTCATTCCTTATCTCCAAATTAGATGAAACCACCTTCATTAAATAGCTTATTAAAATTGTATATAATTAATGATGATTTTTATAAATTTTGAGTTTTTATTGAGGAGATATGGGTCTAGAAAGTTTGGGTTTTGACTTTTTAGTTAGAGTATAAAAAGTACACTAGATATTATTTTTGTATAAAATTAATTTTACATTTTTCTCTATATTATTATCTCCAATATAAAGTAAAAAGTTCCTTTATTTGAGGTATAGATAAAATAAAATAAAATAGGTCCCAAAAATGGATTATTGATGAATAAAAGAATGTGGATTTTATTCTATTTGTGACCCTTATCTCACCCTACTTTATTCCTTGTCGACCCAGTCATCAAGATGCCTAGGTCTCGGGGTTTAGGGTCATAAAATACCTTCGGTATTTTATTCTTTTTCTTTTCTTTATTCTATAATTTTGGCATTAAAAACAATATTTTACATACAATAAATAGAATAATTGTTGAATGCTATTTTGTACAAAATAATGTTATTTACATGCATTAACTAGGGTTTTTAAGGCCAAAATGATAGAATAAAGGTGATGAATTGGAGATTCATCACCCCCTATATTTACCTTTGCTAGTCCCTAGCAAACACTTATACAATAAGTGCAGAAACTAAAACAAAGAAAAGAAAAAAAAGAAAGTGGATTGATTTTAATTCTTAAACTTGTCTTCAAAGTTGGAGCTTAAATCAGACCTTTGGATTTTTAGTGCGGTTAAAACCTTATTGGGATTCAGATTTGAAAGACAACATCCTTCGAGAATCCCAAAACTCTGCTCAAGTCTCCTCAATAGCCATGTCAGAATACTTCAACTCATGCGCAAACCCCTATGACTATGAATCTATCTTGGACAATGTGTGAGATATGTAATTCTCCAATCCAACAACTCTTTCTTCAAGAAGCGGGGTATTCCCTTATAAGTTCAATTGACAACCAGCTCAAGAAGAAGAGGTGGAGAGAAGAATGGACGGTAGCTAGTGTAGCTACCTATCCTAGGATGCTTGACCAGTGTAGCCAAGTCACCCCACTGTAGGCTCGCAAACATATGACTTGAAGCTCATGTACGCTTATTGACTATACACATATGTACACTCCGACAGACATTTTATTTTTAAACAGGCTTGTCTGCTTTTTTTTAGTTTTTGATTTTGCATTTTTTTTGAAATACTATATACAACATCATTTACTTAAGGACTTTTTCTTCTTGAGATGGTAGACTATCCCTCTTTTGAAGCATTATTGCAACCCCACAACTTTTGTCTTTAGACCTCACCACCATTGGATCGGATTGGGGTACAATGACCACAAATGTTTGACTATTGATGTTTCCATTGGCTTGTGTCTCATGTTGACAGATCCAGCCCTGTACCACTTCGACTGAGGTGAGCAAGATGAAAAGTATAGGTGTACAAGCTAGGTCATTATCAATAAGAGTCGTGTGTGTGCTCCTAAGTACTCTACTTAGGCAATCAAAACAACACTGAACCAAGTCTCGTGATCTCAAAGAATTAAATCAACTAGACCTGAAGTACATCAATTCCAGTTCTTATAAGGTTCCTATGATTACGTATTTTTAAGGTCCAACCAAGCTTCAATCTTCGGATTTTACTTAGAGTTATTCATTTATTAAATTCAATCCAAAAATTGCAAATGCTATGCACAATGCAGAAAAAAATTTGTGATGTAATTTTCAAAATTTGATTTTTTAATTTTAAAAATATTTTGTAAATTTTTATGCAATTTTCAAAAAGATTTTGAAAATGTTTTTGGGATTTTTGATTTTGCAAATTTTTAGGGATTTTTCAAAACAAAATATTTTTGGAAGAAAAGATAGGTATAAATATTTACACAGGGATGCATCTTATATTTACAAGAGTTTGATTTTTATGAATCTACATGTTTATACAAGTTTTATAAGGGATTTTTATTACATACTCAATTCACAAAAAAAATTTGAAAAGAATTTTGAAAGCATTTTGCAAACTTTATTTTTCAAACTAGTTTGATAAATAATTTTACAAACATTTTACATAATTTGAAAATCATTTTACAAAGATTTTCCAGAAGGTATGTATAGATTTTTCAAACTAATTTTGCAATCATTTTTATAAATCATTTGTAAATAGATTTTCAAAAGAGTTTATTTCACACAAAGAAAAGGAATTTCCACAAACAAAAATACTTTTACAAAGGTTGAAAACATTTAACAAAACATTTTCAAAATTATTTTCAAATAATTTTTCAAAAAGATTTTTTAAACCATTTTCAAATATTTTGCAAAAAATATTTTTAACATGATTTATCAATCAATATATACAAAGAATTGGGTATTTATGTGTATTAATTTTTAACAGTTAGCCATATTATTAAAAATATGAAAGTACGAGTTATGGTTGAAGTATATACGAAGTATATATGACCCACTATACTTAGCATGATCTATGTCCACACATATCGAGAAAAAAAGAAGACGACATTACTCGTACTGAGTATAAACAAGACTAAAAAATAACGAATAAATGAAAGAAGGAAGAAATGAATGAGAAGTCGATTGTCCCCCCTATACTTAGGATTAACTAATCCTATGTATAGCAGATTGTACACAAGGCAGAGAGGGTCAATGGTCGGAATGAACAGATCACACTCAGACTGTCATCCCATGTACTTAGGGTAAGATATCCCTAAGTATAAACAAGAAATGAAGACATTGGAGGGAACAAACAAATGGAAACTTGGGGTGCATGATAATTCTACGATTCTCTTTCTTTATTCTTTTATTTTAGCTTTATCTTATAGCAAAAAAATCTGTGGATTGGTGTAAAAATAATAACTTATCATTATGCATGTCTTTATTAATAATGCATAATTAACACATATTTTCTAAAAATAAAAGAATAAAGAGAAAAGAAAAAGAAAGAGGAGTTATTTAGAACAAATACCGACTGACATAAATTCCAAAGAGAAGGTCAAGTCTTGACCTGATCGACAAGAAATAAGTAGAGAGAGATAGGGTACAGTTTATATTGTACAAAACACCTATACCTACAAATAAATATTTATTTTACACTTTCCCACACTTTGTATATACCCTTAATAATAAAATAAAAATAAATTAAAAATAAGAAAACACAAAATAAATAAAAAAATAAAATCCACAATCCATAGCGACAAGTGTGTGTATAGTACACAAGATTTATTTATACATTTATGTAAATTATAAAAAACAAATAAAAATCTTTTTATAGTCCTCAAATTATTTTGTAAATAAAAAAATATAAAACATATTATTTATAAAAAATAATAACATAAAAATACATGAATATAATATATAGGTATAATATACATGTACATAATACTTTATACTGTATATACCATAATATATTAGTTACTATAAATAAATAAAAATCATAGAAAAATAGTTTATAAAATAATAAACATTTTTTATTTTATTCATTTTTATTTTAAAATCATTTATTATTTTGTATGTAATTATCCTTATTTATCTCCATGTTTTGTCTTTTAGCCTATTCTGTTCGTTTCCTCGATCGCTTCTGATTGGACCACCTCAGCTTTGTTGACCAAGGTCAATTGGTCCCCCCATTGCCTTTTCTCTTCGGATTGGGTTTTGCTTCGATTTCTCCCAATTTTGCTGAACCGATCTAATCGAATCCCTCCTTACTCTTTCGCTCTGATTGAAGGATGCAGATCCCTGATCCATGCCCGACACTAATCTTAGGGATACATATTGGTTCACGTTCCCTCATCCAATCCTTCTCGAACCTGGAGGCCTATGAGAATCCCTTTGCCCCCCTCCTTTTCTGTCATCTTTAGCTGATCCACTATTCTGTTGCGCCCAACCCCCTTTCCCAAAGTGACAAACGTGTGATGGAGGTTGCATGTAGTGTTTGGAGATGAGCATGCCCTTTGTCCGACGACACTCTTGTCGTGCTCCACCGCAAGGAGCTCAGTCTCTGGCTGCGCCATCCATTGAGGCCTTCACCCCAAAAAACCTCCATCTCCAGCCCAGGAGACAACATACACTCGTAGTGATTTAATATCGTATTATTTAGATCTAGGTGAATCGACGAAATCCTCTTAGATACAAAGAAATTGAAATTCTGTTGAGGAAAAATACAGAAGAGAGACAAAAAGAATCCATTCGATTCAGATTGTAGAATAATCTATTTACCACCCTTCCTTTCGTATTCCTTTTTAGGAGTTAAAAAATACTATGATGGTTCTGTTGCTTTATATATTTATCTTATACGTGATTTAACAATCCCAAGGTGTTTTTTGATCTGATCAAAATAAGAAAAAGAAAGATCTTGTTTCATCTTCTTACTCTTTCTTTTAATAGCGAAAAGAAACTTTTAGTGTGTAAGAAAAATGGTTTGTTACGCTGAAAGGGTTCTCTGACACATAATACCAAAATAATAAGACCAAATCCAGAAATAACCCTTGTTTCATACTACTATTTCGATACTTAATCTTATGTTACGAAAAAACAAAAAAAAGATTTGTTTGTATCGAATTTAAAGTGCCATGCTATTATTACTTATTATTCATATTCAATATTACGAAGGCATAGTCTTTTTTCTTAAATAAAACAAAAAACTCATTGGCGCCAAGCGTGAGGGAATGCTAAAAGTTTGGTAATTTCCCCCTACCAGAATGAAAGATGCCATTCCTCTCCTTCACTCTGACCAACGTACGCCTCACATGACTCGTATCTCACTTCTCCATCTCATTGTGCAGCCTCCCCATTGACTCAACCATCATGTTGGGTTGAATCATAGGTTGATTCCATCACCGATCGCTAGACCTGACCCATCCACCACCCCCTTACACTTATTCGATGCTATAACCCTTCACCGGAGCTCTCTCTCCAAGCCAACATTTCCTCTTGTAGGACCATGACTCAAGACCTCCTTCCAGGAGATACTTCGCACCTACATCTCGTTTAGTATGCTCCAGGACCTCCACACATCTCCAGGGCTCTTCTCGAGGTCCTTTATCCTTAGGAGCATCCTAGCCGCTGTGGACCGTACACAACCATCTTTCGCCCATCCGAGCAGCTCTCAGAGATGCCTGAATCATACATTGACGCCGATAGTAACTCGTTGGAGGCGAGTTCTTTGCATGCTCATCCAGACGTCCTCCCCATCGTTGGATCTGATCCCCTCCCAGTTTTAATCTCCACCCTTCACTCTCGAGGTGCCCGGATCGTTGGATCCATCTGAGGACTGCACCTGCTCCGTTCATTGCCGTAGGGGTACCCTCTGATCCTGACCATCCATCATAAGTGGAGTGCTCAAAACCATTGATTAGTGTGTGATAAAGGGTAAATTCCGTATTTGGCCCCTTTCTATTTTGCATTTTTTCCTAGTCTTGTAAATATATGTTGTAGTGTACATTATCTTGGATATTTTGCACTTAGGACCTTACACTTGGTTTAATTGCAGCTTAGTCCAGTTGAGTTAAACTCACTTGTGTCAATACGTGCTTTCATTGTTTATTTGCAGTTTTTATCCTGACATTTATAATGGTTAATGACTGAATTTAAATTTGCTTGTAATTACAAGTATACCCCTGTGAGTGTGGACTACGTGCAACGCACGCTTTTTTACGGAGTAATTGCACAAGGGCCCCCATACTGACATTAATTGTTACGATTTGGCCCTAAGAACTTAATTTCTTTGCGAAAAGGTCCTTGTGAGTTGTTTTTAACTACATGTCTATTATTTAATGCAATAACTACTAAATAAACTCCAAATATTATCTAAAAACTACATGTAGTCCCTGATTGCATCCCCTAGTTCGACCTTGGGCTTGCCCAAGTTAAAAAAATTGTCCGCTTTTGTTTAATTGAAAAAAAATAATTAAGTGGTTTTTGATCAATCCAATTTTTCTCGACTACAATGAAACTCGAACATTAATTCGATATTATTAACAGGGCAATTTCAGGGTTTATCATCATTATTGTTTAGCATTCTTTTCGGTCCACTATGTCCAACATGAGTTATCTTATTTCATCGCTCTTTGATCACTATGAGGACATCTTTCCAGCTAAGTATAGGGGGTGTCATATATATTGTATATATATACTTTAGCCATAACTCGGACTTTGTGTGTGTTAATAATATGGCTCAATATCACAATAATTTAAAAAAAATTCTCTTGTAAATATTTAAAATACCTCTGTAAAAAATATTTTTGCAAAATTATTTTGATTTTTTTGTAAATGTTTTGTATCAAAATTATGTAGATTGTATAAAATTTTGAAAATAAATGCTTGCAAAACTCTTTGTAAACATTTTATAAAAATATTTTGCAAAGAATTTCTACATTTGAAAATTTAAAAAAAAATCCATAAAAAACTTGCATATTTTTGAAAAACTTTCCACAAAAATAGTTTTGAACATTTTTTTATGTATATTCTTCCAAATCATGGTTGACATTTAAGCTAGTCAGGAATTAAATTGAAGAATGGAGCTTGGTTGTGAACTTATTCCACTTAACTTCAGAGGAACCTTATAAGATTTGGGGTTAAGACTTTTCAGGTCCATAGCGACTTAATTCTTTGAGTACACTAGGCTATGATCACTTGTCATCTTGACGAGCCTAAGTAGAACACATAACAACACATGCATGACTGTCATAGACAATGGCTTGACTTGGACACGCACCTTACATGTAGCTCAACACGGATGAGGTGATGAGGAGGCAAAATAGTTTGGCTTGGAGTAGCACACGAGGGTAGTACAACTAGCAGGAACCTCTCGTCCTCCTCTAGGGAGCGGAAGTGCACCTCAACCTGGTCTATTCGCATTGAGGTCTAAAGATGGGAGGCTATGGGTTGCAATAAAGCTTCAAAAGAGGGATAGTCTATTGGCTCAAGAAGAAAATCTCCTTATGTACATGATACACTGTGTAAATACGTTGTATATATGCACACAAAACTCCAAAAAGGGGTCAGGCCTGATTGAAAATAAAATGCCTGCCGGAGTGTATATAGTAAATAAGCAAAGATTATGTATTCCACTGTCTCATCTTATGGAAGCTTGCAGCTTGAGACTTGGCTACACTGGTCAATCTCCAAAGGATACGTGGCTACATTGGTCACGGTCCATTATCTTCTTTCCCCTCTTCTTGAGATGGTTGTACTTGAATTTAGAAGGGAATACCCCTCTCCTCGAGGAAAGAGTGGCTAGATTGGGGGATTAGAGTTACCTTGTTGAGGGAGGCTATTTCTTTGCCATTTTTGAGGTGGGAGCTATATATCACTTACACAGTACAAGTAAAAATTCATAGTCATTAGATTTTGCGTATGTAGACTTGTTTTAACCTAGTTGTTGAGGAGACCTAACCATAAAACTGTTGAACTTGAAGGTTGTTGAATCTTAAACCCGTTTCCAAATAAGGTTCTGCCAAACTAACAATCCAAAGGTCTGACCGAGCTCTGTACTTTAATTTAATGAAGATAAGTTTAATAATAAGCTTTGACTCTTCCTTTCTTTTTCTTGTCTTCACTTCTTTTTCAAATAAGTGTTTGCTAAGGGACTAGCTAAGGTAAAATATAGGGGGATGATGAATCTACGATTCTCATTCTTTATTCTTTTACTTTAGCATTATCAGCAAAAACATCTATGGATTGGTGTAAAAAATAACTTATCATTATGCATGTCTATGTTAAATATTGCATAATTAACACTGATTTTCCAAAAATAATAGAATAAAGAGAAAATAAAAAGAAAGATGGAGTTATTTAGAATAAATACTGATTGACCCAAATTCCAAAGAGAAGGTCAAGTATTGACCTGATCGACAAGAAATAAGTAGAGAGAGATAGGGTACATTGTATATTATACATAACACATATACCTACAAATAAATATTTATTTTACACTTTCCCACACTTTGTATATACCGTTAATAATAAAATAAAAATAAAAATAAAAATAATAAAACACAAAATAAATGAAAAAAAATAAAATCCACAATTTATTGTACAAAGCCACAAGTGTGTGTATAGTATACAAGATTTATTTATGGATTTATGTAAATTATAAAAATCAAATAAAAATCTTTTTATAGTCCTGATGAATCCACATTTCATCATCTTTATTCTATCATTTTGGCACCAAAAACCCTAGCAAATACCTGTAAATAGCATTAAAATCATCATCTTAGCATTCATGCATGTGCATCTAAACAGTGTATAAATTACTGTAATTAAGGCCAAAATTATAGAATAAATAAAGAAAAGAAAAAGAATAAAATATTGTAAATATTTTATGACCCGAAACCCCGAGACCTAGGCATCTTGATGAATAGGTCGACAAGGAATAAAGTAGGGGGAGATAAGGTCAGAAATACAGATAAAATACCTATACTCTCTATTCATTCTTTATTCATTTTGGGACCTATTTTTGGTTCCACTTTTTATACATCAAATAAAGAAACTTTGTACATGAAAGTTGTAGATAAATTAATAAAGAAAAATATAAAATTGATTTCACAGAAAAATAATGTAAAGATAAAAAGTTATGGTCTGAATAAGAATCCAAAATCCCAACTTCACAGACCCGTATCTTACAACTGACAACTCCAAATGCAGAGTACTCACCTTTAATTGTATATAGAATAAAATAATCTATCCAATGGTGGTGGCTTCGCATTTGGCGGAGCTACGGTTTGAAAGTTGAGTTTTGGACCCCTATTGTATATCTATACTGAATAAAACATTCAATTTATTCTTTATTCATTATTTATTCATTTTTATATTTTTATAATTATGTAAATATTTCTTGTAATATATATGTATACTAAAATCAGAATAAAATGCAAAGAAAATACAAAAATAAAAATGCTTGTATAAAGGATACATAGGTATACTGCCTATACATATACCTGTACAAAACATTCTTATAATTTATTAATTATATATAATAAATCAGAAAAATAAAATAAAAATATATTTATGTGTATAAAAGTATTTTATAATTTTAGAAAATAAGAAACAAAAATAATAAAATTTAAATATACAAAATAAAAATAACAAAATGCAATATGTAGGTATTATACCTATATAAGGTTAAAAAGGTAACTTGTAAAAATATACGTCATAAAAATAAATAAAAATCAGAATAAAATACTACATAAAATTTTAAGCATTTTTCATTTTATAACTTTTAATTAATTCGGTCTTTTTCTATTTTTTTATTGATTTTATAAATCATTTACCAGGGTTTTTCCTGGTTGGTCCACGTGGACCAACCAGGTGCAAACCCTAGTTGACCTCGGTCAACTAGGTGTCCTAGGCCCCTGTAGCCCCTGGCAGCCTCGTTTTTGACCCGCATTTGCGGATTTTTCGAGGAGTCAACTTTCACCCTTTCGCGATAACATCTTCTGCAAAGTTCTCCACCTACCATCCCTCTTGCCCGCCAGGTGATTGCATCGGATTATGGATCACTGTGGCACAAGATTTCTTTTGATCTTTGGACCCCTGTCACCTCGGGTCAAACCACTTAAAACCAACCCCTCACCTTTCGATTCGAATTCGAACACCTTCGGTCCACCCCCTCGCGCCTACTCCGAGCTCCAGCGCTTCCTGGAGGTGACAGCTCCACCGCGAAGCCTTCAGCCAAGGCAGCCGAGGTCGGAGGCGCTTCCACCACCTCCCGCAAAGTCGCCGGTCGAGGTACCCTTCTTCCCTCTGGCCCCGGCCATCGAGGGCTCAACCCGCTCATTTCTTTGCGTCATTTTACTCCTGTTAGCCTAAGGTTCGAAAACCCCCAAAAAATTCGAAGTTCAATCGATCCAATCGCCGAATCAAGCACCTTGGCCGGAGCGCACCTCCGGCTGTGCATCTCCATCTCGATCCAAGCATTCCCGAGACCATCCAAGGGTCCAGGCACTTTGCCCTAGACCCTTTGACCATTTTTGCAGGTCAAAGCCCAAGTAAAGACGCCTGGAGGCGAGTTTTGAAGCTCGCCGGAGCCAACGAAGCCCTCCAGCTCCGCCAGCCACCAGCGAGCACCACGACCTCCGCCGTGGCGTTTTGACGCCCCCAGGAGATAGGCGACGACCAGAGGAGGCTCCAACCCAATTTTAAAGCTCAGAAGCCATCGGAGTCGGCCGGAGGAGCTCGAGGAACCTCGCACAGCCGGAGCTCCGCCGTGTTCTTCCAGCCGTCTCTGCCACCGTCCGATCAGGGCGCCTCCCCCAGATCAAGCACCAGCCGTTGGATCTCGCCACGCCCCGACCGTTGATCTTCCCCCGGAGATCTAATCTCAGCCGCGGATCCACGAACCGTCATCGGCCGTCCCCGTGCCACCACGTGGATAAGTGGCATGCTCTCCGCCGCTGGATCGCCCTCAGATGCCAGCCGTTGGATTCGTGCCACGTGTCAACTGCGGACCGCCCCAGCGAGGGTATTTTGCATTCCAACCCTCGCGCCTTTTGTATTTATTATTTAGTATTTGAACTTTTGTCTGTAGCGTAAAAACTTTGGTTTATTTGCACAAACACCCTCGTACTTTCTATATTCGCATCCAGGTCCTTCGCCACGTCACCTCACGTGACCTGTACACGTGAGGTGTGGGCATTTTGCAGAACGACCCTTGGCCTTTATTGTATTTTGTTTTAGTACCAAAATTTCACTTTCAAGTGTTATATTTTTGGACATTTTGCATGTAAGCCCCCAAAGTTTTGAGATATTACATTTCAGTCCTCGCCAGGCGCGTGCGAGTCACGCGCCCTGGTGGGAAAATTGCTAGCGTACCCAGGCGGGTTTTGTAATTGTATTTTGGTGCCATAAATTAAATTTTCAGTTCAATATTTTGTGGAAATTTACGTGTAGGCCCCTGGATGTATGTTAAATTGCATAAATACCCCTGCCAGGCCTGTGTATTGATTGGATGCTTGTTGTATTTATTTAACCTATCATTTTAAGTCCAAAAATTCCACAAAAATAGGGTTAAGCTCCTGGAAACGTGTACTTCAACGCTATCAATTTAGTTTTTGATTTTCTTTTATTTCTATATTTATTAAAAAATCAAAAACAAGCTTTTTCTATACTGTCTAGCTTAGAAAATGCCAAAAAAATATTAAAACAATTCCAAAAATTCTAAAAAATTCACCTAGTGTCTATTTTATCCTCTATTAGTGTCAGTCCAAAAATCATTAAAAAAACTCGAAAGAAAAACATTAAAAATTTAAAAACACTCAAAAACTTCAAAAAAAACATATAAAATCAAGGAAAACTCTAAAAAATACAAACTCAGGTTCTGTTTGTTCCTTATTTTGTTCTTTTTATTTGAAAAATAGTGTGAAAAATTTTGAGTACTGGTTGCTATTTTTAAATCTCATTTCACTCACAGCCAGCATCTAGTTCACTGTTTTGCTTTATTTCAGTCTTTAAAAATACCAAAAACACCTTGAAAAATCCCCAAAAATCACAAAAACAGTCAAAAATCCTAAAAATATCAAAAACATTTTATTTCTGAATTTTTGGTTATTTTTGCACATTTTTATAAATATTTTACCTTCTCTTGCATTACCTTGTCTTTAAGTTCCATTATTGAAAAAAAAGAAAAATATAAAATATAAAATTATAAAAATCAGAAAATTAAAAATCAAAATACAAAATTAAAAATTAACATAAAAATAAAAAAAATTAAAAATTAAAAACCCACAAAAATTTATTTGCTTGCTTGCTTAGTGTAGACACATCACACACACACTTGAGCATTTTTGCTTTAACTACCCTGCTTGCTCCCTGTGTTCGAACTCTCTACATACTTGCACCTATACATCTTTTATGTAGAGTTAAAAATAAATTTTAACTCCACATTAGTTCTAACTTATTGATCTTTAGTGTGGGTTAATTGTTGATTAGACATAGGATTTGTGTGGTCAATACACCGACTGTTGACTCGCCTTGTGAGTTGACACGACCGCATCGAATCCCGTGTTTATCAAGTCCTCAAATTATTTTGTAATAAATAAAATATAAAATAAAACATATTTTTGTAAAAATAATAAAATAAAAATACATGAATATAATATATAGGTATAATTTACATGTACATAATACTCTATATTGTATATATCATAATATATTAATTCTTATAAATAAATACAAATCATAGAAAATAGTTTATAAAATAATAACCCTTTTTTATTTTATTCATTTTTTATTTTAAAACAATTTATTATTTTATTTGTAATTATCCTTATTTATCTCCATGTTTTGTCTTTTGGCCAATTCCATCTGTTTCCTCGGTCGCTTCTGATTGGACCACCTTAGCTTTGTTGACTGAGGTCAACTGGTCCCCCCATTGGCTTTTCTCATCGTATCAAGTTTCGCTCCAATTTCTCCCAATTTTGCTGACCCAATCTAATCGATCCCGCCTTACTCCTTCGCTATGATTAAAGGATGTGGATCCTTGATGCACGCCTCTTAGGGATCCACATCTTGGTTCGCGTGCTCTCATCTGATCCATCTAGAATCTGGAGACCTATAAGAATCCATATGCCCCCCTCCTTTTCTGTCATCTTTGGTTGCTCCACAATTCCGTTGCACCCATCCCCCTTTCCGATAGTGACAGACGAGTGAGGAAGGCCGCAGGTAGCGTTTGGAGACGAGCATTCCCTAAGTCCGACGACACTGTTGTCGTTCTACGCTACAAGGAGGTCAGCCTCTAGCTGCATTGTCTATTAAGGCCATCACCCCAGAGAACCTCCATCTCTAGCCCAGGCTACAGCATACACCTGTAGGTAACATCTTTAGCTTCAGGTTATTCGTATTGCGCTCCATCTTTCCATCCTAAGTAAAGCATCCACCTTCGCTCCGTTCACTATTCTGCTCCTTCGCTCTGACCAACGTACGCCTCGCATGACTTGTATCTCGATTATCCATCTCGTTACGTAGCCTCCCCATCGACTCAACCATCAAGTTGGGTCAAATCTCATGTTGATTCCATCACCTATCGCAGGACCGGACTGATCCACCACCCCCTTACACTAATTTGATGCTATAAACCTTTGTCGGGGCTCTCTCTCTAAGACAACATTTCCTCTTGTAGGATCTGGACTCAAGACCTCCTTCCAGGAAGATACTTTGCACCTACAACTTGTTCAGTACGCTCCAGGACCTCCACACATCTCCAGGGCTCTTCTCAAGGTCATGGATTCATCGGAGCATCCCAGCAGTTGCGGACTGTCCACATCCATCTTTCGCCCATCCAAGCAGATCCCGAAGATGCCTGAATCACGCATTGATGTCGATAGAAACTCGCCAGAGGCGAGTTCTCCACCGATTCATCCAGACGTCCTCCCCGTCGTTGGATCCGATCACCTCCTAGTTCTAATCTCTTCCCTTCACTCTCGAGGAGCCCGGATCATTGAATCCATCTGAGGACATGCCAACACTGTTCATCACCGATGGGGTACCCTCTGATCATGACTGTCCATCATAAGTGGAGTGCTCCTGACTGTTGATTAGCGTGCGATAAGGGGTAAATTCCACATTAGGCCCCTTTCTGTTTTGCATTTTCTTCCCAGTCCTGTAAATATATGTTGTAGGGTAAATTATCTTAGATATTTTGTACTTAAGACCTCGTACTTGGTTTAATGCAGTTTAGTCCTGTTGTGCTAAACTCACGTGTGTCAACACATGCTTTCGTGGTTTATTTGCAGTTTTTATCCTGACATTTATAATGGTTAATGACTGAATTGAAATTTGCTAGCAATTACAATTATATCCCTATGAGTGTAGACCACGTGTAGCGCACACTTTTTTCTGGAGTAATTACAGTGGGGCCCCTATACTATTATTAATTATTTTTATTAAGCCCTCAGAACTAAATTTATTTGCGAAAAGGTCCATGTGAGCTGTTTTTAACTGCATGTCTTTTATTTAATGCAATAAATACTAAATCAACTCCAAAAATTATCTAAAACTACCTATAGTACCTGATTGCATGTATTATTTTTAGTAATTTTTGCTTATTGATTTTATTGCATTTTATATTATTAACAATTTTAGAACCTTTAAATAGTGTCTTGTTTGTCTTTGGAAAATTATAAAAATTCGAAAAATCACCTTAAAATTCCATAAAAATTAGGATAATCTTCTTTTATTGTCTTTTAGCTCCGGTATTAATTTTTCTTAAAAATACCTCATAAAAACCATAAAAATTAAAAACCTTTAAAACTTATAGAAATTAAATAAAATCCAAAAATAGTGTTTTCAATCCCTATTTATAGATATTTACCTATATTTTATCATAAAAATCACCCTAGAGTTTTAGGCATTTTAATTATTTTTAACTTGCAAATTACTCTTGGTTGTGCACTATTTGTTATTTTGTCATTGTTTAATTTTCAGAGAATTACAAAAAAAACCAAAAATTATATAAAATTTAGAAAAACAATATAAAATTATAAAAACCAAAAATATTTTTATTGTAATTTTCTGATTATTTTTGACATACTAGAAAAATAGAAAAAGAATGTGTGTGAGTATTTTTATCCCTTATGTTTATTTCTTCCATATTAGAAAATTAAATTTTTGAAAAATTAAAAACCATTAAAAAGATTTGTATTCCTGAAATCACACTACTTAGCTCTTAGTGGTGCTCCTTGTGTCTGACCCTGTTCATTATACCATGTAAATAAAAGTTGGGAAACCACTTACATTTGATTGTTTCATCTCTTAGTGTTTTGATTCTCTCACTAATTCGCTCGATCGATTTGGGTCACAACGACACCTTAATTTGGTACTTATCCCGAGTCAGTTTGGCGGTCATCAATGCACACCCCCGTATACTTAGGATAAAGTACGTCCTAAGTGTAGCACTGAAGAAGGGGGGGCACCTTTTGGCAAAAAAAGAAATGAAAACGAAAAGAAGAAAAGAAGAAAAAGATCACTTAACTCATCCACTCCCCCCCATACTTAGGACAGAGTGTGTCTTAAGCGAGGCAAAACACATGAAAGGAGGTGGATGAGCAAAAAACAGAAGATAGAAGGAGATAAAAAGAAAGCAGATATACACAAGGGTGGATATATAGAGATCAAGAAGGTCAAAAGCGAACCTTCTTGCGTGATCATTGATGAATGGATCTGACAGGTGGAGGTCGATATCAGGGTCATCAGTAGACACAAACTGATCAGGATCGACCTCACGAAGGTCCTCAGCAATCTCAAAGCGAAAAGGCATGAACCAGTCAGCGGAAGTAGTGTGGTCGTGTATGGCCTTGGATATCTCACTGGTCTCAAAATGAAATGGGATGAACTCATCTATGGAAGTAGTCAGGTCAAGTTTGTCCTGTGAAGTCTCTACTAAATCATCATCGAAAGGCCTGAATACATTTATGAAAGCAATCAGATCAACTTCGGCCTCTGCAGTCTCTACTATGTCTACCTTCCGCTCTAAAGTGTCTATAGTGTAAATACCGTGGATATCATCAATGCATTGCCGCTCACCGAAAGAGGGAACTCCAAGAAATTTGCTTTCCGAGTCTTCATCATTGGAGAGGAATTCTCGGGTCTCAATATCATCCAACATATTGTAAAACTCTCTAATATCATAATCAAGGTCATAGTCCTCAGGCTACTAACACATGCACACTCTCATTGAATGCGGGTCTCTAATCAACAGTGGGTGTAGTGATCAACACATTTCTCCTAACATCAGAATGGAAGCAAATCTCTCTAGATCCATAATCAATAACAGCTCTCGCAGAGGCGAGGAAAGGTCGTCTCAGGATGATTGGAGGATGCACCATAAGGGTGGAGGTCTCCATGGGCACTACGATAAAGTCAAGAGTGAAGCTCATGCCCTGAATCTGAATGACAACATTTTCAAGAATACCCTTCAGCCTCTTTATTGATACATCAGTAAGTTAACAAATCATACTGGTCTTCTGTAGAGGCCCTAAGTGAAGAGATTATACCAGCAAGAAAGGTATTATATTAATTGAAGCCCCATCATCAAGGAGAGTATTATCACAAGAATAGTCAGAGATGGTGCAACTCACAAGAGGTGTGATAGTGTTCCCTTTCCTAATGGGTGGACAATGAGTGATGGAGTAGGCAGTGGCCATGTTCAAAACGTGTCGCTCAGATCTGCTCCTTCGCTTTCTCTTCTAGCGTTTAGGAGCAGATATATGAGTCCTGGCCTAACAAAGTGGGGGCATCAATGATCTCATGAATAGCTGCCACCACTTCAAGTTCAGTTAACATTTTTCCGAAATTTTGGATCTTTTCCATAGAAGAGAGGAGATCAGAATCATCATCTACACAAGGGTGACTAAGATCAGTCTGTACAGTATCATCCTTGGGGTCAAAGGTGGGAATTGGTGTGAGTGTGTATGGTCAAAGTATCTGCCCTCTCCCCACAAAGTGGCTCAACTATGTGTCTCTCGAAATCTCTTTGTATTTTAAAATTTTCTCATTTTTTTGTATTTTAGGTGATTGCAAGCTCTCTTAAGAATACTCGAATGAACCATAGCATCAAATGGTGAAGCGACATTGTGATTCTTATTTATACAAGTGAGGCTATCAATCCCATTCTTCATTTGCTCCATCATATGGGTCAAGTGATCAAGGGTGGACTCCATGAAAGGTGACTCCAACAGGTCAGTCTCGAGTGGATGAGGTGGAGGAAAATGTAAGGGTGGTGATGGGTAGAAGTCTGAGGCCTGAAACTGTGGCTGAGGCGGACATGTATAAAAACAAAATTTAGGAGCAAAATCCTCTTGATAAAATGGAGGTGGACCGGATGAAGGGTAAGAGGGATCCACAAAGTTCGGAAAAAAATCGCTCCAATCGACCATCTCCAAAACAAAAGATGGTGATCGGGAGAGCGCGATGGTCAAATCAAGATATGTGAGAGAAAAAGGTGCAAATGTGCAAAGAAGATCGAGTATGCACAAACACAAACAAGTATACACACCTAATCAACGCTATGATTACAGTAAAAGCTCGGTCTTTTTATCTTTTCTATTTTAGAGTTAGGTGAGCAATACAAAGTTGTACAAACATGTAGGAAGTCCTTAGATTGGGGACTAGTACTTGGTGTGTACGCATGAATAAAATGCACAAATAATGACAGGTTACTCTTCCTGAGACAAGGGTATTTATTTTCTGAATTTTAGGGTCGAGTAATCTTAGCAATCCTAATTTTATTTGTTATCACATTTTTGTATTTTTAATAAAAATGCATGAAAATGATGAGGAGTCGATTCTTTTTAGCTCCTAGGTGATCAAAATCAGAGGTAGAGAGTCGGAAAAGCAGTGCAAGCAAAATTATGATGAATGCTAAGTAGAAATGCTCATCTTGCCTCCAGCTCTCATCATGCAGAGATGCTAAGCAGAATTGAAACCTATCTATATGCAAATGCAATCTGATGAAATCGCCATAAAATAGTAATTGCTATTAGCGTGAAGCACCAGATGCTAACTACTCAGAAATGAGACCAAGGTCTGGTCTTCGATGCCACTTGATGCCCACCACAACGGGTCCTGCAAGCGTTGTATGTGACCTCTCTCATTATACAGTCACAAGTCTAAGCATTCAACAATTACGATTTGACTAAGTACCTGAAGCAATCTATATGCACATGCAGATATATTAAGGCCTTGGACCTTAATCTATCGAGCAAGCAAATCCTAAGCTAGGGCTCAATCACTCAAAATAAAGAAAAATAAAATCGTGAACCAAATAAAAATAAAAGCGAAAAAAGCATGATAAAAACTGACGAGGCCCCCAAGCAAACAATCGCTCAGGCACGAGACCTCATGAAGTATAGAGTCCTAGAGAGTCTAAGTTATTATAAATAATATCTCTCTCTCACTTAATATTACAATATAATAAATAAAATACAAGGCAAAGTGTGATGTCCTAAAAAATCCTCCATGTCCTTCTTTGTCGCTTTCTCCTGTCAACTAGGTCAGGAGAGCGACTCCGCTTGACTTGGTGCACATGCACTCCTAGAAGAGCCTTCCTCGATCCACGTTCCTCGCAACAAAGTCAAACAAGAAGGAGGTTAGATAGTTCAAAAAATATATCAAATAAATTAGAAAATAAATAAAGGAGAATATAAACTAAAGAGATAAGAAGACACAGTCAAAGAAATCCAATCAATTTGGCATTGCTCCCCGACAACGACGTCATTTGTTGAAGAGGTTTTCGCAATGGTCTAAAATATCCTCATTAATAAAAGCAAAGATAGAATGCTGCTGAGGTGACTGCTCACTAAACTTCATCCAGACAACCATTAAACACAATATAAATCAAGCAATAAAAGCAAAAATAAATGTGGAGATAAAATTAATTATAACTCTACAATGGATATGTATAGGCCGGTATGCAAACGGACGGATACAGATATAGGTATTACCGTATCCTTATCCGTTTTTGAATACGAATATGGATACAGATACAGATATTGACGGATATTAAAACTACCTTACCATATCCTTAAAAAACGGATACAGATGTAAAACGGATACTGATCACATACAAGTAATGTTAGAAATACTCTATAGAATCAACTTAAATATATACAAATTGGATGGATAACACTTGGTATAAATTTGCTAAATGTTTTGTATCATAAAGATTATACAAATATGGTAAAAGAAGATGTATAATTATGCTATATAGGGTTAAAAATATATCTATGACTATATTTATATATGAAAACGAATATGCGAATGTGGATACGAGTGTTTGTGGATATCAAAATGATATCATATCTGTATCCATTTTAAAATGGATACGGATACAGATGTCAAAATCGATATAAAATGGATACGGTGATGGATCAGATACGAGTACATCTGTAACCGTTTGCATCCCTATATAGAGGAGTAAGTATGTAGAGCATCGAACACAGGGAGCGAACTAGATAAATTGGGCAATAAATGCACAAAATTTGTGTTCCTCTTGTCTTTGTATTTTTGTGTGGCATTTTTATTTTTTGGATTTTTATTTTTTTTATATTTTTTAAATTTTCTAATTTTCTAATTTTTATTATCTTTTTATATTTTCTGATTTTTAATTACCTTTTCTTTTTAAATAAATAATAGAAAATATATAAGGCTATATATACAATACAAGGTAATATATTTATAAAAGAAACTAAAAATAAATAAAAATTACATATTTAAATATTTTTTGTTTTTAAATATTTTTTTAATATTTTGATTTTAAAGATAATTTTACTAATTTTTGGATGTGTAAAGTCAGAAATATCCCAAATCAGGGATTAAATAAACAGGTTGAATTGTTTTGGAAATTAAAAATAGGAAATAAAGTCAAATTTTTCTAAACCATTTTTAATTGATAATAAATAATATAAATAAATGTATAAAAGAAATGACTATTTTGGAGTTTTGGGGATTTTTAAGATTTTTATAAAGGATTTTGGAGCCTTTTAATTTTTATGCATTTTCTTTTTCTATTTTTAGGGATTTTGGGTTCTAGAGTCTCAAAATACTAAAATAAAGAAAACTACATTTTTAAGAATTTTTAAATATTATATTTTTTGGTTTTTTTAAAGCTAAATAAGGACTTTTTATGCTCTTTTGTATTTTTATAAAATGGGAAAATCCTAAATTGCAAAATTAAAAATGTGGCATGAAAGTATTTGCAAGCAGGAACATAACCCTATTTTTGTGGATTTTTTGGAGCAAAATAATATTTTTATTAAATGGAAAACATGCACAAAAAAATTATGTCCTAAAAGGGCATTTATGCAATTAAAATAAAATGTGAGGTTATTCTTGAAAAATATCCAAAAAAATATAACTACAGATGAAAGTTTGCGTACTAAATACAAATAACAAAACTTTCGAGGGCCTCAATACAAAATGTCACCTCACATAGGCGGACACTTGAGGTGATGCGGCCAGGACCAAAGGGCAATTACAATAAAGTCTAGGAGGTCTCTTGCAGTTTTAATGCAATATATTATGCTATTTAAATAACTTACAGGATTGAAAAATAAAGTAACAAAAAGGAGGGGGAAGATATGCAAAATACTCCCAAAGTTCGTGCTAGTGGACGGCAAGGATTACTTCACTTGACATGCGTTGCCACCACGCTCCACGATATTGATTTGCGCTTGGATGTCTAGGATTAGATCCCATATCTGAGATCTACGGTTGATGGCACTCATGATCGGACGTTAGCTGTGCCTCATGGAAAACACGACAAGATCCAATGGGAGTATATGGCGGTGGAGGAACTGAGTATGAACTCACGCCTGGCAAATTTTGCTTCAATGTTGTGTGCTCCTGTGACGATCTGATGCTCAGTCGATGATCTCCTAACATTGCAGAAATCACCCCAAGGCTCTTAGAGGTGTCCAAAATGTTCAGGGGCTGCTGATTGAGCCCATGGATCTCAAGGTAGTTCAGCGGACCTGGGAGGTACTTCTTTGACAAAATCTAGGGCTCAGATGCCCACCTTCAGGTCCTACAAAAATATTAGAAAGCACGACAACATAAAGGAGCAGAGACCTGGCTATTCTTTGTAGGTGTTCGACATGAAATGGAGTGGCCGGAGCTCAAGAGCTCTAGCAAGGGCTTAAGTCCTAATCTAGGCTAAAACAATTGTCAAATCACAAAATAAAATGTTAGAAACAAACCTAAGAGCTACATCTAATAAAAAGCAACAAAAGAAAGACCTCTAGTATCCAAAGCTGAAAGGTGAACCTCGAAGGTGAGCCTCGCCAGAGATGGTCGAAAACCTCCTCTGCAACGCCTTCCTCACCACAAGTACGCCCGGTCAAGCTTCCTGTCACGATGCTCTAAACCTAGGGAACAAACTGAGGGAAGAAATCAGTGCCATCGGAAAACAAGGATTGAAAAATGGTGAAGAGGGCATTATTTATAGGCTGATGAACAAGGTGCAAAGATAGAAGGGTAGCGGTTGAATTGATGAAGCTCGACTGTAGGAGAGAGGTCGGCGAGAATCAAGGATGGATAATGAAGAGATCTTATGAAGAGATCGATACTCCTCGAGCAATGTATCATGAGATAGAAAATCGAGAAGGAGAGGGTGTCGTCAGGTATGACAAGGGATAGGGTTAGGTCAGAAGAGTAGACTTAGGTCAACCAATGGCTCAATCTGGTTGGTCCAAGTGGACCAACCGAGAAAAACCAGCCCAGAAAATAATTGCAAATTCAATATAAATAATAAATGATTTTATTGATTTTAAGTTATAAAATAAAAATGTTTATTATTTCTATAGTATTTTATTATGATTTTTATTTAGTTTGATGGGCTTAATTATTACAAGTTACGTTTTAAGGGTGTATTTATAGGCATATTAACATATGTTTTCTATCTTTTTTATTTGATATTGTTTATTTTATTATTTTATTTTCTTATTTTACAAAATTATAACTTATTTTTTTACTTATAAATATATTTTTATTATATTTTTCAAATATATTATGTACACCTAAATAAATAGGGTATTAAATATATAGATATAAGTACATGTATTTCATCTATGTATTTATATAACTTATTTTATTTTTGTGTTTTATTGATGGTTTTCTTCTATTTTAAATATGTACATATATTATAAATAATATTTTCAAAATTATAAAAATATAAAATTATAAAATAATAAAGACTAAATAAAATGAAAATTATATATAGGTATATTATACAATAGGGGTCCAAAACCTAACTTTCACACCTTAGCTCCAAATTAGATGAAGTCTTCTTCACTAAATAGCTTATTAAAAGTTATATATAATTAAAGGTTATTTTAATACTTTTTGAGTTTTACTGAGGGAATATGGGTCTGGGAAGTTTGGGATTTGGCTTTTTATTTAGAGTTTAAGAAGTACACTGCATATTATTTTTGTATTAAATCAATTTTGTATTTTTCTATATATTATTATCTCAAACTTTCATGTAGAAAGTTTCTTTATTTTACATAAAGATAAAATAAAATACAATAGGTCCAAAAAATAGATTATTGATGAATAAAAGAATGGGAATTTTATTCTATTTGTGACCTTATCTCCCCCTACTTTATTCCTTGTAGACTCGGTCATCAAGATGCCTAGGTCTCGAGGTTTAGGGTCATAAAATACCTTTGGCATTTTATTCTTTTTCTTTTCTTTATTCTATAATTTTGGCATTAAAAATAGTATTTTACATACAATAAAAAGAATAAATGATAAATGTTAATTTGTAGAAAATAATGCTTTTTACATGCATTAGATAGGGATTTTAAGTCCAAAATGATAGAATAAAGGCGATAAAATGGAGATTCATTACCGAGTGAACAACACTGCCTAAATTTGGTATTATATATATAATCATCAAAAATACACTTTATACAAATGACATCATTTTATTTTGGTACCTATACAAAAGTTATAGATCTCATTAAGTAAAACAACTTTTATGAATACCACTTTTAGATTTGACAGTGTTTACTATTTTATTTCAATTTTTATTTTATTTTTACTTTTTGGTTTTTTGGGAGCGACACGTGGCTTATGTAACCCTAAAGTACTCTTTGCTAATGTTATCATATAGCTATAGTCGGACAATTAAGGATTAGTCAAAACCTACTTAATTGATTAATTAATGAATTAAATACAAAAGTGGTCATATTTATTTTACTTGGACAAGACCAAGGTCGATCACAATGAGGCAACTATCTCCTTAGGATGATTTTAAGATGGTATAGTTACAAGGATTTCATAGAATTATTTTTTTAGATTTTTATATAGTTAAAATGCAAATGCAGATTGTGGCTAAGTCCAAGGGTCTAATTATAAAATTTCAATTAAGTGATGTCTAATAATCTTAAAACTTGGCAAGAATGTTAATACATGTGAAAATAAGATAATGTGATTTTTTTATATTTTTTATGCAAAAAAATTATGATGAATTACATAATGCAAGTAGGGTAGATTAAAGTAAATTAATTTTAATAAATATCAAATACACATATCCAAATTACCCTAGATAGATCTATATGAGATTAATCCAGATGAATATAAATTTCCTAAAAATTCAATATAGTTGTTTAGTTAAAAATCAATTAATAAAATCATAATACTAGTTATTCAGGTTAAGTAATGCTTGCAAATGTAATGAAATTTGGATTCAAGACATGGCACAATTAATTCTATCAAATGTGGAAATTTTTGGAGCAATAAATAATTTACTATGACTTATAGATAACAAATGGGTAAAATATGCAAATGTTAACCTAATTAATTGTAATAAGCCAATTACTGCTTACAAAAATATATTAAATTTATCACAATAAAGAGAATTTAATTCTTAACAAAATCTAATTTTTAGAATACAAAGAAAATGGCAAATGATTGTTCAAAAATATACTCAATTGTGGGGGTATATGTGTAAAATAAGAAATAAAAATTAAACAAAGAAAAATAGCAGTATCACTTCTTTAAATACTAATACATATGAGGGTTTATAGTGTAATTTCTCCAAGGACACACGTGTGACACAAGTGAATGGTTTCTTTGGAATTCTTGGTGAATGTGAGGGATCTTCTGCAATTTTTCTTGCATACATGTGAGGGGCGTGTGAATGGACATTGATATGATATCTGAAAGGTACAGGATGGTTTCTGCTAAAGTCCCAAACACATGCGCTTGGACTGTGATGCCTGGTTTGGGAGTCAAGGGAGGGGAGGAATGGATGCCAGAACCTCTATGTGGCATGTTTTCACTACACTAGACGAGCTGATCATCGCACTTGGTTGGGGAGGTTCAACAGGAATCTCACGGCTCAGATGAGAGGAGACCTCTCCGATCAGATGCTAACTATAGGATGAGAGCTCCTCACTCCTCCTTCTTTATGCTCCTACATGCCAGAGTATCTCTCCGCTCGACACATGAACAGGAGAGCACTGATGGGGTCTGACGAAGATGAGGAAGCCCTTCTATGGTGGTAGCTCTTGTGTGGTGGCAGCTCCTCCAATGATTGTACCTACATGAGAGTGAAGTATCGAGCATCGAAGGCTCCATTCAGGAACGAAGCACAAGGAAGGGGGGAATGGAGTTGCTCTTATTTTCGTTGGCAGAAAGGAGCAAGAAGTGGAGGGTCATAGGAGATAATCGAAGAAGTGGGGAGGTTTCGAAAGGTGGGGTGGTTGTTTTGATGGTTGGAGGTCTCAATTGAGGTGAAAAGTGAGGAACGAAGGAGTAGAAGATGAAATGATTGGGGAAGAAGAAATAGACTGAGGAGCGTGTAGTAGAGAAAATAAATGAAGAATGGAGAAAAGGAGAAGTAGCGATACATGGAGATGATCGTGATGTCACCTAGTGCATGGAGGAGGATTCCCCGACTCTGATGGTCATTGCCTCAATTTAGTCAAAATGCTACAGAAGCTTGAGCATCTCCTAGATTAGCAGTGACAACGCTTGGCGGAGCCTTGGATCACATTGTAGCATAGCCTCTAACCTTATCTTAGCTCGATGAGATACAACTGCTATCACCGATCTTGATCTGGAGCTGGAAGGTGGAGCTTCACCTCGAAGATGGAGGATTGGTTGCAAGAGAGGCATAGTTAGGTTTTGAGTACGGGCGTTAGGGCTTCTCGAGAGGAGGAGATGGTGCAAAATGATCAAAATGCATGTGATGACGACCACTAGTTCACAATAGCAGGACTTAAATGCAAATTAAAAATCAGACATGGGCACAAATGAAATTATTCAAGCTATGGTAATGTGACATGTATCCAAATTTGACTTATTTACAAAAAAGAAAGAAGTAGGGGAAAGTGTAAATTCACTATAGAAATGTGAGAGGCACATGTTGATTTGGAAGCTATGATCTGGAGTTGGAGATCTGATTCGAAGGCTTGAATTTTGGGTGTGAAGCGATGGCTTTGATTGAAATTGGGAATGTGGATCTTGATCGGACGACTTTCAAGGCAACTGGATGAACTCAGAAGAAGGTCCTGCTCGATGTACTTTACTTGCCTAAATCTCCTCAGATCTGGCTCCGATTTGATGTTTGATGGGATCAATGTGCTCTATATCTAACTCCATGTCGAGCTGAGTGAGAAAACAATCCAGGTCTCACTGATCGGAAACATGGAGGTGAATTGTGCACGAAGCATTCAATTTCTAATCAATCGCACAGATCTCGCCCCAACAAGCTCTCCGGCACCTGCACATTATTCGATGCTCAATGGAGAAACTTTGTCTTATAGTATTTAGCAGAAACTAAGTGAAATGTAGGTGGATAGATCGATCTCAGGGAAGGTGGAGGAACGAGATTGAAATTCTCAGATCTAGATTAGATGTGAGTTGATCAAGGTGCGAAAAAAGTCTGTGAAGAAGTGAAAATGGTCATGTGATATATCAGAGTGAAATCAGGTTAAATGGGCCTCCAATAGAGCAAATCAAAGGTTGAATTATGCCTACTATTAACGATCTAAAAATCAAATAAAATGCGATGAAATCAAATTGAATCTACCTTATTCTACCTACAATTGAAAATCATATGAAAATGGATTGATTTTCGTCTCAACATTCACCTGGAGGTGGCTTAAAGCTTAGCACGTAGGAGAGGTTCTGCCAGTGACATGGATCTTGTAATTTAGCCTCCTTCTCCCACTCCTAATTGAGGGTAGACCATGTTGTCAAGAAAGGCAAACTCTAGAGATCGATCTCGGGGAGAGTGGAAGAGAAAAACAGATTAAAATCAGGCAGAATTGCAGGAGCTCTTATTTATAGAGGCTAGAAAATTTAGAAAAGGGAGTGAAATTTGAGCACGTGATCTGAGGTGAAATAGGGCCAACAAGCATGGGGTTTTGATGATTGGAGATTAATCGAGTAGAGAAATCAGGTTTATTTGGTCAAGGAGATAGGTGTCATAAATGGGTGAAAGAGGTGATTCAAACATTTATTCGGGTAGAAGAGAGTGAATGGCTAAGTTGAGCTGTGTCAACAGACTCGAGTCTAGCCAATGAGAACAAAGTTTGAGTGGGGACAACAGCTAAAAGACAAAAACACATGTAATAAATAAAATTTAATAGGAAATAAATAGAAAATGAATTTAATATTAACATAAAAAATCTGTATAAATTAATACGTTTTTTGTGATTTTTAATTAATTAAATAAACTAATCTATTTGGTTACAACAAATAAATACCCTTATTTATAGGTACAAAAGACTATATATACAATATACATAATTTTAATTAATTTTTTACAAAAATACACAAAATTTTACATTTAATTTATTTATAGAATAATTAAAGGATTTCATATATATTTTCATTTTATTTTTATGAATTTTGTTTAAGGGAATTAATACATATACATATGTACGTTATAGGTATACTAAACCTATGTTATAAAAACAATTATTTTATTTTTGGTTATTGTTAATTTTGTAATTTTTTGGTATTTTATATAAATAACATAAAATATGTACCAAATATGAAAAATGTGATATGTGAAAAAACTATAAATAAATAAATAAATAAATAAGTGAGTATAGTATAGACATCTAGGTACAATGACACTTCAAAAAACCGACATTCACATATTAACTCTAATTTTATGAAACCATAGTCATTTTAAAAGATTATTTTATTTTAAACACAATCAAAGTGAGTTTGAATTATTTTGAGTTTTGTATGGAGTATATATTCTTTCAATTTTGGCTTTACATCTTTTTCAGAGTGTTGTCTCTCTTATTATATACAAGATTTATTTTGCAATTATTTTTAGTATTTAAAACACATTTTTATGTACGAGGTTCAAGAAGAAAATGTTTTTATTTGAGACTAAATTGATGATAAATAAAATAGTACAAGATATATACATTATGAATAATGATGAATATACACATGCATAATTAATTTTATGTAATTTTTATATATTAATGACCCTATATCCCCCTACTTTATTCCTTGTCGATTAGGTCAAGTATTTACCTACTCGCTAGGTCAAGTTCATCCTATACTTATTTCATATATACAGTCAACTTTTCTTTCTTTTCCCTTTATTTATTTATTTATTTTAGATCAAAATAATGATAATAGTACACTATTAACAAATGATATTGAATTAGGAAGGAGTGAGAATTAATGTTATTTACATGTGTTTTATAATGGATTTTAAGCCAAAAAGTTAAATAAAGATGATGAAATGGTGATTCATCTTTCCTCTATACTTTACCTTTGCTAATCCCTTAGCAAACACATTAAAAGAATAAGTGACTAAAAAAGAAAAGGAAAAAGGAAAAAGAATGAACTTAGAAAAAAATTGATTTATAAACTAATCTTCATAAAATCAAAGTATGGAGCTCAATTAGACCTTTGGATTTTGGTTTGTCAGAACCTTATTAGGAATAGGATTTAAGACTCAACAGCTTTAAGTTCCACAAGTCTCTATTCAGTCCACCTTGAAAGTCAATTCATAATAAGTCTTCATGCATAAATTCTGATGACTATGAATCTCACTTGTACTATGAATGCAAAATATAGCTCCCCACATCTGAAATTACAAAGAACAACCTTCTATAGCAAGGCGACCCTAATTCCCCAGTCGAGCTACTCTTTCCTCAAGAAGCAGGGTATTCCCTTCTAAGTTTAGGTATGTGTTATGTCTGATAAATCTCTGACTCATCTATGTTATATGGTGATTTTAGCATAATCCTCTTAATAATTCACTAATTAAATCCTCTAGATTCAATTTATTAACAATTATTAACTGTGCTTAAATAACATTATTTTTAACCTTAATTGAGCCTATTATTTTATGTACAAAAATAAAGCATTTTGACCTATTTTTCTTCTATTATATTCTTTCGTTAATTAACTAATTAACGTAAAGAATTAAAACCCATAAAATTTAGCAAATAAAGAGAAAATAAAAATCTAATGTATAATTTATATATATTTTATCTTCGATATATTTATTTTAATTTTTTCTAACCCATAAAAAATAAAAAATCTTAATAATTTTTTACATTTTATATAAATTAATCCACTACTTAAAATTAAATTAAAAATACAAAAAATCACAAAATACAAAATTACGGTATTTTATTATCTATAGAATACCTCCAAAAATACTTTTTATGTAGTTGAACCTCTTTTGGTTTTTTGTTCAACATAAAATTGAAGTTCTCATCGAGATCTACTACATTCATGTTTTAACTTTTCTTAATTCGACTATTTTTCATTTCTTTTTCATTTTTCTTTCTATTTTTATTTTTTCGGCCATGTGGCACCCTCTAGGCCGACCACATGGCACGACCCTTTGTCTCCACCCTTCTAGCCTGGTCTGTCCCATTTCCCATGTATGATCTAATCATTGAATCAGATCAAAGCCGCATGCCTACACCCCCAATCTTAGTCATTGGATCAATCTTGATCCAACGTCATTTGTCATCTTCTTCCTCCATCCATTACTTCCCTCTAGCGCAACCCATCAGTTCTCCACCTTTTCTCGTGTGCATCTAGTCGTTAGCCACCAATATCCTCCTCTACATGAAACCCCTGCTCATTATGGATGAATGCATGACCTTCCCTAGGCTCTTCTCACCATTACGCCACCTTTGATCCTCGCCTATTTGACCATCATCTCCATTCCCACTATCAATCGCTTGTAAACCTCTCCTCCAGCTCTACTCTTCGCCTAGGTGACAGACGTTGGCGAGACCTTCATCAAGTTAGGACGAGGAGGCAGTCATGTGTGATCCTCGACCCTTCTCCAGCTGAGTTGTTCTTTCGAGCAGTAGAGCTCATTGCCATTGTTCATTGAGCCTCGTTAAGCGAAGGCCATCAAAGCTCTGTATTGAGATTATCTCTTATGAACAACCCCCTCACCCCCCCCCCCCCCCCGCCGCCTTATCGCCTCGCATCTCCAAGTATCTCCCCCTCTATGCCTCGAATCAATACCTTCCGGCCAGTCCTCACTACCTCCAGGTAACCTTCTTTGCCATATTCTCCCCATTATTTGATCTTCTTCCTCTAGGAAGAGGGACCTAACCCTTAGATCTAATACCTCAGAACCACCTCCCTCAAAGAACAATATCAACCTCACATATATCCCCCTCTAGTTCCTTTTCTGCCTCACATGTCCCTTCATCTCTGGCCTCACACAAGCTAGAGCTCATCTCCTTCCCATAGCCTCTACAGAAGCCTCACTCCTCCCTCCTCCTTATTTGTCTTTGTGTGCTAACCCCATGCAGGAACCTCCCTACTCGTCTATGTTATATGGTGATTTTAGCATAATCCTCTTAATAATTCACTAATTAAATCCTCTAGATTCAATTTATTAACAATTATTAACTGTGCTTAAATAACATTATTTTTAACCTTAATTGAGCCTATTATTTTTGTACAAAAATAAAGTATTTTGACCTATTTTTCTTCTATTATATTCTTTCGTTAATTAACTAATTAACGTAAAGAACTAGAACCCATAAAATTTAGCAAATAAAGAGAAAATAAAAATCTAATGTATAATTTATATATATTTTATCTTCGATATATTTATTTCAACTTTTA